>JAWDJE010000017.1:3395000-3900000 GCA_035047345.1 Bradypodion ventrale | reverse complement strand
GCATGCCATCCGGCCCTCGAAGCTGACTGACAGAGCATGACCCGGCCCCCGGCTTGAAAACGTTGGGAACCCCTGGTTTAATTTCTTGCAGACAACATAACAATTTCGTTTTTTTAAAAAATGCATCCTCCAAAGCTGTGAATAAAAATGCTTTTCCCCTCTACAGTGCTGTTGGCAAACTTTGGCACCCTCTCAGCCATCCGCTTCTTCAGGCGGCAAGTTGTGACGGAAAGATGGCACGACACCTAAGCGATATCTGAAAGACATCCTTCTATAGCTGTCAAGTCTCCCGTATTGGCCGGGAAACACCCGTATTTTACCCTCTTTCCCGCCGTCCTCCTGTACTAGTTAGACTGCAATACCCTAATGCCGCCACTGGAGGTCAGCGCAGGATAAGCATAGCTGTCAAGGCTCCCGTTTTGGCCGGGAAACTCCCATATTTTACCCTCTTTCCCGCTGTCCTCCTGTACTAGTTAGACTGCAATACCCTAATGCCGCCACTGGAGGTCAGCGCAGGATAAGCATAGCTGTCAAGTCTCCCGTATTGGCCGGGGAAACTCCTGTATTTTACCCTCTTTCCTGCCGTCCTCCTGTACTAGTTAGACTGCAATACCCTAATGCCGCCACTGGAGGTCAGCGCAGGATAAGCATAGCTGTCAAGGCTCCCGTTTTGGCCGGGAAATTTCCCTTATTTTCAAATCCAAAACTTGACAGGTATGTATCCTCCCAATCCCTGGTTCGATCCTTGCAGACAATTTTTGGGGAAACCAACACAGCTTCTATGTAATTAGGGGAAATGACATTTGTTGTCTCTGCTATAACCAAGCACACTGTTATAATATAACACACTACTAAGGAAAAATGGAGTGGAAATGAGACAAAGATGACAATGGAATTATCCACCCAAATTAGATTTTGTTTTCAGTTTTTCTGCCTCTACAGAAGCATGGAGGTGCCAAGCTTCAAACCTTAGATCAGGGGTTCCCAAACGAAGGCCTGTGGGCCGGTTTTGGCCCATGGCGCCATTTCATGTGGCCCCACCCCTCCGAGGGCATTTGAGAAACAAAATGACCACCCCTTTGAAGTGGTTGGGACAAAAGGTCTGCCCCCATCATACAGGCAGGGGAAAATGGCCATTCGGCCTTCGAAGCTGACTGAGAGAACGTGACCCGGCCCGCGGCTGGGAAAGGTTGGGAACCCGGGCTTTAAGAGAACAACTGAGTGGAGTATTGGAAACCTCAGCCAACACCAGGGAAACAAAATCCCATGGGTTTCAGCCGAGCGTGTTGGAGCAGCAAAACCCAGCCCTGACATGCCTGGAAGTATTGCCGCCCAACTCCAAAGAAAAATAAATCAGAAAAATAAATAAATAAGTAAGTAGTTGTTCAGTCCAATGACATGTAGAGAAGGATTTGTGGCTTTCCAGGCTTGGCCTTCAAATTCCACCAAACTAGGCTGTCCTGCCTTGGACGCGCCATGCGAAGGCAGGGTTCCCTAGAAGAGACAGTCATGGTGGGGAAAGGGGGAAGGCAGTAGGAAACGGGGAAGAGCAAATGTGAGATGGGGTGACTTCCTCAAAGAAGCCACAGGCTTGACTTTGCAAGAGCTGAGGAGAGGACATTTTGGAGATCTCTCGTTCATCGAGTCACCGTAGGTTGGAGACCACTTGATAGCATATTGTCAACCACATTAAGAGGCATTCCATTGGTTGATTGCATGCAATTAATACATACTTTTGTTTTTTCTTAATGTGTTTGCAGAGAGAAGCATGGATGATCTTGGTCTCCATTGACACTTGATTATCTTTTCTAACTCCTTCATTGTTCTTCTTCTGAAGCTCCATTTTTTCCCGATATCTTGGTTACAGTCTGTTTAAATCAGGGGTTCCCAACCTTTTCAAGCCAGGGGCCGGGTCATGCTCTCTCAGTCAGCTTCGAGGGCCAGATGGCCATTTTGCCCAGCCTGCACGACGGGGGCAGCCATTTTGTCCCAACAGCTTCAAAGGAGCAGACATTTTGTTTCTCAAATGTCCTTGGAGGGGTGGGGCGGATGCGGTCCACAGGCCTTAGGTTGGGAACCCCTGGTTTAAACTTAGGATTGAACCCAAGGTATACAAATTCTCCCACTACAGTAGAACCCCATATAACGAATGCCTCGTACAGTGAAAAAACCGTTGTGCCCCATATAATGAACATTTTCGTTATACGATGCAATGCATCTCTATGGGGAAATCGTACAATGGAAATCTCTATGGGGAAAATCGTACAACAATGTTTTTTAGTTGTACGATTTTTCCCACAGAGATTTTCATTGTACGGTGTTTTTTCCCCATAGGGATTTTCGTTGCACGATTCATGCAATGTATAGCGAAAATATCGTATAACAAAGTGCCTCGTGGAAGGAATTATTTTCGCTATTACAGGGTTCGACTGTATTTCAATTTCTTCATTGCCAACATTAAAGTTGTGCAGTTCTTCCATGGTCATGATTATTTATTTTGAATTCTTGGCATTCAACTACAATCTTTCTTTTGCTCTTTCTTCTGTGCAGGTTTGCATCTTAAGCATAGCTGTCAAGTACCCCGTTTTGGCCGGGAAATACCGTAATTCACTCCTCTTTCCCGCCATCTTCCCGTAATAGAACAGCCAGAAAAAGGGGATACTGCGCATGCGCGCCCATCAGAAGCAGCGGTGCACATGCGTGAATGCCCAAAAAGGGGTTACTGCACATGCGCGCCCATCAGAGGCAGCGGTGCACATGCGTGAATGCCCAAAAAGGGGTTACTGCACATGCGCGCCCATCAGAGTCAGCGGTGCACATGCGTGAATGCCCAAAAAGGGGTTATTGCACATGCGCGCCCATTAGAGGCAGCGGTGCGCATGCGCGAACGCGTGCGCCCGGAAAATTTCCCTTATTTCCACAAGCCAAACTTGACAGGTATGATGTGAAGGGACTTGACCCTGCCTTTATTTAATCGCTCAGCCCTTTCTTAATGCTTCTGCTTTGAGAACGTTGTGGTTCATTGCACACTCATTCCCCTGTCCACTACCCAAAATGTAATATCCAGAGCAAAGCGGGGTGCGCGGAGTTCCCTGCTAAAGACACTTTCAGTTCTCAAGTACTGACAAGACAGCTTTTCCCCCAGGCTGCCCTAGTGATGACCTTGGTGAGTTTATCCCAAAGTAGAATGCTTGCCAAGGAGCATGAAATTGGCTGGCATTTAGAAGCACCAGGGAGACAGCGGGCATTTGCTCTCCCCACTGCCTCTCTCCCTCCATCCCTGGCATCCGACAGGAGATTTACTGCCAAGTGGATGAAAAACTCAGACAGGTGCTGTTTCAGTGAGCATTGTCTCCAAGTTGCAGTTCATGCGCTGTTCCCAGCATGATCTCAAGAAAAAAAAGAACGAAAGAAAGCCGAAGCAATTTTGGCAATTTCTTCCTTTCGAACTGCTAGGTTGGCAAGAGCTGACACTGAGACAGGAGCTCACTCTGTCGTGCAGCGCTCAAGTCTCGAACTGCTGACCTTCCAGTCGAGTTCAGCATCTTGAAGTTAAAAGCTCAGAGATAAATCGAGGAATTAAAACCAGACATTCTTTAGATATATTAACTTTATTAGGAGTACGCTCTTCAAAGACATTTCCAAGAGAACTGTACGACATGTACATTCTGTATACTTCCGGTCTTGACATCATGTCTTCCTCGCACACACTCGCACACACATACACACACAAAACCCTTCCCCAAAACATCACCAAACTAATACTGCTACAATTTCAGCCATGCACGTTTGGGCACCTGTCCTTCTCTTATCGGTCTTGCTCGTCCATTAGATCAGTGGGCCAAGTCCAGCCCATGGCATCATTTCATGTGGCCCACATCGCCACCATAAGCGGACTCATTTACAACAGCCATAAATGCACCTGCACCTGTCGTATGCATGTGGACAGATTTTACGGCAGCGTTTACTGCAAGGGAACTACCAGTCCGGACCGCTTAGCTGTCTAAGGGGGCATGTTGCGGCCCACAACTTGAAAAGGTTGATAACCCCTGCATTAGATCCAAACCTCCTCGCTCCTCTACTTTGTAAGTATAAAAAGAAATAGAATTTAAATATTATACAGCAAGAAACATCCGCAAAGCGGGGGAAAGCAGCAGTTCGTGGAACACTACATGGTTCATCCATAGTTAAATAAAATTTCGGGTTCCTTCCTTGCCTGTTAACAAAAAAAAAAAAGGCACCCACATTTACATATTAAATAGAATATCAAACAACAAAAAAAGCTACATGTAAACTTTGCTGGAGATATATCTATATTTCTGTTTAAAAGTTCAAGTAAAGAAGATACGCCAGTACTTTCTGATGCGCTGCTAGTATGGCAAAATCAATTCCAACAGAGAAAATTGGTGTTTGGGTAGAGCGGGGTTCTCAACCTATGGCCTGTGGCCCACGGCACCAAATAATCCGGCCCGCGCCCTTGCTCCAGCCGCCACCGGAATCGGCCTCAGACACACTTATGGCCGTTGCAAACACATTTATGGCAGCTATAAAGGAGTCTACATCCTTCGTAAACACACTTATGGCGGCTGTAAATGAGTCTGCGGCCTGCGTAAATGCGTTGACAAGAGCCATACATGAGCCTGTGGTTGTCTTAAATGCATTTAGGACGGCCGCGGACTCATTTATGGGAGCTGTAAATGGCGGCGGGACAACCAGTCCGGCCCCCTCCACTGTTCGAGGGAGCGTGACCTGGCCCCTGACATAAAAAGGTTGAGAACGCATGGGTAGAGCTATGTAGATTAGCTGCACTATGCTGCTCCTTGAAGGAATGTGCAGGGGTGGTGGGGGTGAGAGCAGCAAAACAATTAAAAATAAATAATAATAATAGCAAGAATAAAAGCCAAGCAGAACTAAATCCCTGCAGGCCACCGACGTACATTTCAGGATTTGGAAACCAGAGGATTCCTGCGTCTCAGTGCCAGGGAAATTATTCAAGCCCTTTGGAAGAATTTCTTTTCAACATCAATCCCAAAGTAGCACCGTCGGTGGGGAAGGATGGTGGGATTTGCAATGCAACATCTGGAAGGCTACCAATGGCATTCTTAAGTTCACACGTACCTTCACAGTTTCAAAGGAGACCAGTCCGGCAACAACCACAAAAGCTCTCCAGATGGGAGTTTTGCTTCCCCAATTCTTATCTGCTGCCCGGCTGCAGCTTTTGCAAAGCATCCAAGCAACGGCGAGCCTGCAAAGCCTAACTACCACATCTGCTTCTAAACTCTTGCGCAACAGTAGGATTTTATATATATAATGTAGTAGCCGGAATAGTGGTGTCAGCAGACACTGTTAAGCTGCAGGCGCACACATGAGATGATCGGTTTGTGGTGCACATGTTAAGAGACAGGATTAGGCTCTCAGACCAATGATGAAGTCAATAATGTTCGCACAAAGCACACCCACTGACGCATCAGAGGAACTGTGTCAGCACATTTGGGAGTGAGTGCCCGTCTCTGTCCCAGCTCCTGCCAACCTAGCAGTTTGAAAGTACCTTTGTGTGTGTGTATGTGTGTGTGTAAAAAGTACCTTTGTTGCTAGCAGGTTATCTACCACCCCCATCTCCTAATAGGCCAAAGAATACAGATTACAGGAATGCCAGAGATTCCTATCCCCACTTGGTTAATTTTCAGCACCAAACAAGCATTGTACCATTCTTCTACAACTTTCAAATGCAAGCCACAGACTTAAAAAGGCGACTTCATTTTTGTACCTGAGTTCCATAGGTAACATAGGTAAGAGAGAGGCTACATTTGTTCATCAGGTGCAGAACTAGAGCTGTGGCCCTCGCCAGATGCAAACATGTGGAATAACAGGAGTTATTATTTTCCACTGCAACAGCTCTCAATAGTTTAGTATCCCGGGGTCCACATTTCACACATGCAGCTGTAATGGATGGGAAGGAGGTGGTTGGGGATTTTTTTTTTGCTCCTTTTTCTCGATCCAGTTTATCACGTCACCACACTGGTAAATGGAGGAATAACACCCACCCCACCCCCAAAGTGTCCAGAAATAAATGGAAAAGTCATAGCTTTTCCTTAGATGCAGAAACCAGCTAATTCCAGTGAAAAACCAAGAGGAATGTGGGTTTTCATCCAAACTTTACATTGTCCAGCAAAGACAAGCAGAGGATGGGAGAGGCAGAGAGCTATCTTTCTCCAAGGCCAACTGTCTATTGTTCCAGTCTTCTCCCTGCCGTTTTGTTTTTAGCAATGATAGATGTCGTTGTCTGAGATGGGAACCTTTGCTTCCGTGTCCCAGATGTTGTCGTAACTGAAGTCACTCTGGAAACTCTGCAGCTCAGCGTAGTCGTGGTAGGCAGAGTCAGCCCGTTCCCGTCCACTTTTCGGAAGGTCATAGTTCCCGATACTTTCATCTGTAGATGGGAAAATAGCTTCAACATCTTCTTCTATATCTATAAAGCAGGGGTGTGGGTGCGGTATCTGGAATGGGCATGACCAAACCCCGTAAAATTCGGCACACATGTACCTTGTGCACATGATCAGGTCACTGTCCGGGTCCTGATGCCCATGGGGGGGTTATGCC
Organism: Bradypodion ventrale; assembly: GCA_035047345.1. Taxonomy (NCBI): domain Eukaryota; kingdom Metazoa; phylum Chordata; class Lepidosauria; order Squamata; family Chamaeleonidae; genus Bradypodion; species Bradypodion ventrale. The sequence goes on along the minus strand of JAWDJE010000017.1, from coordinate 3,893,400 downwards.
CCCCCCCAAATTGATCCTTTATCCCAACCAATCACAAGGGCTGACCAGGTCTGGGCCTTTGTGATGTCATGCCCTTTGTGATGTCTTGCACAGACCTGGTCAGCCCTTGGGAGTGGTCAGCCAATGTGACATCACAGGGCCCCGCCCCTTGGTCAGGCAAGCCAGCTGGCAGGGCAGGGCAGGAGTCCAGTGGACAGAGGTCAGCCCAGGAGAAGGAGCACCCGAGCAACACAACTCCGGGAGGTAGGACAGCGCTCCCCTCCCCACCTCACCCGGGCAAAGCCGGGGATCCCTGCTAGTACTGACACATAAACATATCAAACCTGCCCAGATTACCTCCTGTCAGGAAATCATGGTTCTATTACTGAATGGAAGCCTATCTCCTAAAGTGGTGATGGTTAACTTTGATACTCCATGTGTTCTTGGACTTAAATTCCCAGAAGCATTGATCAGCAGGAGTGCAGACGTGGGCTTCTGGAAACTGAAGTCCAAGAACACCTGGAATGCCAAGGTTCGCCATCACTAATGCTTTGTCTTAGCCCACAGCAGCTCATTGTAATGTTCCAGCTGAAATCTTTCCTATATGTTCAAAGGGTCAAATGAAGATTCCTATTGCTGCATCAGATTGAAAGGCTATCTGTGTTGGCAGAATCATCTCTTCGAAAAGACCAGAAATACTCCAAAGCCACAGTCCTAGTTGTTTTCCCCAGCCACAGCTACTCAGAAGCATATTGCCTCCGACCCCCATTGTCATGTCTCTGGTATGACTAGATGCCGGGGTGCACAGAACACTGTTACCATCCCATCAAAATGGTACCTATTTATCTACCAGCAATTCCTTGCTTTCAAACTGCTAGGTAGGCAGGAACTGGGAGAGATGACCAGAGATTGTTCTGTCATGTTGGGTCTCGAACTGTTGACATGCCAACCTTCCGGTTGTCAAATTCAGTGTCTTAACCACTAAGCCGCCACTCTTGTGACAAACAGTGATATCCCAACCATGTCCTTTTCAAACTGCAAAGACAGATAGGAACTGAATGCAACTGAAATACCCCTTCGTACTGATGATACTTGTCCGCATTTAGGGCACATCGACATCATAGCCTTTTGCTTCGGTCCTGATCCCACTCTTACTCCCTGGCGTTTGCCACTTCTCGCATCACGCCCATTTATTTTGGGCGCTTTGGATGGAAATATTTCATGATGGGGCAAGAGAGGGAGAGATTAGGTTTATACCTTTAAGGAGGGACTCACCTGAAGTCATCAAGGTTGGCGTTGGGAGTTCATCTCGGTCCCTTGATAAGGTGTTCTGATCAGGCAGAGAGAGAGAAAGAGAAAGGAGAGAAGAGAGAAAACAGACAGGTTGTCACAAAAGCCACAAAGAGAAGAATTTCATTTTTGCTGATTTTCCCATGAAATCTTACTGGTCGCCATCAGGTTAAGGGTTTGCTCCAGCCTGTCCTTGTTAGGTTTCTTACTTGCTCCAACTACAAATCCCACTTTGGAAGAAGAAAGGTTCTAGTGGAGCCAAAAAACTCCACTTGGCCTCCCACAATAGTCAAACTGATGGTCAAGGGACATCCTACACCAACGAAGGCCAACCTTGGCACTCCAGGTGTTCTTGGACTTCAGTTCCCAGAAGCCCAAGTCAACTGTTCCGGGCTTCTAGGAACTGAAGTCCAAGAACATCTGGAGTGCCAAGGTTTGCTGAGCCCTGTTCTAGACCTGCAGTGAGTGAAGCAGAATTATTCCCCTCTTTGCTGTGATCTAGACCAGCAATGGTCTCACCTTGGCACTCCAGGTGTTCTTGGACTTCAGTTCCCAGAAGCCCAAGTCAACTGGTCCGGGCTTCTAGGAACTGAAGTCCAAGAACATCTGGAGTGCCAAGGTTTGCTGAGCCCTGTTCTAGACCTGCAGTGAGTGAAGAAGAATTATTCCCCTCTTTGCTGTGATCTAGACCAGCAATGGTCTCACCTTGGCACTCCAGGTGTTCTTGGACTTCAGTTCCCAGAAGCCCAAATCAACTGGTCCAGGCTTCTAGGAATTGAAGTCCAAAAACATCTGGAGTGCCAAGGTTTGCTGAGCCCTGTTCTAGACCTGAAGTGAGTGAAGCAGAATTATTCCTCTCCTTGCCGTGATCTAGACCAGCAATGGTGTAACCTTGGCACTCCAGGTGTTCTTGGACTTCAATCCCCAGAAGCCCAAGTCCACACACCTGCTGATCAGAGCTTCAGGGAATTGAAGTCCAAGAACAGCTGGAGAACCAAGGTTGGCCATCCCTGAACTAGCCTCCTACCCATTCACCCATTTATTGTTGGGACTGCAGTGGCTCAAGTGGCTAAGACGCTGACTGGGAGGCGGAAGGTCAGCAGTTCAATTCCCGAGTACTGCAGGACGGAGTGAGCGCCCGTCTCTGTCCCAGCTCCTGCCAACCTAGCAGTTCGAAAGTACCTGTGTGTGTGTGTGTGTGTAAAAGGACCTTTGTTGCTAGCAGGTTATCTACCACCCCCATCTTCTAATAGGCCAAAGAATAGATTGCAGGAATGCCAGAGATTCCTATCCCCACATGGTTAATTTTCAGCACCAAACAAGCATCAATCAATCAATCAATCAATCAATCAGTTTAATTTATATCCCGCCTTCCTCAGCCGAGGCCAACTCAAGGTGGCTAACAACATAATCCAACAAAGTAACAATAAAAGGATAATACAGAGATACAATAAATTCAAAATGGAAAACAATCCAGATAAGCATAATATCATAATACAAAAAAAACTACACTACATAATTAGGTCATAAAAATACAATAAAAATACAATAAAATACAATAAATATAATTATACTACAGCAAACCCAATGTAACATTGCACCATTCTTCTACAACTTTCAAATGCAAGCCATAGATTTCATAGGTAAACTTTCCCATAGGTGGGAAAGTGTCTTTGGATTTTCACACAAGGGCTTCGGGAGGGTAAAAAAGCAACAAGAACAAGAAAATTCCTAGACTGGCCGGACATGTCCTGCCTCTCTAGGAATTTCTTCATTAACCGGAAATGGCCCTGGTCTCCCAACTCCCTGGCTTGCTCCATAGTCAACAATGTGACTATGGGAGGGGGGGGGGAAAGCCCCGTTTGTTCTAACTACTACAAATCCCAGAATTCCCAGCCACAGTTCAATTCCTGAGCAAAAGAAGAAAGGTGTTACTCTTCCCTGAGGAGGTTTTTGGTAAGCCTCCCTTTTGCTGCTTCATCTTTCTTTGGTTTTCTCTCTTTTTGTGTGCTTTAAAATGGCTTGGAATTATTTCTATTCAGTGATATATATATATATATATATATATATATATATATATATATATATATATATATATATATATATATATATATATATATATATATATATATATATATATATATATATATATATATATATATACACACACACACACACACACACACACACACACACACCACAAAAGCAAGAAATTGCAAGTAGATAAATAGGGACCACTTCGGTGGGTAGGTAACAGCGTTCCGTGCGCTCCAGTGTCTAGTCGTGCCTGCCACACGACCACGGAAGCATCTGCATTGGCAGACAGCGCTGGCTCTTCGGCTTTGAAACAGAGATGAGCACCGAACCCTAGAGTCGGATACGACTGGCTTTCGCGCAAGGGAAACCTTTACCTTTAAACGGTTGCCCTTGCTCGAAAGCCAGCCGTATCCCATAGGGTTCAGTGCTCATCTCTGTTTAGAGCCAAAGAGCCCGTGTTGCCTGCGTCTGCAGACGTTTTTGTGGTCATGTGGCCGTGCATGACTAGGCACCGGAGTGCATGGAACGCTGTTGCTTTTCCCACCGAAGTGGTCCCTATTTATCTACTTGCAATTTCTTGCTTTTGAACTGCTAGGTTTGGCAGGCGCTGGGGCAGAGACGGGAGCTCACTCCGTCATGCAGTAAAACCCTGACTTACAAATGCCTTGAGTTAAATAAAATTCGACTTACATAATGATTTTGTGCTAAAACCTTGTCCCGGTTTACACACTTTCCTATAAGTTTGCTTTGAGTTACATAAAGATTTCATTTTTCTATGGGTTTGCTTTGATTTACGTAAAAAATAATTTTTCCTATGGGTTTGCTTCAAGTTACATTAAAAAAAACTTATCAACCCAACAAAACCTAAACAAAATACAACTATACAAAATTAGCAACAGTGCATGTATCGTATAGCAATTTTTTCATACAACAACGAGCCCCGTGGAATGGATTAAAATCATATGAGGTACCACTGTATATTTTAATTAAAAGGCTGAGCTCCAGAAACTAATAATAGTCAAGCCATGGGAAGCTGTTTTTTTTTGTTTAGTTAATTCTTTTTAAAAATTAATTTCACATGGCCATGCCCATCCAGTCACCTGACCATGCTCATAGAGTAAGCCATGTCCACCATACCTGTCAACCGCAGCTCCGGACATTACAGGACCTGCGCAGAACGGTTCTGCGCAAGTCGCCTTCTATGCATGCGTAGAAGGCTTTTACGCTTGTGTAGAACCCTTTTACACTTGCGTAGAACCCTTCTACGCATGCGTAGAAGGGTTCTACGCAAGCATAGAAGAGTTCTATGCAAGCGTAAAAGGGTTCTACGCAAGCATAGAACAGTTCTATGCAAGCGTAAAAGGGTTCTACGCATGCGTAGAAGGCAACTTGCGCAGAAGGGATGCGCAGTACCTCTTTCCCCCCGCTGCCAAATTCCAGGGTTTTGGCAGCTTCGGGCGGGAAATGGCGCAAATTGGCGCCGAAAAAGGGGAAATCCCGGCCAATCCGGGAAGGTTGACAGGTATGCACGTCCACAGTGTGACAGTAAAACATTTTTGAATCCCACCACTGCTTCTTCCATTATACAGTACATATATATATATATGTGTGTGTGTGTGTGTAAAGGTTTGATGTGTCTTCCTGGGTGCATGAGGGTGAATTTTGTCTTGAACAAAAGCATTTGAATCCAGCAGAGGTTGTCCATCGTCCCTGATCGTTCGGATGTGAGATACTGGACCTCATTAAAGGAGGATATATCTGATGAACTCAACCTCCCCTACATAACTTGGAGGACCCTAAAGAGGCTGTGGGTTGGGGTTCCTAAATCTAAGACCAACAGGCACAAGTGCGAGCTGCCGGTGGACAACAGCACATGGTGTGGTTGTGGAGAGATTGAGAATCCATTGGCTCATTTACTGGCCCGCTGATGACTGCCAGAAACCTGCACCGATGAGGACTTAAGTTTGGCCAATGACAAAGCCAAGAAAGTGGCTTCGTTTTGGCAGCCCAGGATTCGATCGGGACACGAAAGAAGAACAGGACAGAAAGGCTATCCCATGCTTTCTGTTCTTCAAAGATCCCCATGTGCTACAACGGAAGATTTGAAACTGCCCTCACCGTGCTCAAGTAATCCGTGTCCAAAGGAGGCATCGCCGAAAAATTAAAAGTAGGACTACTTCTGTGAACGGCGACTGGCTCTTGCCAGTGGTGTCCAGGTAGCAGCTGGGTGCTCTTCTTTTGCGCCGAAGAATGGTGGGTGATGGGAACGGAGACTGGCATGGCAGGGTGGCCATTGGTTTGCCCCGAGGAGGACGGTCCGTGGCGTCTCATGAACTTCAAAGGAAGGAGAACAGGCTTGGGTTTAGCCAACTGTCCCAAGAGAAAACAAGCCTTCTCTAACCATGTTTTATTTTAGGAAACTTGATTACTTTATTGTCTTTTGATGACGGGAAGTTTGGCAGGTCAGCAGTTCAAGACCCGAGTACTGCACGGCAGTGAGCTGCCGTCTCTGTCCCAGCTCCTGCCAAGCTAGCAGTTCGAAAGCAAGAAACTGCAAGTAGAGAAATGGGTACCACTTCGGTGTCTAGTCATGCACTCCGGTGTCTAGTCATGCTTACCACATGTCCACGGAAACGTCTGCAAACGCAGACAACACTGGCTCTTTGGATGTAAACAGAGATGAGTACCGAACCTTAGAGTCAGATACGACTGGCTTTTGGGCAAGGGCGATGTTTACCTAACCATGTATCTTAGGAAACTTTACTTTTCCTTTTTTGGCTATTTTGTTTTGTTTAATCTTTGATGTAATTTATTTAAGAGGTGGAAGGATGCCATGGATCCCACCAAAGTTGGGGACCTGGAACGAAGTCATATTCCCAGAAGTATAGCCATGGCCCACGATGATGTCATCAGCAGGCAAACACTATGAGGTCATAGGCTTCCTACCAAAGCCTTCTCCATATAGAGAAGACAGAGATGGGAAGCATCTTTGGTTCATTCTGCACTCAACCTTTTCAAGCCGGGGGCCGGGCCACGCCCTCTCAGTCAGCTTCAAGGGCCGGGTGGCCATTTTGCCCTGCCTGCACCATGGGGGTGGCCATTTCGTCCCAACAGCTTCAAAGGGGGTGGCCCTTTTGTTTCTCAAATGCCCCTGGAGGGGTGAGGGGGCCACCTGAAATAGCACCGCAGGCCAAATCTGGCCCGCAGGTATTAGATTGGGAACCCCTGTTCAACACTTTCCCAGCCGGTGCTTCCAAGGGCTCTTTGAAAGCAATGGATGGGAGAGGGCCAAAATGCAAAATACATTCCCATGGGGGGTATAATTCACTCCCAATTCTTTCTTCCAGTGCCAGGCTGCGGATCAAGCCAGCTTTTGGAAATGCCAAAACCCGCTTTTCTTGCAAAGATAAACGCTGATGTCTCTAATCTGATCAGGCATGGCGGAGACTCGTTTTTCTGTAAGCAAGGGAAAGGAAATTTGAGGAGAAGGGAAGGCGTCAATGGACTTTTGGACAGAGATGCGTTCAACACGTTGGGCTTCCTTTCAAAGTTTCGCCCTCTCACACACATAGCTGTCAAGTATCCCTTATCGGCCAGGAAAACCCCTTATTTTACCCTCTTTCCCGCCGTCATCCCGTATTAATTAGACTGCAATGCCCTATTGCCGCCATTGGAGGGCAGCAAAGGATAAGTATAACTGTCAAGTATCCCGTCTTTGCCGGGAAATTCCCCTTATTTCCAAATCCAAAACTTGACAGGTATGCTCACACGTACAATACCTCTTCCACGAACTTGGAGTCCGCTGGCCCGTGCAAAGCAGGAGAACTGGGTGTATATGGGTCCGCGTACATGGGGGAGCAAGAGAGAGGTGTCTTCTCCACATTGAGGGGTGCTGCACAGTTCTGGCTTCTTGGCACGTTCCACGGTTTCATCTACAAAGGAGTTTAAAAACCCATTAACTACTATCACGAAGCCTGCTTCGGAAGAAACGGTGGTTTTTAAAAGTGAACAAATACCCCCACAGAGTTGTGAAACTATTGTGCAAACACAGGAATCAGCTCTCGATCGCAGCATTTACTGGTGGCTCAGTGGTTAAGAAGCTCGCCTTGTTAGCTGGAAGGCTGGCAAGTCGGCAGTTTGAGACCCAGGTATGGCATGACGGATTGAGCGCCCGCCTCTGTCCCAGACACGAAAGGAGCCTCATCCAGACGTCCCCTGAGCTGAGTTTCTCCAGCAAAAATCCTTTCAGCCCAGAATAATTTCTGACGTGAAATTATTATTATAGCAATACCTGTAATGCCATTTATCCTAGGAATTAAAAAAAATTGATTGTTTCCCAGCCCTAATTTGAGATCTTGAACTCGGGGGAATTTTCACATTCAACAAAGCAAACATCGTGCCCTGACTTTAGTCTTTCCCTTTGCTTGAATCCCAAATTTATTTCCCATCCTTTATGGCATGGGTTCCCAACCTTTTCAAGCCAGGGGCCGGGCCACGCTCTCTCAGTCAGCTTCGAGGGCTAGACGGCCATTTTGCCCTGCCTGCACAATGGGGGGGTGGCCATTTTGTCCCAACAGCTTCAAAGGGGTGGCCATTTTGTTTCTCAAATGCCCTCGGAGAGGTGCAGGGCCACACGAAACGGTGGGAAGGTAAACAGCGTTCCATGCTAGTCGTGCCTGCCACATGTTCATGCAAATGTCTTTATATGCAGACAACGCTGGCTCTTCGGCTATAAACAGACGAGCACTGAACCCTAGACTCAGATAGGACCGGCTTTCAAGCAAGAGTGACCTATACCTAATGGAGCTAAAGCTCAAAATCGATGTCCGAAAATGTCACAACTTTGTCGGCAGCAGTATCTCAGTATGTTTGCTTCCTCCACCCCATCGTCTGCTACCTGATCCCTTGAACGGTGTTTGCTCCATGCCAGAGCGATGGGATATGAAACTATGGGCTATTTTCACACCATCTGCTGTCTCTTACATTGTGCACATCCAAATGGAGCGGGGCGACAGCAGGGTGGTGCTGTTGAACCAGGGCTGCGTAGGGCTCATTATACACTGGGGACAAGACGTCTCCACCGGCATATTCGGGAATGCGCTGAAAATGGCTCCTTTCAGAGTCATGCGCATTGGGTCCTGGCGGCTGAGATGCCGGGACACCTTTCCCTTTCGACTTCCGAGAGCTTCCTTGTCTTTTCAGTTCAGATTTTGCTATTCCCATGCTTCCTGGGCACTGCAATAAAAAGAAAGGGAAGGGATGTCTGATGGAGTCATTAAACAACAGCCTTGTTTTATCTGCATTTGCCTCCTATGTGCATGTTTAAAAAAAAGGGAGGGGGGGACCAAACACGTTATTGCAGCCAGATATAGGCTGAATATTAGGGGGAAACATCTTAAGGTTAAAGCAGTACGACAGCGGAACCAACTGCCTCGAGAGGTTGTGAAGTGCTCCAACACTGGGAGCATTCAAGAGAGAATTGGACCACCATATCTATCAGATGTGCTTTGATTTGGATTCTTGCACTGGACTGGATGTCCTCACGGGCCCCTTCCAACTCAGCGAGTCTATGATGCTACACTTCTGTCAGAGTAAGCCCACAACACAGAGAATAGAAAGCAATCCAGGTGGAGCAGGGATTCTCACCCTGCAACCTGTGGGCCAGATGTGGTCCGTGGCGCCATTTCATGTGCCCCCCCCCCATGCGTATTTTGTATGTCTTGCTTTGCTCAGTAATCCAGACACAGCATTCTCAACTAGTTAGTTTCTGAACAGTCTTCAAGGGATGCTCCATGAAGAATGTATTACAGTAGTCTCGTCCAGCAAGGGTCGCCAATTGCCCGCACTAAGAATTAGACCCAGCGCAGTTCCACTCCTCACTGCAGAAATAATCCAAAATTCTTACTTACACGGGCCGGTTGGGGCAGAGGAGCATCAGCCAGCTGGTTCTCTGGCATCACCCGGAAGGACTGCTTCTCAGCCGTACTGTTCTGGGAGTGGTGAGCAGAGGCTGCCCCTTTCCCTCCCGATGCCCAGGAGTTTGTTCGGCCATCAGATGTCAGAGAGCCTCTGCCGCTTCCCAGGAACTAAATCAATGCGGAAAGAAAAGAAAGACATCACTATGGATTGTTAAGTACATTGATGGCGAACCTATGGCACGCGTGCCAGATGTGGCACTCAGAGCCCTGTCTGTGGGCACTCATGCAGTCACCCCAGCACAGAGCGCCCCTCTGCCCAGCAGCCCAATGGGAGCACTTCTTCCCTCCCCCCAGCACAGAGTTCACCCCGCCCCTCTGCCCAGCAGCCCAATGGGAGCACTTCCTCCCCTATTGCTATGTTGGCACTTTGTGATAAATAAGTGGGTTTGGGATTGCAGTTTGGGCACTCGGTCTCTAAAAGGTTCGCCATCACTGAAGTATGGCAAAACTAAAGTTGCTTTCTCTTTGAGCCAGTTTTGCTAAAACCAGCAACGCAAGTTTGAAAACTTCCAGCGATCGTAAGAAAATTCCCCAACTAAGACTGAAGATCTGATGAACTTTGCTGGTTGCAAAAAAAAAAAAGTATAATAGAAATGACACATAATGTCAACCGCTTCACCCTATTCCAGTGATGGCCAACCTTGGCACTCCAGGTGTTCTTGGACTTCAAATTCCCAGAAGCCCCGATCAGCTGGAGGGCTGACTTGGGCATCTGGCAATTGAAGTCCAAGAACACTTGGAGACCAAGGTTGTTCATCAATGCCCCCTATTCTGTCGCTTTCTCCTAACCTTTTCTTCACAGGCTGGCGTGACTAAGACACAACTATCAAGATTTGGGGAAGTCTTAGTTCTCTGGGGCTGCCACAGAATACTATGCCACTTAAAAATGCCCAACATTCTTCCAGAACAAAGTTTCAGAGTTCTTACACCACTCCTATATGGCAGATCAGGATTATTTTATGTTGTATTATGGACAGGAAACTGAGGCTGAGAAGCAGTGGGGTGGGTGTGCTCCACACCTATGGAAACAAGACCTGAGAAAGGTTTAGGACTTATCTACACCGGCTCAATTGGAATGGAATGGAACAGGTTACATAAGGCTGCTTAAGGTCTAGCAGAAGTCTAGTGTGCCATTTGGTGCAATCTTTACATCCAAGTGGCATACACTCCTCAAGTGACATATCAGGCCTGGCTCCTTTAAGAGATCAAAAGAAAATGCAGAAAAATCTCCTGCCTTGACCCCTCCCATCTCGTCCTGCTTCCAGGAGGAAGACTGCGATATTTTACATTAAATTTCTTCCTCCTTCACCTCCACGGAGAAGCAGCAGAAGGAGGATTTGAATTTCCGCACTTTATTTCACAATTTCCCCATATCATTAAGTGGTTAAGGTGCCTGTTTAACCCACTAATGATATGGGGATTCTGAAACCAGCTGGGGAATTAAAGCAGGAAGTTTGGATGGGAAGCCAACAATCACATCCTTCCAGAGGCATGGAGCAAATATACCTATCGAAACGGCAACACAAACTGAAGACATATCCCTTGTGTCAACGCTCGACAATTTACATAATCTCCAATATTTCTGTTCCTTTTGGTTTGGAAAGCCAAAGACCATGTTGCTTGGATGACTGTCCAGTCAAGATCAGCCAGGGCTGTGTTGTGCGGATCAACAGAAACACAGAATCTCACCTGAGCATGGTTTGACGGTTTGGGTCCCGATAAACTCTCTGATCCAGAAAGCGAGGAATCAGCATTTTGAAACTGCGCTGTGTTGAGGCAGTAAAGCCACTCCTGGTAATCTTCATAGCTGGGACAAATCACCCGAATGGAGTTGATTAACCGGCCTGCAAAGCGCATAATCATCCTTGGTCAACTCAACAACAACGCAAGCCTAAATCACAGTTAGGGTCTCTTATTCAGTTCATCTTGTAGCTTAATCCCCATATCATTAGTGGGTTAAACAGGCACATTGGACTCACATCTAGACTTCCCTTTTAAAAGCCACTTTGTTTTCTTAAATCATTTTCCTCTTTAGAACACTTCTAAGAAAGCTTTTTTAAAAAAAAAACAAATATAGTTACCTTCTATTAGAAAAGAGGTTTTCTGGTTCTCTTCAAAATGCACTTGGATTGCATTAAGGGGCAATTCTCCCTGTTGGCAGGGAAAAAAAACCAGAACGTTATAGATAAAGATAATATAGTAATACCTCATACAAAGTCCGCTTCGTACAACATCGAATTCATGCAACATCGCCTAATTCCTTGGGAAAAGTTGCCTCGTACAAAGTCGCTGCGACTTTGTATGAGGCATTGGGGTTTTTCCCCAGGTTGCATTGTGCCTGGGCAGTATAAAAGGCAGGACACATGCGTGCATTGCTCTCGTGGGTTTTGCATGAGACAAAGAGTGTTTAGGAGTGGTTTTGGGCACGATTTTGGATTTTTTTTATTTTTTCATCAGAATTTTTAGAAGCATTCCTGGGGTTTTTGAAGCATTCTTCAGGTTCTTGGACAATCAGGGTTGCTTGGCATGTTTTTGCAATGTATTTAGCCATTAGACAATGATTTCTTAAAGTTCTGTCAGTTTGCGCTGAAGTCTGTGCTGTTACAGTACAATGCATCTCTATGGAAACGACGTCGTACGAGGCATCACGGCAAGGATTTGGACGTTGTATGAGGCATCACGGCTAGGATTTTGCAGGCCTCATACAAAGTCCAAATCCGTATAAAGTCCAAACTTGTGGAACCAAGTTTGGACGTTGTATGAGGACGTTGTACAGTAAAATCCCAGGTTACAACCGCCTCGGTTTAAGTTTTCTGCAGTTTGCAACGGCAATTCCTATGGAAATGCCATCCAGGTTTACAATTTTTTTGTGTAATTTTTCCCCCAGGTTTACAACATTCAATTCAGGACCATTTTTTAAAATTTTTCAATGCATTCCTATGGAAGTTTTGGTTTACATTTTCCCCCCGGTTATAACGGAGGCTTTTGGAACGGACCTCTGTCGTAACCCGGATTTTTTACTGTATAGTGGAACCACAGTTAACAAATGGCTCAGTTAACATAAAAATCTCATAACAAAAGGAAATCCGTAGAAAATAGCGGCTCAGTTTACTTTCTCTCTCTCTCGGAATGGATCGATCAGTTTTCTATTCATTCCTATAGGAAACCGTGTTTTGGTTAAAATGTTTTGGTTTTCAATGCATTCCTATGGGAAATGCAGTCAAAGTAATTTTCGCTGTAAGAAACATCCTGGAAAACGCATCGATTAGGACGTAATTTTCGCTGTACGAAACATCCTGGAAAACGCATCGATTACGACGTAATTTTCGCTGTAAGAAACATCCTGGAAAACGCATCGATTAGGACGTAATTTTCGCTGTAAGAAACATCCTGGAAAACGCATCAATTAGGACGTAATTTTCACTGTATGGAACATCCTGGAAAACGCATTGATTACGACGTAATTTTCGCTGTACGAAACATCCTGGAAAACGCATCGATTACGAAGTAATTTTCGCTGTACGAAACATCCTGGAAAACGCATCGATTAGGACGTAATTTTCGCTGTAAGAAACATCCTGGAAAACGCATCAATTAGGACGTAATTTTCGCTGTACGGAACATCCTGGAAAACGCATTGATTACGACGTAATTTTCGCTGTACGAAACATCCTGGAAAACGCATCGATTACGAAGTAATTTTCGCTGTACGAAACATCCTGGAAAACGCATCGATTAGGACGTAATTTTCGCTGTAAGAAACATCCTGGAAAACGCATCGATTAGGACGTAATTTTCGCTGTACAGAACATCCTGGAAAACGCATTGATTACGACGTAATTTTCGCTGTACGAAACATCCTGGAAAACGCATCGATTACGAAGTAATTTTCGCTGTAAGAAACATCCTGGAAAACGCATCGATTAGGACGTAATTTTCGCTGTACGAAACATCCTGGAAAACGCATTGATTACGAAGTAATTTTCGCTGTAAGAAACATCCTGGAAAACGCATCAATTACATTAACTGAGGTTCCAATGTAATAATAATTTCATGTCAGAAATTATTCTGGGTTGAAAGGATTTTTGCAGGAGAAACTCCACTCAGGGGATGCCCAAATGAGGCTCATTTCATGTCCCCAAGAGCTGAGACAAACACAGGCACTCAATCCGTCATGCAGCACCCGGGTTTCGAACTGCTGACTTGCCAGCCTTCCAGCTAACAAGGCGAGCTTCTTAACCCCTGAGCCACCACAGCCCCCTAGAGATCAAGATGGGATGCTGAATCATTTCATGTCAATTCTTAACTCACGACGTGCATGTTTTCAAACCCATCTTCCCATAGATAAAGATGGAAAGATGGGCTTGAAAACATGCATGTAGTGAATGCATGTAGAAATGACTCGGGAAGTTTCAAAAACGTGCGCGGCTTTTGTTTTCAGCCACAAATGATACCCGAAAGGAGAAAGACGCTCAGATTTGCTGTTTACATTTCTGTCGGGGAGTAAAGTCTCATGAAACTCTTTGGGATGTATTCTAATATAAGTAGATACAGAATTGCAATTTCATATGATCTCTTTCTACATTCCACTTGTTAAGTCATCTTTGATCCTTATACTGTATCCTGCCTGTGTTTACCCCCAAAAATATACAGTACCACTGAGTTCATTAAACCTTGTTTCCCGAAATCTGGATACAAAATTACAGCCATAACTGCTTGTATCCGAGCGCATAGAAGAAGAATAACATTGCATCACAAAATAGATAAACATTGTCTGCTACTTGGTCTAGTCCATGTGTCCTATACTAAATCAAGTGCGCTGGATCCAAATCTGAAGTCCGATTCTGCCTAGGACGTCAGGATCTTAAGTTAGCAAATCTTGGTTAGGTTCTTGCATTGATCACGCAGAGTATATCTTCCACAAATGTAGCAAAAATGGTCCAGTTTATTAACAGCTGCGCCTACTCATGTTTAGCTCAAAACAGACTCACTGTGGCCTAGCTGTAGTATCCAATAAGATGGTTTCGCACTAGAGACAAGCCCTTGGTCCATTTCACCTTATATACCTATTTCTGACATCAGCTTACGGACCTCCCCAGACATGCCCGGCCGCTGCTGGAACATGCATGCCACCAGGGGACGTGATTTCAGTTGAGGCAACAGCAGGCATAGTGGTAGCTGCAACTGTTCTAATGTTCCCATGTAAAAATACATCACCCAGAGCTATTTTGCTCTGCCTTGCACAATGGGGGTGGCGGCCATTTTGTCCCAACAGCTTCAAAGGGCAAGGCATTTTGTTTCTTGCATGCCCTTGGAGGGATGTGGGGCCACATGAAATGGTACACACACACACACGAGACTCCCCCACTCCACAATTCCAGGACTTTGCTCCTTGAAAGGTTGTATAATCCCTTCTCCAGCTTCAGAAAGCCCCTAAACCTGTTTACCTTCTCAAACAATTTGCTCAGGTTATGGGGTTGGATTCAGTATGATTTTCCAAGTGACCTTGGGGAGGCTCCTTTGTAAGGAGCAAAGTTCTGGTCTGGACAAAGACGGGGGGGGGATGTAAATGTTGGTTACATATATGTGCAAACAATAGGGTCAAAGCAGGTGGCGGCACCTATCTGGCCCGCCAACATTCTGAGGTGTGTGTGATCCGGCCCACACCTTTAAAAGGTTGAGGACCCTGGATCTACACCGATCCTATTGCCTGCGTCTTGGGGACTTTGTGGCAGATACCCAGGGAAATGGCACTTTCGGATGCAACTCTGCACCACTACTCATGGCAATGGATGGGCTCCCGCATAGTTAACACCCTGAATCGCATAGATCGAAATTCAGCTGCCGTGCAGCCTGCTCTAAAATTAGATAAGATTTTTGGCTCACCCTCATTTTCCCCACTGCCTTCCACCTTTAAACTGGCCTGCTTGAATGACCAGTTTGAGGAGGAGGGGCTGGGACAGGCATTCGCTTTCAATTCGCTAATAATAATAATAATAATAATAATAATAATAATAATAATAATAATAATAATAATAATAATAATAATAATAATAATAATAATTGCGTGTCAGAAATTATTCTGAGTCGAAAGGATTTTTGCTGGAGAAACTCCACTCGGGACACCCGAATGAGGCTCCTTTCGTGTCCCCAAGAGCTGGGACAGAGACGGACGCTCAACCCATCATGCCGTATCCAGGTCTTGAACTGCCGACTTGCCAGCCTTCCAGCTAACAAAGCGAACGTCTTAACCACTGAGCCACGGCAGCCCCTATTGGCTAATGCTGAGCCACGATGAGTTATTTGCTAGCATCCGAATCCTGGCACGCATTAAAAAAACATTACCCAATACCATTTGGACAGCTGTACCACACCTTAAAATCTGTACATGATAGGCACATTCTGAGTTCAGATTTGGAATCAGCACACTCGATATCATGTGTTATTTCCAGTAGCAAATTTGTAGTTGTGGCGGCGTGTAGTTGGACTGCATTTATTCATTGTAATGCGCACCAAACCCAAAGTGACCCTTGTCTCATTCTCTTTTTCCCTTTTGTATTATTTCCTTTTCAATCAGTAACATGCAAAGTAGCCTGGATTTCGGCATCGCCTGGGACAGAGCACTCTGCACACAACCGCCGATCCCAAGCCCAGACCCGCCTATGGGAGGGAAAAAAAATCAAGTTCCTGCAAGCCGGAATCACAGGGCGGTGAGTCAACTGTTTGTCAGTAATACCACATCTTTAGATCCAACTGCACCCCAAAGCCCATGCTTGTACCGAGAACTAATGTGCTGTATATTGGCTTTCTAGAGAAATCACTCTTGCGCTGGGGGGTCATTTGCAAATCCCCCCCCCCCCAAATCCAAACCTATCCGACTTATGGCAAAGCACATGATGCAGTTTTACCCCAGCTATAGTTACAAGGACAGCCTCGCCAGTTTAACAATTTGGGGTGGGACTACAAAGCCCCAAATTATCTATTTCAGGTGGGACTACAAAGACCTCAATTCCCTATTTTGGAGTGGGACTACAAACCCCACAGTTCCCTATTTTGGGAGTTCTACTTCTACCTGACACATAATTGTGGCTTCTGGCCTGAGATAGGCAACTCACCTGGAAGGCTCTGAGCCTGAGCTAGGCTTAGCTAAACCTAGTTTACTGTTCAGAAAAAAAAGCTCCTAGCTAGCCCTGGAACTGGAAATTAAGACAAATCTAGGCTTGTTAGATTCAAAAAGAAAGCTCAGAGCTAGCCCTGGGACAGGAACAGGACGCCATCCCATACACCAAGCTGTCGCTGTCACTTAGGTACTAACTAGCGCATTTAACCCGCAAAAACCACAGGCATTTTTGCACAACAACTGTCCCAAACTCTGAGCAGAAAATTCATGCGTTGCATCCACACCTAACTGCAAAGATGTACTATTTATTTATTTTTAAAGAATCCTGAGATCGTCTCCAGTTTCCATGCGCAGAATCAAAGTGCAAGGATTTCATAGAATCCAAGAGCCGCTTCTTAATTTACATCCCGGATTCTGAGGCATTAAAAAACATGCAGAACCTTTCATCTAGCACGAAAGGCAGCTGCATACAGAACAGGGTACATTTTCCTTCAGAAATCTCGCTGCATGGTTCCGTGGGGTGTGTGCGCGTGCACATTAATGCTATAGAGATAGATAATGAGGAAATTATGTGTGAAAAAGGTTTCGCTCTCTCTCTTTTTAAAATTGTTTTGTTATTCTATATATGTTTGTATGTACAGTATTGTTATTAATTTAAAAAAATTAAAAAGGAGTAATAAACTACACTCACTATGCCAAATTTCCCAGAATTCGAACACGTTAAACACCCAGAAACTCACTTCATTTGTGTAAATGCAGTTGGTTTTGCATAACATCACCCACACCAGTCAAGTTAACAAGGTGGTTTAGAACAGGGGTTCCTAACCTAACGCCCATGGTGCCATTTCATGTGACCCCCACCCCCCAAGAGCATTTGAGTAACAAAATGACTGCCCCTTTGAAGCTGTTGGGACAAAATGGCCACATGCGTGTGCGCGCGCACACACACACACACACACACACACACACACACACACACACACACACACACACACACACACACACACCATCATATAGGCAGGGCAAAATGGCCATCTGGCCCTCGAAGCTGACTGAGAAAGCGTGACCCAGCTCCCGGCTTAAAAGGTTGGGAACCCCTGGTTTAGAATCACGGTCTTGAACCTTTTCAAATAATAATACTAACAACAACTGAAGAAAATCACAAAATATCACAACTTGCCAATTGAAGTTGAGTGTTTATTGGAAGAAATCTGCTGGCGTGCCCATAGTGATCGGAGCTCTGGGAGCAATCCCTAAAGGACTCCCTAAATCAGTGAATGGCCAACCTTGGCACTCCAGGTGTTCTTGGACTTCAATTCCCAGAAGCCCAAGTCAACACTCCTGCTGATCAGGGTTTCTGGGAATTGAAGTCCAAGAACACCTGGAGTGCCCAAGGTTGGCCATCACTGCCCTAGATATTTGGGAATTTCGGACCTATGGGACTTAAATATCCTAACTCTCCACAAAAAACAACTCTACTAGGAACTGCATGTATACTTAGGCCTTACCTTAACAGGTCTTAGGTCAGACTCAGGGATACCCAACATTTTCAAGCCAGGTCACGCTCCCTCAGTCAGCTTCGAGGGACGGCTATTTTGCCCTTCCTACATGATGGGGTGGCTATTTTGTCCCAACAGCATCAAAGGGGTGGCCATTTTGTTTCTCAAATGCCCTTGGAGGGGTGGGGGGGCACATGAAATGGCACCGTGGGCCGGATCTGGCCCAGGGACCATAGGTTGGGAACCCTTGTCTTAGGTCCTTGATTATGGCTTGGACTGTTAATTTCATACTGTGAACCTAATGGTAGATTTGTATGATGATAATAATAATTAAAAAAAACATGGACGGGTGCTTCCCAGAAAGAGGTTTACTGCCTCTGTGAGAACTAGACCAGAGAAGGGCTTGGCTTATACATCTAGCATGAGTTCATGCCTCCAACGTCAGAAGAATGCTTATTCAGCCACCGCCCTGCTATTCCTGAGCCAGCTAACCACAAATATTCAGAAACCACTGTCTTCCCAGGAGACACAAAAATGCCTTCCTGGTGCCCGGTAGTCCAATGCATACCTGTCAAGTATCCCGGATTGGCCGGGATTTCCGTATTTCCACGCCATTTTCTCCATTTCCCACTACCCCGGAATTTGGCAGCGGGGGGAAAGGAGTTACAGCGCATCCCTTCTGCGCAGGTCCTTTCTACGCATGCGTAGAACCCTTCTACGCATGCATACAACCCTTCTACGCATGCGTAGAAGGCTTCTGTGCAGAAGGGGATGCTTAGAAGCCTTCTACTCATGCCTAGAACTGACCTGCGCAGAACGTTTCTGCGCAGGTCCATTCTACGCATGCGTAAATGCCTTCTACGGATGTGTAGAAGGCTTTTTTTACGCATGCGTAGAACGGACCTGCGCAGAAACGTTCTGCGCAGGTCCCATAATCTCGAGCTGTGCTTGACAGGTATGGTCCAATGGTGTTTTTCTTTCTTTAAAATGATCATATCGCTTCCAAGCGCTTTGCAGATACACTACTTCCATCTTTCTCAGGGTAGCATGGCTTGGCCTAACCAAGCCAGACCTTGACAGAAGCCCAAGGTGGGGAAAAAGATGGCCAGCCACAATGGCCCAAGGCTGAGCCCAAAATCAGGAAGGCCTTACTTAGTTCAGGGGCACCCAAAATTTTTGGGCCACAGGCCAGTCACGTGGTTCCTCCCCCCCCCCCCCGGAGCGGAAGTAAAACGCGCCTTGCAATCGGTTTTGCAACAGGATGAGATAGAATTCAAGCTGCCATTTTCTCTGCTTAAACCAGGGGTGCCCAAACTATGGCCCATGGGCCAGATCTGGCCCCTGATGCCAATTCACCCAGCCCACACCACCCTTGTCGCTCCCAGAAGCATACAGCTGCATTTTACTTCTGCTTCCGGAGAGCGACGAGGGTGGCACAGGCCGGATGAATTGGCGTTGGGGGCCGGATCTGGCCCATGGGCCGTTGTTTTGGCGCCCCTGCCTTAGTCGAAATTTCACCATTCCATCAAGTTCCCAGAAGGCTTAGAATCAAGGCCCTCAACTTTTAATACTAATCGTATACCGTCAAGTCAATGCTGACTTTCAGTGACCCTTTCCAGGGTTTTCTAGGTAGAGACTACACAGGAAGTGGTTTTACCCTTCACTTCCTCTAGGGGGAGCCCTTAGGATTGTGCAGCTTGCCCATGGCTACACAGGTTGGCAGGGACTGCGGGGGCTTAGTGGTTAAGACCCTGAACTTGACGACAAAGGGTTTGCAACGTAGGTAAGAACTCCTACCTTAAAGTAGAGGCCGTTGCATTCTTCCGACACGATTACCAGGGTCGAAGGATACAGGATCAAGAGGCGGTCGTGTTGCTCCTGTTGAAGGCGAACAAAGAGCTTTTGTGCTTGACCATATTTATTTATTTATTGGATTTCTATACCACCCATCTGGATGTTCTCCCACTCTGGGGCGCGAACACACACAAAACGAACGACAGCCGTGCCCACAACAAATCAAGACCCGCCACCAACAAATAAACCATAGACCAGACTGAAATAAAGTAAAATAAAATAAAGTAATTGGCGTCAGAGGACATCGGGACTAAATCGGACTTTAGAAACTTTTAAGTTGTTTTTTAAAAGTAGCCAGTGATGGGACCTGGCGCACCGATAAGTGTATTCCACAGCGTTGGTGCCACCACCGAGAAGGCTCTATTTCTGGTTCAAGACTTTCAAGCCACCCTCGGTGTTGGCATGCAGGGTTGTCGATGCGGGGAGTTGCTCTGAAGGAGAGATGCTCAGAGCGATCGCAAGGTCCCAAACCGTATCGTATAGGGCCTTGTACGCTAACATTAACACCACCAGCTGAATACCGTCCACACCCACCCCATGACGACACTATCTCCGTCATTGGCACCAGACGTCGATGTCGGTTGTGCTCCAGAATACCTGGAGAGAGACGGGCTGGGAAAGAGTGTTATATCCGACGGCATCTTAATTCTCCCACCTGGAACGGTAAGTGTTGTAGCTTCACTTTGGAGACGCATAGGACGTCACCCAGGGATTCCCGCTGGGTCCCTCGCCACTCTTGCACGGGGGCATTCTGCACCGACCACCGGAGCTGCTCCCGCCCGATGGAGTTCTGCTTCCATTCATTCTAAAAAGGAGGGGAATTAAAAACAATCGACATCAGGGGTTCCCAACCTAAGGATCTGGCCCGCAGCGCCATTTCATGTGCCCCCACCCCCACCCTTCCAAGGGCATTTGAGAAATTGACCACCCATTAGAAGCTGTTGGGACAAAATGGCTGCCTGCATTGTGTAGGAAGGCCCTCGACGCTGGCAGAGAGAGCGTGACCCGGGCCCCTGGCTTTAAAAGGTTGGGAACCCCTGATCTATATCTTAACACTCAACATGAGTCTTGGAACAAAACTTTGTGGAACTCTTGGATTGCCAGAAAGATTTTTTTTTGGGGAAAAATAGCGTATAATGGAGCAAATCAAGCCTGAAGTGTCTCTGCTATTTAAAAATGAAGAAGCAGAGGCTGCTCTGTTTTGGATGCATTGTGAGCAGGAAGGATTCTCTAGAAGAGACAACACTAGTGCTCGGTGCTCATCTGTTTATAGCCAAAGAGCCACCACTGTCTGTGTCTGCCGACGTTTCCGTGGTCATGTGGCAGGCATGCTTAGACACCTAAGTGCACGGAACGCTGTTTATCTTCCCACCAAAGTAGTACCTATGTATCTTCTTGCAATTTCGAACTGCTAGGTTGGCAGAAGCTGGGACAGATATGGGAGCGCTCACTCCGTCACGCAGCACTCGGGTCTTGAACTTCTGACCGGCCAGCCTTCCAGTTGTCAAGTTCAGCATCTTAACCACTAAGCCACTGCAGTCCCTTGCAAATGATTAGGGCATTTTAAAAAAATAACTTTTCTTGAGTTTTTTCTGTCAGTGAGGGGTTAGGGATGCATGTGCTGTTTCCGCTTGGGGGGGCAGAGAAATGTCTTAGACCAGCAACTTTCCCACAACCGCAAACTGGTTTTGCAGGTTTCACCCTGCCCAGAAGCGTCTCTTGGCTTTTTTGAACCTGGAAAAGCTTCCCTTTCGAGGATCCCGACGGTAGCAGCCACAGCCGCTGAGTCGTCAAAACCCAGACTGGAAATTGTGATGGGTGAGAAAACCCCCATCAAGGCACACACAATGCCCGCGCACGCACACACCACAATGTGTCCTTGTCCAGGGTAGAATTACTCACCTTGTTAAGAGGAGAAGCAGATCACAAATTTAAAAAAAGAGGCCATACGTGTGCGCACGTTTCTCACACGGTTACCAGGACTGGGACAACACTTCGTTCGCACATGGGTTTTTCACACCCTAACTCAGTAGTACCTAACGTGGGGCCACCACCCCACGCAGGGGGGGGGATTCAACTCCGAGAAGCCTAAATCAGTACATTGGCTGATCCGTGCTTTGGGGAACTGACTTAAGATTCTGGGAATTGAAGTCCAAAAACCAAAGTTTGGGGAACATTGCCCTAACTCATCCTCTTTTGGGGGCTGGGGGTGTAGAGCCAAAGAAATACCTCGTAACCCCCTCCACCCCATGGCAACTTCGTCCAAAATAGGACCGTGGATTAGGGGGTCCCATGAGTACGGAGGGGCATAGAATGGGTTGGTCTGTTCAAGGCCAACATTTTAAAACTTCATAACCTGGCCAGACATTAGAACTAGCCAGGGTTTTGTTACCGGGCATGCGGTTCAACAAGCCATCTTCTGGGGGAATCTGCTATTTGGTCTAATTATTACTATTATTATACATATACTTGTATACCGCCTTCCTCACCCAAGGGGCGACCCAAAGCAGTTCACAATAAGAGCAATAAAACACATAATACATGAAACACGTTATCCACTATCAGCACTGCCATAGATCATTCAAGGGTGCTACTAAATCAAGTGCGCTGAATCCAAATCTGAAGTCCGATTCTGCGTAGGACATCAGGATCTTAAGTTAGCAAATCTCATCCTCTTGGTTAGGTTCTTGCATTGATCACATGCGGTATATTTGCCACAAATAGAGCAAAAATTGTCCGGTTTATTAACACAGCTGTGCCTACTCATCTTTAGCTCAAAACACACTCACTATGGCTTAGCTGTACTATCCAATAAGATGGTTTCACACCCTTGGTCCATCTCGCCTCATAGACCTATTTCTGACGTCAGCTCACTGACTTGCCCAGACATTCCCGGCCACTGCTGGAACATGCATGCCACCAGGGGACGTGATTTAGCTGAGGCGGCAGCAGTCCTAGTGGTAGGTGCAACTGGTCTAATGTTCCCACGTAAAAATACATTACCCAGAGCCATTTTGCTCTGCCTTGCACAATGGGAGGGGGGTGGTGGCCTAGTGGTAGCTGCAACTGCTATAATGTTCCCATGTAAAAATACATTACCCAATGACCGACCATTTGAACAGCTGTAGCACGCCTACAGCTCCGTACGCTCCGGTGTCTAGTCATGACTGCCACATGACCACGGAAACGTCTGCAGAAGCAGACAGCACTGGCTCTTCGGCTTAGAAACAAAGATGAGCACTGCACCGTAGAGTCGGATACGACTGGCTTTTGAGCAGGGGAAACCTTTACCTTTAGCACGCCTTAAAATCTGTACATGATAGGCAAATCCTGAATTCAGATTTGGAATCCGCACGCTCGATTATCATGTAAATCGCATGCGTTATTCACAGTAGCAAAATCGTTGTTGTGCAGTGTAACCAATTAATTATATATATTTAAAATAATTTAATGCTAATTTCTGCAGGTAATATGAGGTCAACAAGGAAGGGCAGAGAGAAAGATCGACATGCATATCACAGACCCAAACCAACCTGTTTTTAAAATGTATACTATTGTCTGTCTCGTCTGATAATGAATGAATGAATGAATGAATGAATGGAATCGTAATAGCATTTATGTACTGCCCCACAGTGATAAGAGCACTCATTTGGGCACTTCACAAGTTAATTAGCAAAACAAACAAACAAGGCTCAATTAGAGTAGACAAATTGAACCTGTAGTATTTAGCTAAGTGCTTATTTACTCTTCAGCAGGTGAATCAATGGGTCTGTCTTAGCCGGGACTGGAAGTACTCGATTTAGGAGATAATTTCACACTCCTGCTCTTGTTGGGCATGTTGTTCTTTGCCATCGTTCCCGTCACCTCCCAAGCAAACACCCACCTGAGTCAGGAAGGGAAAATCGAGGTTTCCTCCTCCGTTCAACTGGATCTGCTTCTCCAAATGGTACAGCCACCGCTTGACCTCTGACTTGCTGGGGCAGTAGACGGTCAGAGGGTTGATCAAGGGACCTAAGAAAGCAGAAGGTCCATGTTCAGTTTCTCCCACCAGTACTGGACTTACAGGTTGGACGTGCGCTCTTACAAAAACCCCTTCCTTTAGGAGCCCATTTAGCCCAACTATGGACTCAAGTCTGGTCAGGTTATCCTGCTATGGTCATAGAGTAAACCCTCCTGCCACCGTGTGTCAGGTGGTGGTTAACTAACCTGACCACCCTGAGGACTAGCGACCTTGGGTGACCAAGTCCACAGGGAAGGGTGATGGTCCTCAAGTGGATTGAACCCCACTTGAATCCCTCTTGATGGAGGGCAGAAGCATCATCCATCCTGGCCTGGGGCTGAAGAGGACTATGTGTGCCAAAAGGGCTCAGGACCAGAAAGTGACTTGTGGGACTGGATCAGTGGTACGGGTGTCAGATGAAAGGCCACGGCATTATATTCTAAGGACAGTCTTCATGGATGATCACCATGGTGATCGTCTACATTCGGATTTGGATATGGCAGAAGAAGAAGGGCTTAGGCAGCAAAATGTGTTGGGAGGGGAGGGTTGTAACATTTCCAAGGTTTGGCTCTGAGATGCAATTTGGGAAACTTCTGGTGTGTAAACTGGGGGTTCTCAACCTTTTCAAGCCAGGGGCCGGGTCATGCTCTCTCAGTCAGCTACGAGGGCCGTTCGACCATTTCACCCTGCTTGCACAATGGGGGGGGGGGGGGTTTGATCATTTTGTCCCAACAAAGGGGTGGCCGTTTTGTTTCCTGAATGCCCTTGGAGGGCTGGGGGCCATATAAAATGGCCCGGTAGGCCGGATCTGACCCACATGCCTTAGGTTGGGAACCCCTGGTTGTAAAGCACATGCCATCTGAGCTACTTGTCTCTGGTCTTTCCGGCCCGTCCTTGCTTACCAACCAACACCCACAATCTCGCCCAGTCACTACGACAAACCCTAGTAGTGATATAAACCGCCCATTTGCCATCAATGGGCCCCGACATGTGCTTGAAGAATCGATCATTCATTCCTCCACCTCTTCTGAAAACAAATAGAAAGGCACGCTTTCAAACAGGCTCAACAGAGCCGGGGTGGGCCGAGATAAAGCTGGGCACTCTGGCGCGCACGGAGCCGTCATAACAAATCATTATCAGCAAAATGAGTACTTTGCCCTTTCTGGAGAGCTCTCCAGTCTGTCGGTGCTCAACACAAACAACCGATGAAAACGGTTGTGCAAGTTTTTGCGCTGCGCCAGCTGGGAACGCTGAGTGAGAAAGAGGGAAGGGCGCTGTGGAAGAAAAATCCTCATTAGAAATGTGCGAAAGAATGGGGTTATTCGAGAGCTTTTAGCCAGCTAGGCATTCAGCCATGCGAGCTGATGTACTGGTTGGAGAAATATGGGCTTTGTAGTCCAAGAGCCAAAGCCAGCTGGTCCTTACACAACACATACGTAAGGGAAGGGGGTACCTTTATTAAACCACTATATAGATATATATTTAAAAAAAATTTAGGGACTGCGGTTGCCTAGTGGTTAAGGCGCTGAACTTTGCGTCTGGAAGGTCGGCAGTTTGACGGAGTGAGCGCCCGTCTCTGCCCCAGCTCCTGCCAACCTAGCAAGAAATTGCAAGTAGATAAATTGGGACCACTTGTGTGGGAAGGTAAAAGGTGTTCCGTGTGTTCCTGTGTCTAGGCATGGCTGCCACATGACCACGGAAACGTCTCCAAATGCAGACAGCGCTGGCTCTTCGGCTATGTACAGAGATTTAAAGGCATCCCCTGATCTTGGGGTTGTTGTATTATGCAATCCAAAAGAGCAACTTTTTCATGCTCTGATCACATTGATTTTTAAAAATGCTTAATGATATTAACTCCAACACTATGCGGCTAAGGTTTAAAAATGTTAACTGGATTTCCTCTGAGTCACCGCTCGCCCCAAGGTTGGCAAACGTGGTCAGAGAAGATCAGCACAATCTGAGGTTTTCCAAGCAGTGTTATAATGAACATTTCCCCTTGGGGCTCATGGAAAGGGCATGAACTTTTCGTCTCCAAAATGAAATTGCACCACCACCTCCTCCTCCCTTCAGCACATGTCTCTTTGAAAAGAAAGCATGTTTTGTTATATTTCAAAAACAGGAGATGGGCAGAGTTTCAGGAAGGGTCTAACAGGCAACCTTTCATTCTCACTAGTAGAGAAGCCAACTAGCAAAGGTGCCAGATCTCATGATTCGATCTGTCCTTTTTGGGGTCGGAATCTCTTCTTTTGCATCCAAATCTGAATACAGTAGAACCTCGGATAAAGTCCAAACTCATTCCACAAGTTTGGTCTTTATCCGACTTTGGACCCCCTTGGAAGCTATTGGGACAAAATGGCCACCCCCATCATGCAGGTGGGGCAAAACGACCGTCTAGTCGTCAAAGCTGCCATAGAGAGCGTGACCCGGCCCGCAGCTTGAAAAGGTTGGGAATCCCTGCTTTAAACCATGCCTGCCCCCCCCCCCCCCCCGCTTCGTTTCAGGAATGAAATGAAGCCAGGACATCCCGTACCCAAATCATGCCAACTAGATTGCCAGTTCTCAAGTGGGTGCCACCAGGACAGTAAACAATGAGTTAGTCGAATTCCCTTCCATGGCTGCTGCCCTTCTCTCTGAACTTTGTTCAGTTGCAATGCTTTGCAGACAAAGAAACACACACATGCGCGCGCACGCACACACCCCTCCTTCCTGCTCATTGCATCCAAGGACTGAGTCATTCCTAAATTGCACCATCTCAAAAAGGAATCATTTAAAAGGTATGAACCGAGTGGAGTAAAAGAGAATGAGATGACCACGAGATAACCCCAGGAAAGGTTATCCTAAGTGCTTCCATGGCCGATGTCTAGAACAATAGCAACACATGCCAGCATCCCAAACTAAAGCGCATGCAAGGCAGGGGAATCAAATTATATGGGTTTAAGGAGCCAGTCTGGCCAGGTTATCCTGCTATGGTAATCCTGCTATAGTCATAGAATAGACCCTAATGCCAGCGACTCAATGCCAAGTCTCAGGCGGCGGTTAATTTAATTAAATTCAATTAAAAAATCAATATTCATATTTGTACTGCCGCCCCCTCGCCGGAGCGACGCCGGACGGCTAGCACTAAAATGCATAAAACACACATAAAAACCACAATAAATTCAACATCGAAAATACCCACAACATTTGGAAGCCTCACCCTCCCCGTCCCTAAAAAGAGGGGGATCTAATTCACCAACCCTGAGGACTAACAGCCTCGGGTGCCAAAAGTCCACAGGAAAGGATGATGGTCCCCAATTGGATTTAAATCCCACTTGAATCCATCTTGAGGGAGGGCAGCAGCTTCATCCATCCTGGCCTGGGGATGAGGATGATGATTTTGCGTGCCAAAAGAGCTCAGGACCAGAAAGTGACGCGCGGAAGTGGATCAATGGTACTATGGGTGCCGTGCTGCGATGTGTAAGGCACATGACAGGTCAGTCTCAGGACAGTCTTCATGGCTGATCGCCATGAGGATCGCCTAGACAGTATTCAGATTCGGATACAGAAGAAGAAGTACAACAGCAAGAAGAAGAAGGGTTTAAGGAAGACACAGATGAAATCTTGAGGAGAGACACTTGCCGCATCAATTTCTACTCAGTAGATCTTTGCAGACCCATACCGGAGACCAATGACATCTTCTATGCCACTTGCGATGACCCAGGGTGGGTAAGAAAACTGGGCTATGGCTTTGAGCAATGTCCAGTTCCCAGTGTTTTTATGCCCAAGGGGCTACTGTGATTGGGACAACCCAAGGATCGCCACAGCTTAGTCCCCCCCTATGCTCTTCTCCTTCCATGTCAAGGCCAGATGTGAAACTGCCCAAACGAAACCACCTTTGGGTGACTTCATTCTGCACTTCATTTTGCCTGACCTAGGTCCGTGATGGTGAACCTTGGCACTCCAGATGTTCTTGGACCTCAATTCCCAGAAGCCCAAGCCCCTATGAATCCACACGAATGGGTTTGCTGCGATTCATCCAGCCCACGCCGCTCCTGGAAGCGGAAGTAAAACGCACGCTGTACGGAACACTGTTTACCATCCCACTGAAGTGTTACCTGTTTATCTACTTGCTTTCGAAATGCTAGGTTGGCAGGAGCGGGGACAGATACGGGCGCTCATTCCGTCGTGCGGTACTCAGGTCTTGACCTGTTGGATGTCCAGTTATCAACTTCAACATCTTAACCACTGGAGCCACGCAATTAATTATAGGATTTTATGCTGGGGGTGGGACGGGGCCGACAAGTGAAATCAACACATAAGCACCGGTGTTGCGCGGACAGTTTGCAGTTGTATTCTGATGTTACAACCTTTGGACGGTGGATGTGAAACCAGCGTCTCAATGGTTTGGAAATGGCAGGCATGTTCTCCCGTTCTCATGCATGCACAAAATTTTGAATGAGGCCAGCTCAGTCCATAACAGCAAAGATGTGCAGATTCCTCCTTACCTGTGATTTGAAAAGCATGGACTTCTTGCTGGGCTCCTTTTGGACTTTCAAGTTCGTTCAGCTGGAGTTCTCTCAAAGGCAGCAAGCCCTGCGGAAGCAGAAAGGAAACTATCCGTAATCCAGTTTCTAGACACAATGGGTGTGTGGGGCCATTTTGTCCCAACAGCTTCAAAGCGGCAGCCATTTTGTTTCTCACATGCTCTCAGAGGGGTAGGGAGCCACATGAAATGGCATGGCAGGCCAGATCCAGCCCACAGGCCTTAGGTTGGGAACCCCTGCCCTAGAAGACCACCGAATCACTCTGCCATAGGACCACAGGTTTATCTCCAAAACCCTATGTAGTTGCGTTTATGTGTCATTCTTACATGTCGTCAAGTCGCGCCCAACGTACACCAACCTTATGAATGCGTGGTCTCCAAAATGCCCTGTTCTTAATGACCCTTCTCAGCTCTTACAAACTCAAACCTATGCTTCTTTTAGGGCAATGGTTCGCAGCATGGGGCCCATGCCCCACAGGGGGGATTTCAATCCCTAGAAGCCTACGTCAGCACATTGGCTGATCAGTGCTTTGGGGAATTGACTGAGGCTTCTGGGAGTTGAAGTCCAAAAACCAAAGGTTGGGAAACCATGCTTTAGGGAGTCAATCCACCTTGTATTTCCACGTTTTCCCACGACCTTCAACTTTTGCCAGCATTATGGTCTTTTCCAAATAGTCTTCCCTTGCCACCATGTTTCCAACGTATGAGAGCCTCAATTTCAACATTTTTGACTCCCAGAGGTTGTGGTGGAGGAGGAGGAGAAGAAGGAGGAAGATATAGTTCAGTCTATCAAAAAGTTACACCTACACAAAGCCAGTTATATCTACTGTTCTGTCACTCGGCCGTGTGAAGAAGGGCCAAACTCCGCACATTTAAGGGACACATGGAGTTAAATAAAAGGAAAACAGCTTTTGAATGCACATGGAAAAGGACATATCTTTTTGAGAAACAAAAGCATTTTTGTCATTGGTTTTGGGTCACATCGCTGGGTGATTCACAGGCATGAGGACACAATGCTATGTGCTTCAAACAACCTTGGGAAATAATACATCGCTTTAGATTCCAGCAGAACACCGGACGATGTAAGCGTGGAGATGTAGATATGAGCAAGACGAGGCAGACAGTGAAGAAGATGGTGGAGTGACTAGAAGGGATAAAATCAGGGATGAGATCATGCGGGGAAAGAATTGGAATAGAACCAACCTTACACCACATCCGGAGACAACAACTAAAGTGGTTTTTGCCCATCTGGAGAGAATGTCTTAGGATTCCATACCATACAAGGCTTATATCAGGAGTGCCCAAACTTTTCGGGCTGCGGGCCAGCCACATGGTTCCTGCCACCAGAAGTGGAAATAAAATGCATGCGCCAAAAGCTGCCGTAAATGCACCCGCAGCTGTCGTAAACGAGGGCCAGAGTATTAGGTGCTGGGGGCCAGATCTGGCCCATGGGCCGTAGTTTGGTCACGCTGGTCTATATGGAAAGAGGAGAAGGACAAAGACCCCAAGGCAGACCCAGAGGAAGGTAGAGAGAGAAAATCAAGGAAATATTACAAGAACACCAAATAACACCATTATATTCTTCTTCACCTGGTATGTTAGTCCATTGGGACCGAGGGATTTGAAGTATAGATAGGCTTGAAAGAGTTCCAAGTAGCAGTCATTCACCTCCTGTGGTAGAAAAGACAGTGGTTTATTATTATTATTATTATTATTATTATTATTATTATTATTATTATTATTATTATTATTATTATTATTATTATTATTATTATTATTATTATCATCATCATCATCATCAGAATGGAAATCATATGTTTATTTCAAACATGGGAGAGTTTTCTCCCTCCCCTGTGGGTTTTGGGTTGCAGTTTGGGCACTTGGTCTCTAAAAGGTTCGCCATCCCTGGGCTAGACATATATTCTCTGAATATTTTCTCATATTGGTAATTTCTTACGGCAGTGTCTGTTCATTATGGGAGGAAGCCGAATTCATCCCTCAACCCAAATTAGTCAAAGGAAGCTCACAATATGGATCTAAAAGACCGTACACATCTTGGATGTAAATCTGGTTTTATAAGAACGGTGCCATCCTATCTTAGTGGTTAAGACGCTGGACTTGATGACTGGGAAGTCGGCACATCAGCAGCTCTGGTATCTGCCACATGTCCATGGAAATGTATGCAGATAGCGTTAGCTATAAACAGAAATGAGCACTGAACCCTAGAGTCGGCTACGGCTGGCTTTCGAGCAAGGGCGACCTTTTCCTTTTCCTTTGTCCTATCTAAAGGAGTTTTATTTTAGAAAATAAGATATTTTTTTTAAAACCCAGAAATGGCTCCCAGGGCAGTTTACATAGGAGTTCTCAACCTTTTAAAGCCGGGGGCCGGGTTACGCTCCTTCAAGCTTCGGGGGCAGGATGGCCATTTTGTCCTTCCTCCGCCACATGGCACTTCCTGGTGTAGTGGACACAGTGGTGGTGGGGCCACATGAAATGGTGCCGTGGGCCGCATTTGGCCAATGGGCTGCAGGTTGAGAATCCCTGGTTTGCATAAAATGCCAGCAAGGAACATGATCATCCCCCGCCTGCAAGGAGGAGGATATGGCAGAAAACTAAAATGGAAATCAGGCAGAGGAGGGAAATCCAGCAAAATTCAGGCAGTAATTCTGAAAAGCGGCATAATTGTTCCCATGAGGACCTTCGGATATGGAAAGAGTACAAGAAATGGAGCTGATCTTTCCAAGGAAAGAAGGCAAGAACCTCCATCGTATCTGATAGTTCAGGTGGTTTAGTTTCCCTCTTCCTTTTCCTTGTCAGCAGAACTCACCTGGCAGTGCTCAAATTTAAACTTGACCTTGGAGTAATAGATAATTTTCCCCAAATTCCGCACCACCGTCTTCCTCCTCCCTTTCTTCAGCAAGCCCTGGAACTTCTGGTCAAAGTTTTCCTTCTCATTCTCCTGGGCTACGAGATTCTGTAAGGAAGACAACAAACAAGACTTTTAAAAAACAATACAGTGTATAATCAAAGATTGCCTGTTACGACTGGCGACCGACTCCGCAAAGGTCTCCGAGGAATTAGAGCCATGATGGCGAACCTTGGCACTCCAGGTGTTCTTGGACGTCAATTCCCCAAAGCCCAAGTCTCTGTGATTCCACACAAATAGGTGTACGCACAGTAAACCCATGCATGTGGATTCACAGAGACTTGGGCTTCTGGGAATTGATGTCCAAGAACACCTGGAGTGCCAAGGTTCGCCGTGACTGATCTAGAGGATCCATGGCAGGTTAAACAGGGGAAGCAACAGTGTCTTTAAAACCCAAACGTTGACCAGCTAGAAGAGATGCCTTTATTACACATAACACTTCCCAGGAAATCTGCTCATCACTGGATCTCCACACCTGCTAAGGATAGAAAATTTGATTACTTCTATGTAGAGTTTTTGCTTACGGTCCTAAGAATTAGTCATCTAATAATGACAGATTGTTCTGTTGTTTATTTTATTTTGTTGTTTGTTCTATTGTGTTGTTTATCAGTTTGTGCACTGCCCAGAGTGAAACTATCCAAGATGGGTGGTAGGAAAATGCAATAGATATATAGATAGATACTGTAGATAGATACTGTAGATAGATAGATATAGATGGATAAATAGATACTGTAGATAGATACTGTAGATAGATAGATACTGTAGATAGATAGATATTGTAGATGGATAAATAGATACTGTAGATAGATACTGTAGATAGATAGATACTGTAGATAGATAGATATTGTAAATGGATAAATAGATACTGTAGATAGATACTGTAGGTAGATAGATAGATACTGTAGATAGATAGATGGATAGATACTGTAGATAGATAGATGGATAGATACTGTAGATAGATAGATATTGTAGATGGATAAATAGATACTGTAGATAGATACTGTAGATAGATAGATAGATACTGTAGATAGATACTGTAGATAGATACTGTAGATAGATAGATACTGTAGATAGATAGATGTATAGATACTGTAGATAGATAGATGGATAGATACTGTAGATAGATAGATATTGTAGATGGATAAATAGATACTGTAGATAGATACTGTAGATAGATAGATGTAGATAGATAGATACTGTAGATAGACAGATACTGTAGATAGATAGATACTGTAGATAGATACTGTAGATAGATAGATATAGATGGATAAATAGATACTGTAGATAGACAGATACTGTAGATGGATAGATACTGTAGATAGATAGATATTGTAGATGGATAAATAGATATTGTAGATAGATAGATAGATACTGTAGATAGATATTGTAGATGGATAACTAGATACTGTAGATAGATACTGTAGATAGATATTGTAGATGGATAAATAGATACTGTAGATAGATAGATAGATACTGTAGATAGATAGATACTGTAGACAGATAGATACCAGAAGAAGGTTTGAAAGCAACCTTAATGTCAACCTTCTCCACATTTCCCCCCACTGTGATTTAGCAAAGGTAAAGGTTTCCCTTGCTTGAAAGCCAGTCAATCCGACTCTAGGGTTCAGTGCTCATCTCTGTTTCAAAGCCAAAGAGCCAGCGCTGTCTGCTTCTGCAGACGTTTCCGTGGTCATGTGGCGGGCATGACTAGGCACCGGAGCGCACGGAACGCTGTTTACCTTCCCACCGAAGTGGTCCCTATTTATCTCCTTGCAATTTCTTGCTTTCGAACTGCTAGGTTGGCAGGAGCTGGGATAGAGATGGGTGCTCATTCCGTCCTGCAGTACTCGGGAATCAAACTGCTGACCTCCTGCCTCCCATCTTAGACACTTGAGCCACTGCAGTCCCTTGATTTTAGAAGGCTTGAAAAGATGCTAAGCTTAATTTCAACCAACAACCAGAAGAGGTTGGTAGATGTAAGTAAGCAAACACACAAACACCTACAGATTTTCTCAGCCTGGTTCCTTGCAGCCATCTCTCTTGATTTGCAATTTGTGTCCCATCTCCACCTCTCTGTTAGCTTTCTCTAATGACTCTTCCTCATTTGCTTGACTATCTATGCAGAGACACACCTGCCCATTACATCTCGTAGTTACACCAACATGAATTAGGTGTGGTGAATAAATCCAGAAGCACCTCTTATCCGTCACTGCCCACTTCTTATTAACTTGAATTGTAGACATAATGGAGACCTTTCAATTCTGGAACCTAATTCAGTCACTATGGAGTATTACCTTCCTTTGGGGTTCCCTAGATAAGTGATGGTGAACCTTGGCACTCCACCTGTTCTTGAACTTCAATTCCCAGAAGCCCTGATCAGCAGCAGTGCTGACTTAGACTTCTGAGAATTAAAGTCCAAAAACACCTGGAGCGCCAAGGTTCGACATCACTGCCTACAGATAGTCCTACCCTCTTTCCTAAGATTTTAAGGTGTGCTATAGCTGTTCAAATGGTCGGTAATTGGGTAATGTATTTTTACATGGAAACATAACAGGTGCAGCTACCACTGAGCCTGCTGCTGCCTCAGCTGAATCACGTCCCATGGTGGCATGCATGTTCCAGCAACAGCTGGGCATGTCTGAGCAAGTCCATGAGCTGACGTCAGAAATAGGGCGAGATGGACCAAAGGGTTGTCTCTAGTGCGAAACCATCTTATTGGACAGTACATCTAGGCCATAGTGAGTCTGTTTTGAGCTGAAGATTAGTAGGCACCGCTTTGTTAATAAACTGGAGACTCGTGTCTATATGCATAATTAATTTAAGATCCTGACGTCCTAGGCAGAATCGGACTTCAGATTTGGATTCAGTGCACTTGATTTAGTATAGGACAGATGGATTAGACCATGTAGCAGACAATATTTATTTATTTACTAGCTGGTTACCTGCTTTGCTCGGGTATGTATAGTTGTGTATGTGTGTCACTCCTGCCTGCCTCCCTCCAACTTCCCTCACTCGTCCTGCTTCTCCAGCGATGGTCACTTACCGCCCTCACCCTTTGCGTCTTGTGACCCCCACAGTGCTGATCTCGCATGCCCATTTGCCTTCCACCTACTGTGATACCTACAGCTGAGTTCATGGGAAGGCAAATGATGTCACAATCCCAGGTGATGTCACCTGCCTGGTGACATCAGCCAGCTCATTGTGCAACAGATCATTGGGGAACAGATCAATTTGGGGGTGTGTGCACCCCACAGGGCTCATGACCCCCGCAGTGACAATCTCTCCAGCCCAAGGTAGGTGTGTGCCAAGTTACAGTGCGATCGGTGCAGGGGTGTGGATTTGTATTCAGGACTCACAATGGGACATCTCTCCTTTATATATATAGATTTTGTGCTGCAATGTAATTAGCACCTTGCCAATTAGCGGATACCTCCCCGGCTGGTGAAGTAGCTGTTGCTTGCAAGGCAGGCTAACCCCATCCCAGAGGAATGAGTGACTCCCGGACCCCTGGAGTGTGTTGTCCCGGTCAATAACTGCTGAGCCTTCGTCTATGAAAGGTCTCCATGCAGCTGTTCTCTATGGCACTGGTTACTAGAAAGCAGACGCATGGATTAAGAACAGCTAATTCCACTGACTGGCCTCCCCTGGATCGTGCTGTCTGTCCGCCACTTAATCCTTTAAAAGTGCAGAATAACTTTCCTTCCCTTATTGACACCCGTCCATTAGTTGGTGCTCAAAGTCTGCTTTAGCTCATGCTTCCCAGTGTTGGAACAGAGCAAAAGATACTACATGTTGGCTGGCAAAAACCATTGGTGAGAGTAGAGAAGAAAGCTTGGGCTGGTGAGATGAAAAGGGACATTGTTGCTTGTGCTGCGCTGTGCGTTTTGGGTCTGGTAAATAGCTCAGCCTTTGGTGTCTGGGTGGGAGTTCGATTCCCGCACGAGGCCTCCCCGGGAGAAAACCCATGGTGGGTTAGAAGAAAGGAATGGTAAATCATTTTCGACATAGAAAACCTCGGAAAAGGGTCGCCCTAAGTCGGAATTTACTTTGACAGCGTGACGTTATTATTAAACAGGTTTTCGCAGGATTTTTGCGTTTAATAAGGCTTGGGGATACCTACCCAACCTGTTTCAGGATCCTTTCCCATGCTGTATTGTTCAGCGATGGGCGTCATATAAACAGGTTTTGTAGGGTGACACCCCCCCAACCTGTTTCACCAAAAGTCAACTGAGTGTGAAGATGCATTCTTCATCCATCTCCATAAATTCCCAACACATGCTTATTTATTTATTTAAAAAACAAACTGGCAAATAGTGTTAGGTGGCACAGTGGTTAAATGGCTGTAGTGTAGCCCACACTGCTGAGGTTGTGAGTTCGATCCTGATGGGAACAAGGTTGACTCAGTCTTCCATCCTTCTGATAATGGTAAAATGAGTACCCAGCATCTTGGGTGTGTGTGTTAAAATGCTAATTACCGCTATAAGTGCTTTGGGGCGGTAAAGAAGTGTAATTGCTATTGCTATTATTAAGGGTGGAGTTAATTCTGCACAAATTGCTTCACCTTAGTGCACCAAAACAACAGGTGAACAAGGGTGACGTTGTGTTTGGTTTATACAACTTATGGATTGGAGAGGGAAAAACACAAGTGACTGAATGCTATATATACACAAGTCCGGCCCCCGAAGGTGTCTGAGGGAGCATGGCCCGGCCCTCGGCTTGAGAAAGTTGAGAACCCCTGACAAAACAAACAAAACAGCAGAATACAGTAGGATGCATATGTTTATATATGCTTATTTATGGCACAATTTGTTGTCCTTTGATTTTTTTAAAAGGGAAACAAGGATGGGGTATTTTTGTGAGTGTTTTTACGTCTTTTAACTGTTAGCTGTCTGGAGTGGTTGTGGGGGCGGCAATATAAATATGAATAAATAAATAAATAAAATTGCATTGTAGGATGCTAAGCGCTCTGCCTCCTGGCCCCTGAAAATCTTGCATAATGCTTTCTCGAGCCTGCGAGATTATTTTATTAGTCTATGCACACAAGCCTTCAAGTCCATTTTCACAGTTTTTAAGCACTAGGAACGTGCGCTAAAATGACAGCCAGGCCAGAATGCCTTGCTGTTGGAAGTCTGTACCGAGTACCAAGATCAACAGATGTGCGGAGATGAAGTAGCAGAATTGCACAAGATGTACTCCGGTCTCTTTGCCCACGTAGAGACATGGGCTGGATCCCAACCAAATCATTTGGATTTGGTTCCCGTTGCAATCATGCAGCAATTTTCTAGGATCTAAATTCAACCAATTTGGCTGGCTCAGCCTCTGGATCAAATCCAGTGTTTTGTAGTGCCGAAAGGGTTGGAACAAAGCGATACAGGTTCAAAAAAAAAACCCCACATCACCCGCAAAGCAATCTGAGTGACCTTGAATGCCTCCTATCTCCTTAGCCTATTTATTAAGATTTATATTCAGTTAACTAACTTAATGGACTGCTGTGACTTAGTGGTTAAGATGCTGAACTTGACAACTGGAAGGTCGGCAGGTCAGCAGTTCGAGACCCGAGTGCTGCAAGACGGAGTGAGCGCCTGTCTCTGTGCCAGCTCCTGCCAACCTAGCAGTTCGAAATTGCAAGAAGATACATAGGTACTAATTTGCACAGCGTTCCGTGCACTTAGGTGTCTAGGCATGCCTGCCACATGACCACAGAAACGTCGGCAGACAGTTTGAAAGCAAGAAACTGCAAGTAGATAAATAGGTACCACTTTGGTGGGGAGGTAAACAGCGTTCCATGCACTCCTGGGTCCCCTACTGATGTATACTGTATCCATTATGTGCATTTGTATAAAGGCAAAGATAAAGGTTTCTCTTGCTCGAAAGCCAGTCGTATCCGACTCTAGGGTTCAGTGCTCATCTCTGTTTCAAAGCCGAAGAGCCAGCGCTGTCTGCTTTTTCAGACATTTCCATGGTCATGTGGGAGGCATGACTAGACACCGGAGCACACGGAACGCTGTTACCTTTCCCACCGAAGTAGTGCCTATTTATCTCCTTGCAGTGTCTTGCTTTCGAACTGCTCGGTTGTATACATACACTTTTATCCTCATGTTTATGACTATAACTTTTAAACTATTGAATTTATGTCAGGTTTTAGAGATGTCGGCTGGCCACTCCTATCCGTATAAATCTGTGTTGTTTTATTTTTAATTTTAATTTAATAGTCATGTTTATATATGCCGCCCACTCAGGTAGAACCCGACTCGGGGTTCTTTTTAATTCAGATCTAAAGAGGTGCTGTTCCATTACCTAGCCCAAATGTAGCGCCAATTTTAAGATCTGATTTTATTCTACTTTATTTTCAACTCAAGTAGATACGTTTGTGGTAGTACATTTCAAGTGTATCTCGTGTACTTAAACACTTTTTAACCGTGCTGGTCAATGACTGTATAAAGTGATTTATTTATTTATTTTCACTCCGAGGTCTAGTCATGCCTGCCACGTGTCCACGGAAACATCTGCAGATGCAGACAGCG
This sequence comes from Bradypodion ventrale, assembly GCA_035047345.1. Taxonomy (NCBI): domain Eukaryota; kingdom Metazoa; phylum Chordata; class Lepidosauria; order Squamata; family Chamaeleonidae; genus Bradypodion; species Bradypodion ventrale. The sequence continues at coordinate 3,855,671 of JAWDJE010000017.1, read as the reverse complement.
CTTTGGCTGTAAACATATATGAGCACTGAACCCTAGAGTCAGATACAACTGGCTTTCGCGAAAGTACTAATCTTTACCTAGCTTATTTCAGCCTCTGTATCCCACATTTTATAACGAAGCAGGGTTTCTTTATACGTTTTTCTTAAATTCACAGCAGAAGGGGAGGTGTAAAATTAAATTTTCATTTAATGTTGTCAACTAGGTTACCGGAAGACAGATTAAAAGAATGGTAACTAGGTTAAATGGAGAAACGCTCTCCCATTTCAAATGTGATGCATCCATTTCTGAACATACCTGTCAAGCGCAGCTCCGGAGATTACGGGACCTGCGCAGAATGTTTCTGCACAGGTCCGTTCTACACATGCGTAAAAGCCTACGCATGCGTAAAAGCAACCTGCGCAGAAACATTCTGCGCAGGTCATTTCTACGCAGGTCGTTTCTACGCATGCGTAGAAGGGTTCTGCGCATGCATAGAAGGGTTCTGCACATGCATAGAAGGGTTCTGCGCATGCATAGAAAGGACCTGTGCAGAAGGGATGCGCAGTAACTCCTTTTCCCCTGCTGCCAAATTACGGGGTAGCGGCATCTCCGGGTGGGAAAGCAAGAAAATCGGCGCGGAAGTACAGGAAATCCTGGCCAATCCGGGATACTTGACAGGTATGTTTCTGAACATCATTTCCTATCTGATCTCCAATTCACCTGCCGTGTGTGTAGTAACCACATCTAGCCACACACCCAGGTTTAATTAGACAGCCTTCAATCCTCGAGTCGCAAACAAGATTTTCAGCTTTCAAAGATTCCCAGGCTTTCAAAGCCAACAGGAATTCAGGACACTCCTCGGCTTTAGATAAATCATAAGCAACTTCCTAACAACCCAATAAACCTGATTTGGCCAGGCTACGGTTACAGGTTCTATCTATACCAATCTGCAATGGCAGAAAGTTGATGCAAGTTCGGTGACTGCAAATGAGATTATAAAGAAATGATGGGCGCTATAACAAAAGAGGCACGCTAGAAATTACATCCGCTGCTTCAGAGTTTGCAAGTAATTACTTTAGTTATACAGTCCAGGAGTAGTTGCCCATAGAAATAAATCTCCAAGGCCGGCCTGCCAAGGCTGACAGCAGGGGTTTCCAACCTAAGACACGCATGCCGGATCTGGCCAGCAGCGCCATTTCGCGTGGCCTCCCTGCCCCCTCCAAGGACATTCAAGAAACGAAATGGCCACCCCCTTTGAAGCTGTTGGGACAAAATGGCCACCCCCCATCATGCAGGCAGGGCAAAATGGCCGTCCAGCCCTTGAAGCTGACTGAGAGAGCGTGACCCGGCACCTGGCTTGAAAAGGTTGGGAACCCCCACCTTATAGGGTTCACTGCTCCAATACAGTACAGTACTTCCTAATTAGGAGAAATGATTAAATTATCTGTCCCTCAAAACATGTGGCCTGACAAAGCTAAACAAACTCCATCAGAGGTTTTAGCTCCTCCCAGTGGCTTCATGGTTAAGACGCTGAGCTTGGAGACTGGAAGGTCGGGTTTCGATACCCGAAGGGCGGAGGAGAGAAAAAGAAAGAAATCTAGGCTCTCCATACAGTATATTTTCAAATCATTGAAAATGTCATAAGATAAGATAAATCTTTATTGTCATTGTCCCCTTGCGGGGAAAATGAAATTTCATTTTTGTTATGCGGGGTTCTACTGTACATGAAAATATGGTAAAATTAATTAGTTTAGACCTTTGCGTGTGGCATGTTTCTGAGTGTTTACGTTGACCCGAGTATAAGTCAAGTCCTATTTTTGGACCTCATTTTGGGAGCTAAAAAACCCGACTTATACTTGAGTATATGCAGTAGTAGAATGCACTGGGGTTCAAAACCAGGGTTTCGTCGTCTTTTGCAACCCGGTTTTATCGCTCACCTCTCACGGATCCGCATTGATGCCTCTCTCTATTAACCTCCTAACTTTGGAAACCACCTCACGGGAGGGAGGAAGATTGTGAAATCGGGTTCTCCTCGCTTAGGGCTGACCAAACCCGACAGACCGGAACTTGTCTCGGTATTATTATTATTTTGCTCCACCTGGGCCGATAGGCGAGGCGAGTTAAAAATTAAACTCCTCCGAACCTGAATCGGATGACTTGGGACTTAATCACTAGAGACATCCAGTATGTGGTGGGGAAAGGATACCAAGGCAGGTTGCAACTCTATGATATTCTTCTCCTTGATAATTTAAAAAAGAAAACAATCCGAGGCTGGGGTAAAGGTAATGCTCATTATCTTGTTTCTCTCGTAAAGACAAAATTTGCTTTCGCGCCAGGGCATGCGCCACTTTGGAGAGTCAGTAAGGCATGAAAAGCTGGGCAGCGGTCAAGACAGAACCGACTTATAGCGTAACAAGGCAGGGGTTCCCAACCTAAGGCCTGTGAGCTGGATCTGGCCCACAGCACCATTTCATGTGCCCCCCCCCCCGCCCCTCCAAGGGCATCCAAGAAACAAAGTGGCCACCCCTTTTGAAGCTGTTGGAACAAAAGGGCAACACCCCCCCCCATTGTGCCGGCAGTGCAAAATGGCCGTCTGTACCTATTTATCTACTTGCAATTTCTTGCTTCCGATGGCTTAGTAGTGAAGACTGGAAGGTCAGCAGGTCAGCAGACCCGAGGGCTGCATTACAGAGTGAGCTCCCATCTCTGTCCCAAATCCTGCCAGTTTGAAAGCGAGAATTGCAAGTAGATAAATGGGTGACACTTCGGTGGGAAGGGAAACAGCGTTCTGTGCACTTCCAGTGTCTAGTCATGCTTGCCACATGTCCATGGAAATGTCTGCAAATGCAGACAGCGCTGGCTCTTTGGCTAGAAACAGATGAGCACTGAACCCTAGAGTCGGCTACGACTGGCTTTTGAACAACAACGACCTTTACCTTTAACTAGGCTGACAAAAGCCAATGGCAGTCACAACCCCGAGCATAAATGGAAGGGTTACAAATTCCCTATCTCCAGTTTAATAGAGCCAGGCGGCAATCCTATGCGCCCTTGTCTGGAAGTACATCTCATGTTATACAGTGGTGCTTACTTCGAGGTCAATTTGCCTTAGCAAGCAATGTGGATTTTGCCTCTCCTAGTGACTCACCCGGAGTCCTTTACCTCTGCCGAATTGCTTGCCATCTGCAATATACACACAGATGGGCTAAATCTGACTGCTTTCCTAACCAGAGTAAGCCCATTGAATAGACAGGATTTCCAAACATCATAACAACTGAGGTTAGGTCATTATGCTGCCCTCTGTCAGGGGGTTATCGGAGGACTCTTGGGTAAACCCAACACAAGCTCTTTGAACTCTTTAAAGCACTATATAATGCAAACGACTCCATTTAAACATGCCATTGCCCAAACCTATACAAATATCCATGCGCATTGCGCACACACACAAAAAATTCCAGGTGGGTCTTTTCTCACTTGGCCCATTTTTTTGTTCTTGATGCGCGTCTCTCAACTTCGAAGATCAAAGATGTAAATAGAATTGTGCTAAAAGTTGAAAGCAATGGGGTAACTTAGACAAGTTTGCGGTGGGAAGTCACCCGTGCTCGAAAGCCAGCCGTACCCAACTCTAGGGTTCAGTGCTCAACTCTGTTTATAGCCAAAGAGCCAGGACTGTCTGCGTTTGCAGACGTGGCAGGCATGCCTACACACCAGAGTACACGGAGCACTGTCACCTCCCCACCGAAGTGGTCCCTATTTATCTACTTGCAATTTCTTGCTTTCGAACCGCTAGGTCGGCAGGAGCTGGAACAGAGATGGGAGCACACTCCGCCGTGCACCACTCGGGTCTGGAACTGCTGACCTGTCGACCCTTCCAGTTGTCAGGGTCGGCTTCTTAACCATTAAGCCACCGCAGTCTCCGCAGCTTGTCTACTCCTATATAAATGTTTGCAAGGTGTAGAGACAGTGGTGGGCATCAGCAGGTTCGCACCGGCACGTGCGTACCGGTAGTACAAATGGCCCACCACTGTGTAGAAATAACATAAAGCAAAGGCAGCGCAATATTTCCCATTACACACCTTTAGGGAACAGGAGGGGGGGGAATTCTTTCGGTTTCAACTCAGTATTTATTGAAGACTTGTTTTGGCTATCTAAAAATAGCCTTTTTCGAAATGCCCGCAGAAGGGAAAATTTGCAGCTGATGGGATTCTCCCTTCTAAGCCAGACTAAAGGCTTCCCAAGTCTTCCTGGAGCCTGTTTTGGGAAATTATTCGGAATCAAAGCCTCCACCACCTCCTTCTGTGCACATTGAAAGGGCAACATTTCTGAGCTTTATAATGACTGGGTGCAGCCTCCAATGCCCCAGGAAAGATGAATCAACCCCATCCATAATCTAGCTTCCTGCTTTGTTTGCAAAAGACCAGAGATCGTAACCCCATCTCTTCCCGGCTGCGGAAACTGTACTATGGAAACAGGGTTCACCTCTTAGAGGAAAAAATCACATGCTTCGTGGGAAGGAGACCCTGACTATGGAATGGCGAACTTGAGAATCTTTAAAGTTATGGGTAATTTGCCCACAAAGACTGCGGTGACTCAAGTGGTTAAGACGCTGAACTCGATGCCTGGAAGGTCGGAGTTCGATCCCTAAGTACTGCACGGCAGAGTGAGCGCCTGTCTCTGCCCCAGCTCCTGGCAACCTAGCAGTTCGAAAGCAAGACATTGCAAGTAGATAAACAGGGACCACTTCATTGGGAAGGCAAACAGCGTTCCGTGCGCTCCGATGTCTAGTCATGCAATTTATAGGACCGTGACATTATAATTTTCAGAAGTTTGAATCAGATGGATTTGCAGTGCAGAGTGCGAGATCTTGTGTGGTGCAGTGGGCAGAGTAATGTATAGGACAGGGGTTCCCAACCCATAGCTGTCAAGTATCCCTTATTGGCCAGGAAAACCCCTTATTTTACCCTCTTTCCCGCCGTCATCCCTTATTAATTAGGCTGCAATGCCCTATTGCCACCATTGGAGGGCAGCACAGGATAAGCATAGCTGTCAAGTATCCTGTATTTGCGGGGAAATTTCCCTTATTTCCAAATCCAAAACTTGACAGGTATGTCCCAACCCATAGCTGTCAAGTATCCCTTATTGGCCGGGAAAACCCCTTATTTTACCCCTTTTCCCGCTGTCATCCCTTATTAATTAGACTGCAATGCCCTATTGCCGCCATTGGAGGGCAGTACAGGATAAGCATAGCTGTCAAGTATCCCTTATTTGCTGCGAAATTTCCCTTATTTCCAAATCCAAAACTTGACAGGTATGTCCCAACCCATAGCTGTCAAGTATCCCTTATTGGCCAGTAGAACCCCTTATTTTACCCTCTTTCCCGCCGTCATCCCTTATTAATTAGACTGCAATGCCCTATTGCCGCCATTGGAGGGCAGAACAGGATAAGCATAGCTGTCAACTATCCCTTATTGGCCAGGAAAACCCCTTATTTTACCCTCTTTCCCGCCGTCATCCCTTATTAATTAGACTGCAATGCCCTATTGCCGCCATTGGAGGGCAGCACAGGATAAGCATAGCTGTCAAGTATCCCGTATTTGCTGGGAAATTTCCCTTATTTCCAAATCCAAAACTTGACAGGTATGTCCCAACCTAAGGCCTGTGGGCCGGATCCAGTGCGTGATGCCATTTCATGTGGCCCCCACTCTCTCCAAGGGCATTCAAGAAACAAAATGGCTACCCCCTTTGAAGCCGTTGGGACAAAACGGCCACCCCATCAATGCAGGCAGGGCAAAATAGCCGTCCGGCTCTCGAAGCAGACTGAGGGATCATGACCCGGCACCTGGCTTGAAAAGGTTGGGAACCCCCGGTATAGGAAGACAAGGGTTCAAATCCCTGCTCAGCCACTGGGAATAAACGTCTCAGGGAAAATCTCATAATACTTGCAAAAACTTGGTGGAAATCTGAAACTACCCAAAAAAATAAAACGTAAGAGCTGAAAGGTGTGGAAAGGACATTCCCATATTCCCCCGTCACCGTGTTATGGGTCTTGCTTTGGTCATACCCTTATCTCTAGCACATCCTCAGTTTCTCACATGTCAAAGGAAGACAAGACCTTTCTCGCCAGGAAATGACTCAGAAAACAGAGAACGTGAAGTCAATAATATCTGCCCAGTACGAGTGTCGCCTTGTATGATTTACAAACCAGATAATGATGCCACAAAACCTCATGGTACAGTACTTGCCTTTCCAGGAATATACTGGAGTATTTTGTCTGAAGTGACGTCCCTCTCCTGTCCCGGTTCGAAACCAAAGAGGCCGGCTAGTTTCGTCTTGCTTTCTTGTCTGTAAAGCAATCGAGAGGAATATAAACAAGGAAGATCAAGGCTAGCAAACAAAGCAAAGCCGGGAAAACATCAAGGCGAAATTTGCAAGTTTTATCGCCCGGCTTGTTAGGGCCCCAAAGGGAGGAACATCTGGCCAGTCAGAAAACAAAACTGCTCTTGAGTTTTTGTTTTATTTTGTTTTGCTTTGTTCTATTGTAAGAAGCCACATATAACACTCAGGGCTTCCCTGCTGTGGATGGTCTATTGCAAGGGTTCCCAACCTACGGCCCGGGGGCCAAATGCAGCCCATGACACCATTTCATGTGTCCCCCTACCGCCTCCGCCACACCAAGAAGTGCCATGTGTGGCAGGCGGGCCAAAATGGCCATCCAGCCCCCAAAGCTGTCCGAGAGAGCGTGACCCGTCCCCCAGCTTGAAAAGGTTGAGAACCCCTGGTTCTGTTAGATTGGACGGTTGGTTTGATGTGAAGAGAAAAAAGAGGGAGGAAATCCACTTGCACATTTGACTTACACACTTTTCTCTCGCCTTCTTTTCACAGTTTTGCAAACACAACGCCCCAGCGGAAGACAAGCCGTGCCCTCCGTTGTTCATGCGAAAAATGTGAGTTGAGCGCAAAAAAGCAAGGTTAACTCTGTTGGCCTGTGCGGTGTGGTCGTTTCGCCCATGCCTTGCCACTGCTGCGGGAGCTGCACTGGCGGCCTATATGTCACCGGGTGCAATTCAAGGTGCTGGTTGTCACCTTTAAAGCCCTTCATGGTGGTGGACCAGGATACCTCAGGGACCGCATTGTCCCTAGGACATCGACCCGTCCCATGAGAGCAAATGGAGAGGGAACCCTCCATATACCATGTATTGGGGAGGCGCACCTCTCCAGCACGAGGAAAAGGGCCTTCTCGGTCGTAGCTCCCACATTATGGAATCTCTTCCCAGTAGAATTACGCCTCCAGGCCCACTTGATACCATTTAGGAGAGAATTGAAAATGTGGTTTTGCCCTGCCTGCATGATGGGTTGGCCATTTTGTCCCGAAAGCTTCAAAGGGGCAGTCATTTTGTGTCTTGAATGCCCTTGGAGGGGTGGGACCATACCCGTCAAGTTGCAGTTTTGAAAATCCGGCACGCATGCACAGTAAGTTTCCAGGCACCGGGCAGAAAATGGGTTACTGCGCATGTGTGGCCATCGGAGGCAGCAGCACGCATGCGCAGAAACCTCTGTGTGAGTGTGCAAAAACCCCTTCGGCCAGGAAATGGGTTACTGCGCATGTATGGCTGTCAGAGGCAGCGGCGTGCATGGGCAGTAGCTACTATCCCCACCGTTGAAAATATGGGATGGTGGCGGGAAAGGGGCTGAACGAGCATGGAAAAATGGGAAATCCTGGCCAATCCGGGATACTTGACAGGTATGTGTGGGACACCACATAAAATGGCACTGTGGGCAGGATACAGCCCATGGGCCTTAGGTTGGGAACCCCTGCTCTACTATAATAATAATTTCAGTTGTTGACAACTTTAAACAAGTTGCTTCGCTTCACTTCATGGCCAGACTGGCCGTTCTGGTCAAAGCTCAGCTCTTGTGCATAAATTACAGACATTATTTCTCGAAGAGGATTAGGGCATTTGTTGAACCGCAGACACCCTTTGCTAGTTGTGGATTGTGCTCTAGTAGAAATGGTCAGGGCTGGTGCGTTTCACGCTACAAAGGGGAGAACGCATTCATAAAACTAAAATGAAACACAGACAGGGAAAATAATTAACACATGACAAAAGGAGCCTTTGCAACATGCTTATGTTTAATTTAGGGTGTGTATTCAGGTTAGGATATTGTATCCATCCTGGCAACAATAATAACAGGGGAATGATTTCAAAGGTACAGTATCTGGTGCTCATCCCCCCCCCCTCCCAGCGCATGGCTTTTGAACATCTCAATATACAGGTGAAGACAAAGTTAAAAGGGATTTTTTTCCCAAAGGCACAGCATCTCATCTTAGTGTGCAGAAGCCAATAAAGCAAGATGTGAGGCCACCCATTCCAGCATATGGACAGGACCAAGTATAGGAATGGAATGCATTTCTATATAATCTTTGCACCAGAATCTATATTCAGGTTTCCCGCTACTGTATTTCCTATTTAGTCCTGTTTCAATGGCATGAAAAATCGGCAAATACCTTCATATTTGGGATGGGGAAAGTTTGAAGAACTAACCAAAACTAGACCCAACAGATTCAGCTCCATGTCTTTGAAATTTAGGGTTTTGAATCCCAGTGTATTCAACTACCATATATGCTCAAGTATAAGTCGGGTTTTTTAGCTCCCAAAATGAGGTCCAAAAATGGACCACTGTACTAAACCCTAAAAAGCCAAATGCAACATCTCATCGCATTGTCCAGCTTCAGTCGGGGATGCTGGATTTCATGGTACGTGTTTCTGTTCTGTCTGGAGCGAGAGGATATTCCTCTCCTTCTGGTGCAACGGGTCAACCCCTTGACCGGTGCTCTCAAATGGCAGGAAAAGATTCTCGTGTCCCATGGCATCCGGTCATGCCGGTCTTTGAGAGTCTTGAAGTAACCCTTTCCCCCACATTGTTGTTTAAACCTTTTCTAGAGACAGCCTTGTAATTTCTCCCCCCTTAATCAACATCTTATCAGAGGAATCCACCACTTTACAACTTCTGCCCAACAGTAGAGCCGGGCCTGATGATAACCTGTCAAGTGTCTCATAACTGAGATATGCCATGGGATAGTAATTAAATGGAGACTATCAGCATAGGAAGGACGGCGGTGGCTCAAGTGGTTAAGATGCTGAACTCACTGACTGGAAGGTCAGAGTTCGATTCTCGGGTACTGCATGATGGAGTGAGCTCCTGTCCTCTGTCCCAGCTCCTGCCAACCTAGCAGTTCAAAAGCAAGAATTTGCAAGTAGATAAATAGGGACCACTTCGGTGGGAAGGGAAACAGTATTGGGTGCACTCCGGTGTTTAGCCATGCCTGCCACATGTCCACGGAAATGACAGCACTAGCTCTTTTGCTATAAACAGATGAGCACTGAACCCTAGAGTTGGATACGACTGGCAAGGACAACCTTTACCTTTACAAAGGACTGAGGAAAACCAGATTGCCTGCATTCAGTGCATTATAAGTGTATTCATCCCTAATGAAGCTCCGCCAAAAATATATTCTTTATGCAAACAATAATGTGTGCAAAAGTCAAATTTATGTACCTAGGTCACCATAAATCAGAACTGACCGGATGGCACATCATCATTATTAATATCAATGCAACGCCACCAGTTCTTACAATAAGGACTCTCAGTGTTTTTTAATCAATGCTGTATTTATATCAGTTTCAGGACACCCTCTCTCTTTTACCAACACACACACACACACATATCATAAAATGCCTGCAATTGTTTGGGTACTTAGAAATTATAGGACAGTGGTGGCGAACCTATGGCACATGAGCCAGAGGTAGCACTCGTAGCCCTCTCCGTGGGCACACATGCATTCGCCCCAGCACAGAGTTTGCCCAATGGGAACGCTTCCTCCCTCCGCCCAGCACAGAGTTCACCCCGCCCCTCTGCCCAGCAGCCCAATGGAAGCACTTCCTCTCTCCCCCAGCACAGAGTTTGCCCCGCCCCTCTGCCTAGCAGCCCAATGGGAGCGCTCCCTCTCTCCCCCCAGCACAGAGTTTGCCCCACCCCTCTGCCCAGCAGCCCAATGGGAAGCGTTTCCTTCCTCCCCTGTTGCTGTGTTGGCACGTTATGATAAATAAGTGGGTTTTGGGTTGCAGTTTGGGCACTCGGTCTCTAAAAGGTTCGCCATCACTGTTATAGGATGGCATACAAGAGGCCAAAGTTTATTCAGCCCGACTAAATTTCCAGTCTTTGATCCACTGAAACAACATCTTGGCTTTTAAGACGCATTCACCGGTGCAAATCTATTGCGGTGAAAATACTCAAAGGGGTGGCTGGGAGTGTGTTTGTGTGCACAGGACACCTTAAGCCCTAACAGATTTATTGGAGCCCAGGGTTTCATGCCCACGTCCCTTGAGGAAGCAGCCAACAGGCCACCATAACTTTGATAATAACCATTTGCTATTAAGTTCAATTCTGACTTTCAGTGACCCTTCCCAGATTTTTCTAAGTTAGAGAAGACACAGAAGTGGGTTTCCTAATTCCTTCCTCTAAGGGGAGCTCTTGGGACTGTGCAGCTTGCTCAGGGCTACACAGGTTGGCTCTACTCCTAGAACTGCATGGCAAACCTTGGGCACTCCAGCTGTTCTTGGACTTCAATTCCCATAAGCCCTGATCAGCAGGTGTATTGACTTGGGCTTTTGGGAATTGAAGTCCAAGAACACCTGGAGTGCCCAAGGTTCGCCACCACTGTCCTAAAAGGCACATTAGGGGTTTGAACTCTCAACCATTGGCTCCTCAGTTAAATATCTTAAACCACTGAGCTATCCAGCCAGCTCGCCCAACTTTAACATTACAATAAATCTCTTGGTCATTAAAGATTTCATGAATCTTTCGCTCCACTCTTTACTCGTACAGCAAAACGAGATGTGCGCAGTAAACGACGTACAATTCAAGAGCCTTCCTCTACCATAAGCATGTCACAAGAAGAACATGGAATATGTTATTATGGTTCCACTCCTATAAATCCCTCACCAGGAGTAAGTCCCATTAAAATGAGTGAGGATTCACTTCTGAGCAAACATATCTAAGCCTGATGTTCTGGGAAATGCTCATTTTTCTAGGGAAGCACAAGATGTATAAAGGAAAAGGGACCATGCCATTCTTTAGATATTTATAAATGTAAAGTGTCATCAAATTTGGTGTTGACACTACACTAGAGCATAGCTGTAAAGCTTCAGAAGTCTGATTTGGGTGAAATACTTTTGAACGCCAAAAAAATGCCATGCAAAGAGAAACTGAATTACAGCAAAGAGTTAGGAAAGATGATACAGGTGAAACTCAGAAAATTAGAATATCGTGCAAATTTTCATTCATTTCACTTAAAAGGTGGAACAAATAGATGAGACAGACTCACTCCATGCAAAGCGAGAGATGTCATGCCTTAATGCGTTATAATTGTGACGATCATGGCTTACATGAGATTATGTGATGATTATGGGCGCGCATGAGATTGGGGGGTTGGGGTTTTCATAAAATGTATGCCATAAGCATTATTATTATAACAAAGCAAGGCTTGAACTATCTCGCTTTGCGCGTAATGAGTCTATCTCATATATTTGTTTCGCCTTTTAAGTTGCATTACTGGACTGAATGAACATTTGCACGATATTCTAAATTTTCAAGTTTCACCTGTAAATCTTATTTTTTTAAAAAACTATAAAAGGAAGAGGGTGCCTTTCTAAACTGCCTCTAAGCAAATGAACATGCTTTAAAACTCCCGAAACTTTGAATTAAACCTGCATGTGCAAAGTTTTAGCACACACAGACCCTGCGTTTGAGTTTCAACCATGGCTGGTTTTAACCACAAATTGTAAAAAAAACCATAATAATAATAATAATTTCAGGCCAGAAATTATTCTGGGTTGAAAGGATTTTTGCTGGGGGAAAGCTCTGCTCAGGGGACGCCCGAATGAGGCTCCTCGCATGTCTCCAAAAGCTGGAACAGAGACGGGCACTCAATCCATCACGCAGTGCCTGGGTCTGGAACTGCCGACTTGCCAGCCTTCCAGCTAACAAGGCGAGCTTCTCAACCACTGAACCCCATCGAAGGAGGAGTAAACGCTGCTGAATGTATGTACTAGGACTTACTCCTGAGTAAACACACATAGTCTAAATCTAAATATTATGACAGCCAAAGGCATTACAGAGTGCACCATATAACACAACCATTCTGGCATCACATATAGAATAAAAGGATTTCCGACACACCGAACATATACAGTAAAATATTAAAATTTGTTTGAGAATCCAACACATAGTCAGCATAGCGTTACTGGTTTGTAAAAACTGCCTCGATGTTCAATTGGAATTATTATTTTAACGCAGGCAAACAAGAAAAAATATGTATAAATATACAGATTTCAAATGAAACAAAAGAGCCGCGTCTTCCTTCTCCACCAAATTTCTAACCTTGGCTTTTTAAATCCCCCCATAATAATAATTTTTAAAAAAGCCTTTGTAGGTGTGCGCCCAGAGAAGGGTCAACATTTAAACGCCATAAATCCCCAAGAAGGAAAAAAAAAAGATTTATTCAAAGTTGGCCAACTTTTTTTTGGGGTGGGGGGGGGACAAAACAATCCAGCAGAACAGAGCCTAAACAAATCAACAAAAACAAAATCCCTCCCAAAAGCATCACTTTTGGGAGTCCCCCCCAAAAAGATCTTTCTCCTTCCTTCTGTGTTTCAAAGTAGGTGCACAAAAGAGAGCATAGAATAAAATTCCCATTGATACTCACTCTTTCCTGAGTGAAGGTTTCCTAGAGAAACTGTATCGGAACCGCCTGGGCGCCTGGGGAACGCAAGCCATGTTCCCCATCTTGCTGGAAAGACAGGATGAAAGGAGACTTGAGGGAGGGAGGAGAGAAAAGGAAGAAGGAGAAAAGTTTGGGGAGGAGGAGTGAGTGTGTGCGCTCAGCTGGGATGAGATCTTTCAGTCCTTCCCCACCACTTCCGTCTGCCAGGGTGACTCTTATGGGCGTGTGAGAGCATGGGAAAGCTCAGCCTTTTTTTTGGCCCAAGGGAGTTTTCTTGCAGCTGGTTGGGCTTCTCTTTCTTTCTCTCTCTCTCCACCCTGAGAAGGACTAGTTGACACATTTAAAAGCAAAGATCCAGAGGTGGGAAGCGCACGACAAGCACTGCGTCTTCGTCTCTCCAAGAAATGGCTTGGGAAGAAATGTCAAGTTTATATCATTCTTTATATACTTTTATTTATCCTCCCATTTTTTAAATCTTAAGCACAGCTACCTTATGTGCTAACTTGTTTAACATCTGGTTATCGAGAGTTGACATTGACGAGGAAGATGGGAAAATGAAAAGATATATGTCTGATGATAAGGTCTGCCAACCTAGCCGTTCGAAAGCAAGAAACTGCAAGTAGATAAAAAGGGACCGCTTTGGTGAGAAACTCCTGCCAACTTAGCAGTTCGAAAGCAAGAAATTGCAAGTAGATAAATAGGGACCGCTTTGGTGAGAAACTCCTGCCAACCTAGCCATTCGAAAGCAAGAAATTGCAAGTAGATAAATAGGGGCCACTTTGGTGAGTAACTCCTGCCAACCTAGCCATTCGAAAGCAAGAAATTGCAAGTAGATAAAAAGGGACCGCTTTGGTGAGAAACTCCTGCCAACCTAGCAGTTCGAAAGCAAGAAACTGCAAGTAGATAAATAGGGACCACTTTGGTGAGAAACTCCTGCCAACCTAGCAATTCGAAAGCAAGAAATTGCAAGTAGATAAATAGGGACCACTTTGGTGAGAAACTCCTGGCAACCTAGCCATTCGAAAGCAAGAAACTGCAAGTAGATAAATAGGGACCGCTTTGGTGAGAAACTCCTGCCAACCTAGCCGTTCGAAAGCAAGAAATTGCAAGTAGATAAATAGGGGCCGCTTCGGGCGGGAAAGGTAACAGCGCTCCGTGTGCTCCGGTGTTGAGTCGTGCCTGCCACATGGCCACGGAATACGTCTGCAGAAGCAGACAGTGCTGGCTCTTTGGCTTTGGAACAAAGATGAGCACTGAGGCTTAGAGTCAGATACAACTGGCTTTTGAGCAAGGGAAACCTTTACCTATTTAATATCTGATGATCAAGAATTGGCATTTATGAGGAAGATGGGAAAATGAAAAGATATGTCTGATGATAGGTGTAGCTTATGTTATGTTATTGTTACAGTAAAACCTCTCCTTACAAAAAAAAGTCCATTCCATAGGCTTTGGCTTAAATCGGTTTTTTACGTAACTCGGAGCAAACCCATAGGACAATTTTTTTTAAAATGTAAATCGAAGCAAAATCATACGGAAATTAATTTTTACATAACTCGAAGCAAACCCATAGGAAATCATGCAAATCGGGACATGGTTTTAGCACAAAATCATTATGTACGTCGAGTTTCATGTTACTCGAGGCATGTGTAGCTCAGGGTTTTACTGTATTATTATTATCATCTTTTTCTTCTTTCCTTTTAGTATGTCTTATGTATGTAGCTTGCTTATCGTCTTTGTTATTGTTGGTATTTTTGTTATCTTACAATTCTTTAAAATCTCAATATATATATATATATATATATATAAAATGTCAAGTTGCCCATGGAAAGAGTAAAATAGAAAAGTTTTGCTCCCCAAAAGTTGGGCAACTTGTCAGGTTTCCCCCCCCTCCTTGGGGATTTTATGGGTCCAAACGTTCAGCCTAAACTTTGGGTTTTGATCATAGGGCAGTGATGGCCAACCTTGGCACTCCAGGTGTTCTTGGACTCCAATTCCCAGAAGCCCAAGTCAACTCACCTGCTTGGGAATTGAAGTTCCAGAACACCTGGAATGGCAAGGTTGGAAAGTGGGTGGAGTGGAAAGATGCTGTTCTTTTGTTTTCATTCATGCTCTCTCACACACACACATGCGCACACAGAGAGGGTGGGGACTTCTTGCCAGTTTCGTCTGTAGGCAGCTAGGATTAACTCAAAGCTACCTAGATTTCAAGCACACCTGGTTCATCCTTTTTTGGTATCGCCCTGCCCGGGAGTAAACCGTACAGCCAGCGACTCAACACCAAGTGTTGGACATTGGTAAATGACCTGACTCCCTAAAGGGGCCAATGGCTACGGGTGGACGAGACCCTTTAGGTGGGGTGATGGACCCCCTCCTCAGTGGAGGAAATGCCACTGGGAACCATTCTATTGGGCCCAACGGCAAAATGAGCGGAGGAGGAACTCTGATTCCCAACCGTCATGGAGGCGGAAGAAGCCATGCCAGATGGACTGGCTGTGAAGGCGCACCTTGATAATATCCTCAAGGCTGCGGCAGCCCATTGCAGTCCCGGTATTAAATCCTGCATGTCTCATTTCATACGTGCCGCGGGAGATGGCTCCGTGGTCATAGTGTTGTGGGTCACATCATGGCAAGCTGGGAATCCACCTTAAACACATTCATGCCAATGGCATTTTTCCAGCTTCAGGAAAAAAAATACATTTTCGGATATGAGTTGCAGCAGCTGCCGATGACCGAGGAACCTTTTTCGCCCTTAGAAGAAGTAAAGTGAAGGAGAAAGTGGGGGAGCTAAGTTTTGGAAAGGGTCTGGCACTACTTAACCCCATATTTACTAGTCAAACCGTATATAACATAAGGTTTCCATAAGGGTGGTGTAGGGTGAAAGCGAAAATAATGTGAAATGGTGCTCGTGAATGTTGTTTCTGTTTATTTGAACGTACTAAACACAGTCAAAGGCCCTTCCCAAAACACTGACTGGTGTTACATAACAGATACAAGGTTCAAGCAAAATTTTAAGTGTGTTAAATAGTGGCATCGTATATGTGCCATTGGGGGATCAACGGTGGCTTAGTGGTTAAGATGCTGAGCTCGGCCGCTCGCAGGTCAGCAGGTCAGCAGTTCAAGCCCTGAGTGGTATGCGACGGAGCGAGATCCCGTCATCTGTCTCAGCTCCTGCCAACCTGGCAGTTCGAAAGCAAGAGCTTGCAAGTAGATAAATAGGTACGGCTTTGGCAGGAAAAGTCACAGTGTTCCGCGAGCTTCGGTGTCTAGTCATGCCTGCCACATGTCCACAGAAACATTTGCAAATGCATAATAGACCCATTTGATTTGAAGTTTATATACCTTTTTCAACCCAACGGGTGACTCAAAGCGTTCACAAAAACATCAAAATAATACAGAATATAAATACAGCATATGGGACTGCAGTGGCTCAAGTGGCTAAGACGCTGACTGGGAAGTGGAAGGTCAGCAGTTCGATTCCCGAGTACTGCAGGACGGAAATGAGCTCCCGTCTTCGTCCCAGCTCCTGCCAACCTAACAGTTCGAAAGCAAGAAATTGCAAGTCGATAAATAGGGACCACTTCGGTGGGAAGGTAACAGCGTTCCGTGCGCTCCGGTGTCTAGTCATGCCTGCCACATGACCAGGGAAACGTCTGCAGAAGCAGACAGCGCTGGCTCTTCGGCTTTGAAACAGAGATGAGCGCTGCACCCTAGAGTCGGATACGACTGGCTTTCAAGCAAGGGAAACCTTTTTAAAAAATACAGCATAATTCATACAAAATGAAAACAACAAAATAATACAAAATATCAATACAAGATAATTCATACAATCAATATCAATAAACAACTGAACAATGGAATCTCCAAAAAATACAACGTACAAATCCAATTCAGCGCAACGTATCAATAAAGAAACATTATTGCACACATATATTATGCTTTTCGGTGATTTTTCATTGGATACCTTTCTACCCACCCATAACTGTGGATCTGGAACCCATGAATAAATGGAGGGACCTGTATAGTTTCCAGAAATCAACCAAGTTTGAATAATTTTCACAGACTCTGGATAGACCAATGGTTCCCACAAACTCTTTCTGCTGTATCCGTGGAGTGCGTGTGGGAAGAGACCAGAGGCTCGGGGTGATTTGCAAGGGAGCGCAAAGGATTTCTCATTGGTGGAAGAGCCAAGAATCTTTTCGCTCCTTCTATTTTCATCCACGGGTCTTGAACCCAGGTCCCAAAGAAATCTGTAGCAATCTCTTTCCTAAGGAAAAGCCTTGGGGGGGATTGCTTGCATCTCTCCTGTTATAATGCACCCCGCAGCATCTAAGCATGAGTGTCAATCACAGAACAACGCATCTGTTGCCAAATAATGACTTTCTTTAGCCTGATTTGCTGGCACATGATAAACTTGGTTCAGTTACACGCACCCAAAAAAAAAACTTTTTTTTTTTAAACAGCAGAAACAAAACCCCAAACTTCAGCCACATCGTAGCGCTTCCGTTCCTGGTAACAAAGTCCTTTATTTGGTGTTTCTATAAAGACACAAAGTCCTTTATTTGGTTTTTTTCTTTAAAGAGTGTCGGTTAGAGCCAACAGACTTCATGCTCAGCGCAGAAGAAAACCCCTTTATGAAAGTGATGCGCATTTATAGAAATCTGAGACCCCAGGAAGGGTCAGGAGAGCAACGTTGAGCAGGTGGGAGACATATATATATATGTACATGTGCTGTGGTCATAGAGTAGACCCTACTCTGCCAGCAACTAAATGCCATGTGAAGATGTGGTTGGCCAAATGGGTCCGGGGGCCGGGATTGCCAACATGCTCCCCTTTCTGGCGCGTCTGAGGCTCCCCACCCCCCTCCTGTAACCAATTTTAACATTAATGTTATGCTGATTTTATATTTGTTTTTAGATAGCAAAATGGCACCGTGGTGGGCATTTTTAAATTGGTTTTATATTGGCTTTATAAGTGAGGTGCTCTCTGGCCTATGTACACCGGCCAGAGTCCACTGGATTAGGTAAAAGTAAAGGTGCCCCTTGCTCGAAAGCCAGTCGTATCCGACTCTAGGGTTCAGTGCTCACCTCTGTTTCAAAGCCGAAGAGCCAGCACTGTTTACTTCTGCAGACATTTCTGTGGACACGTGGCAGGCATGACTAGACGCCTGAGTGCACGGACCGCTGTTTAGCTACCCACCGAAGTGCTCCCTCTTTATCGACTTGCAATGTCTTGCTTTTCGAACCGCTAGGTTGGCAGGAGCTGGGACAAAGACCGGAGCTCATTCCGTCCTGCAGTGCTCGGGAATGCAACTGCTGGCCTCCCAGTCAGCATCTTAGCCACTTGAGCCACTGGATTAGGGCGGTATATAAATCCGAATAAAATAAATAAAAATAAATGTATCAGGTAGTGGTTAACTAACCTGACCACCGTGAGGACTAACGGCCTTGGGCGGCAAAGTCCACAGGGACGGTTGATGGTCCCCAAGTGAATTAAATCCCACTTGAATCCATCTTGATGTTGGGCAGCAGCTTCGCCCATCCTGGCCTGGGGATGATGATGATGATTTTGTGTGCCCAAAGGGCTCAGGACCAGAAAGTGACTCACGGAACTGGATCAGTGGTACTATGGGTGTCATGCTGCGATGCGGAAGGCAGATGAAAGGCCACGGCATTATATTCTCAGGACAGTCTTCATGGCTGATCGCCATGAGGATCGCCAATATTCAGATTCAGGTACGGCGGAAGTGTTTTGAAGAGGGTGAGGACTAAACAAAACACAAAACCAAACTCCTATCTACTGCTGAGAGAGAGTGAGAGGAGTCTGCTGCTTTTAAAACCAGCCAGGCTAAGATCTGTAGAGGTTTTTTCTTTTTCCATTTCCTCCCACAGTTAATTTTAGCATCCTGTGCCAATGTTGAGACTTGAAGCCCGGTGGCTCTCGGCGCACAAGGTCTGTGGTTAACCCCTTCATAGCGACCGATGTGGCTTTCAAAGATGTCCTCTGCTTCCTCTTTTACCCTGAACTCCTGGGAAAACTGAAATCACCCGAGATGAATAATTTAAACCGACATGGTCTGATAGTGTCTCAAGTGGTTAAGATGCTGACTGGGAGGCGGGAGGTCAGCAGTTCAAAACCCGAGTACTGCAGGATGGAATGAGCGCCCGTCTCGGTCTCAGCTCCTGCCAACCGAGCAGTTCGAAAGCAAGACATTGCAAGTAGATGAACAGGGACCACTTCAGTGGGAAGGCAAACAGCGTTCTGTGCACTTCGGTGTCTAAGCATGCCCTGCCACATGTCCACGGAAACGTCTGCAAACAAACGCAGACAGCACTGGCTCTTTGGCTTTGAAACAGAGATGAGCACTGAACCCTAGAGTCGGATACGACTGGCTTTCACTCAAGGGAAACCTTTACCTTTGCTAAATCACAGTGGGGAGAAATGTGGAGAAGGTTGACCTTTCTATCCATCCATCTATATAGTATCTATCTACAGTATCTATCTATCTACAGTATCTATCTATCTATCTATCTACAGTATCTATCTATCCATCCATCTATCTATAGAATCTATCTACAGTATCTTTCTATCCATCCATCTATAGTATCTATCTACAGTATCTATCCATCCATCCATCTATCTATAGTATCTTTCTATCCATCCATCTATATAGTATCTATCTACAGTATCTATCTATCCATCCATCTATCTATAGTATCTATCTACAGTATCTATCTATCTACAGTATCTATCTATCCATCCATCTATCTATAGTATCTATCTACAGTATCTATCTATCCATCCATCTATCTATAGTATCTATCTACAGTATCTTTCTATCCATCCATCTATCTATAGTATCTATCTACAGTATCTATCCATCCATCCATCTATCTATAGTATCTATCTACAGTATCTTTCTATCCATCCATCTATATAGTATCTATCTATAGTATCTATCTATCCATCCATCTATCTATAGTATCTATCTACAGTATCTATCTATCCATCCATCTATCTATAGTATCTATCTTCAGTATCTATCTATCCATCCATCTATCTATAGTATCTATCTACAGTATCTTTCTATCCATCCATCTATCTATAGTATCTATCTACAGTATCTATCTATCTATAGTATCTATCTATCTACAGTATCTATCTATCTATAGTATCTATCTACAGTATCTATCTATCTATCCATCCATCTATCTTATCTATTGCATTTTCTACCACCCATCTTGGATAGTTCCACTCTGGGCAGTGCACAAACTGACAAGCAAAACAACACAGTAGAACAAACAACAAAATAAAATAAACAACGGAACAATCTGTTATTATTAAGGGACTAATGAGCACTGAGCCCTAGAGTCAGATACAACCGGCTTTCAAGCAAGGGTGACCTTTACCCTTTACATGGTCTGATTCACCGCTTGGAGAAAGGTTTTAAAAAGTTAATTTTTCCAAGCTGTGAATCAGACGAAGTAGGTCCGTGGTTCCCAACGTGGGGCACACGTTCCACAGTGGGGAAATTTGTTTTTTAAGGGGGCCCGGGTCATGCTCTCTCAGTCAGCTTCAAGGGCCGGATGGCCATTTTGCCCTGCCTGCACGATGGGGGTGACCATTTTGCCCCAACAGCTTCAAATGGGGTGGCCATTTTGTTTCTCGAACGCCCTTGGAGGGGTGAGGGGCCCACATGAAATGGCACTGGGGATCATGCCCACGGGCTGCAGGTTGGGAACTCCTGGTATAAGTACACATCTCAACAGGAACATTTATTTTGCACATGTTCAGCGATTCGTCATTAACCCTTTGAAATGAGCTCGCTGGAATCTTAAATAGGGTAATCTGGAAAACCAAAAGCAAAATTTAAAAAAAAAATGCTCTCCATTATCAGTATTTAGATAGGCTGGTAGTTTTCTTCCTGCATTGCAGACTTGGCAGCTGAGGCTGAGATATGTTTGGCCTTGAGCATGCTCCTTACCATGGTGAAGGCCATAACTGATCTCAACATCTCATTCCCTTGGTCAACATGCTACACAAATGCACAACGGCATCCTTTGCCTTCCTGCGAAGAAAAACTCTGTGTGACCAGGAAGCTTACAAGCAATACTTGGGAGGGTCCATTTCCCAATTGAAGCTATTTAGCATGCTTGATCCAACTGCGATGGCTTAGTGCAGTGACGGCCAACCTTGGCACTCCAGATGCGCTTGGACTTCAATGCCCAGAAGCCCTGATTGGCAGGTGTGTTGACTTGGGCTTCTGGGAACTGACGTCCAAGAACAACTGAAGCGCCAAGGTTGGCCATCACAAGCTTAGTGGTTAGGATGCTGAACTTGATAACTGGAAGGCCGGCAGGTCAGCCGTTTGAGACCAGAGTGGCATGCAAGGGAGTGAGCTCCCGTCTCTGCCCTAGCTCTTGACAACCTTTCAATTTGTTTTTAATGTGACTCGAAGCAAACCCATAGGAAAAATGTAATTTTTGTGTAAATCGAAGCCTAGGAAAACCCATAGGGAAAAGAATCTTTATGTAACTCGAAGCAAACCCATAGGAAAAATGTAATTTTTGTGTAAGTCGAAGCCTAGGAAAACCCATAGGGAAAAGAATCTTTATGTAACTCGAAGCAAACCCATAGGAAAAATGTAATTTTTGTGTAAGTCGAAGCCTAGGAAAACCCATAGGGAAAAGAATCTTTATGTAACTCGAAGCAAACCCATAGGAAAAATGTAATTTTTGTGTAAGTCGAAGCCTAGGAAAACCCATAGGGAAAAGAATCTTTATGTAACTCGAAGCAAACCCATAGGAAAAATGTAATTTTTGTGTAAGTCGAAGCCTAGGAAAACCCATAGGGAAAAGAATCTTTATGTAACTCGAAGCAAACCCATAGGAAAAATGTAATTTTTGTGTAAATCGAAGCCTAGGAAAACCCATAGGGAAAAGAATCTTTATGTAACTCGAAGCAAACCCATAGGAAAAATGTAATTTTTGTGTAAATCGAAGCCTAGGAAAACCCATAGGGAAAAGAATCTTTATGTAACTCGAAGCAAACCCATAGGAAAAATGTAATTTTTGTGTAAGTCGAAGCCTAGGAAAACCCATAGGGAAAAGAATCTTTATGTAACTCGAAGCAAACCCATAGGAAAAATGTAATTTTTGTGTAAGTCGAAGCCTAGGAAAACCCATAGGGAAAAGAATCTTTATGTAACTCGAAGCAAACCCATAGGAAAAATGTAATTTTTGTGTAAATCGAAGCCTAGGAAAACCCATAGGGAAAAGAATCTTTATGTAACTCGAAGCAAACCCATAGGAAAAATGTAATTTTTGTGTAAGTCGAAGCCTAGGAAAACCCATAGGGAAAAGAATCTTTATGTAACTCGAAGCAAACCCATAGGAAAAATGTAATTTTTGTGTAAGTCGAAGCCTAGGAAAACCCATAGGGAAAAGAATCTTTATGTAACTCGAAGCAAACCCATAGGAAAAATGTAATTTTTGTGTAAGTCGAAGCCTAGGAAAACCCATAGGGAAAAGAATCTTTATGTAACTCGAAGCAAACCCATAGGAAAAATGTAATTTTTGTGTAAGTCGAAGCCTAGGAAAACCCATAGGGAAAAGAATCTTTATGTAACTCGAAGCAAACCCATAGGAAAAATGTAATTTTTGTGTAAGTCGAAGCCTAGGAAAACCCATAGGGAAAAGAATCTTTATGTAACTCGAAGCAAACCCATAGGAAATCGTGTAAACTGGGGCATGGTTTTAGCACAAAATCATTATGTAAGTCAGATTTCAGGTAACTCGGGGCATTTGTAAGTCGGGTTTTTTACTGTATCTCTTTTCTTTAGACCAGTGGTTCCCAGGGGCCGGGTCATGCTCTCTCTGTCATCTTCAAGGGGCAGAACTGCCTGCACGATGGGGGTGGCCATTTTGTCCCAACAGCTTCAAAGGGGCGGCCATTTTATTTCTCGAATGCCCTAGTGCTGGACGCGACCGGCTTTTGAGCAAGTGAGACCTTTACCTATGCTCGATTCAGGTTTTAAAATCAGGTTAGTGGCAGGGTGGAAATATCCCTAGCAAATGGGTAGGGGGGAATTAGCAAAACACACACACACTCACACACACTCAATCTTCATTCCTGTCTGTCTGTTGTGGAATGAACACACTCCGGTTCTCTATGGAAAGAAGAGTGACAACGACGGCTGAAACTTCGCTTCTTGACTTGACCCAGGACAGATTTCCCCATCCATCAAATGGAGGCACCAGGAACAGGACAGCGTTTGCCCCCCGAGGGTGGGTTTCGGTGTCGTGGCCTCCAAAGTAGGAGGAGGCGCTTTCACGACTGCATTGCGTTAGTCTTACCCAAGGCAGAAAGCTGCCGGTGCAAAAAAAAAATTGCATAAATTCCAAGGAAACATATTGGGGTGCCTAAATATTCCTAGTTGCAAGGGGCAACACCAATATTTGTCCTACATGGTTCGGTAAAGGGAAAGGTCACCCTTGCTCGAAAGCCGACTCTAGGGTTCAGTGCTCATGCAGACATTTCCATGGACATGTGGCAGGCATGACTAGACCCCCGAGTGCACGGAATGCTGTTTACCTTTCCCACCAAAGTGGTCCCTATTTATCTACTTGTGATTTCTTGCTTCTGAGCTGCTCGGATGGCAGGAGCGGGGACAGCGGGTGGGCACTCACTCCGTCATGCAGTACTTGGGTATCAAACCCTGACCTTTCAGTCTTCAAGCTGAGGGTCTTAACCATTAAGCCACTGCAGTCCCTGACATACTCGTTACGCATGTCCAAATTAAAATCCATATTCTAACTTTGAGTTTGGATTCTGTGCCCTGTATTAATGTATGGCAGGGGTTCTCAACCTACGGGCTGGGGGTGGCGGATGCGGCCCTCAACACCATTTCATCTGGCCCCCACAACACCCGGAAGAGCCATGTGTGGCAGGCCTCTGCAGACGTTTCCGTGGCCATGTGGCAGGCATGCCTCGACACCGGAGTGCACGGAGCGTTGTTTACCTTTCCCACCGAAGTGGTCCCTATTGATCTGCTTGCAATTTTTTGCTTTCTAACTGCTAGGTTGCCAGGAGCTGGGGCAGAGACGGGAACTCACTCCGTCATGCAGTGCCTGGGAATCGAACTCCGACCTTTCAATCGGGCGAGTTCAGCGTCTTAACCACGTGTGCCACTGCTTCTTGTCAAATCAGACATGGGGCAAAACGTTCTTTGAATGGTCTCTGCGACAAAGCAACGTGGTCTTTGAGATAGTGGTGCAGTCGCATGCAGGGACCCATCCTGATAAATAAGGATGTTTAAATAGACAAGTGGGGCACCCATTTGTGTGTGAACATTGGCATCTTTTAACAGGGAGTGTTAGGATGCCCCCTCCTGGCCTGCCCGATACCAGATCACAAAACCTTTGGCTAAAACAAACAAATCGGGCCGGGTGTGATCCATGTACAAAACATATGTAGAAGAAAGCGGCGATACCTTTTTTGGATCACTAAATTAAAAAAAAAAAAATCATTGCAAACTTCCGTGATTCAAGACCACCTCTTCAGGCATGCAAAGGTAGGGAAAGCATCAATGAATGTATCCGACTCTTGGGTTCAGTGTTCATCTCCATGTATAGCCAAAGAGCCAGCGCTGTTTGCACATGCAAATGTTTCTGTGGTCATGTGGCAGGCATGACTAGACACGGAATGCTGTTAAGCTTTCCCGTCGAAGTGGCCCCTATTTATCTACTTGCAATGTCTTACTTTCCAACGGGAGGAAGGTAGGAGCTGGGGCAGACGGTGGGAGCTCACGCTGCAATGCAGCACTCGGGTCTCGAACTGCTGACCCGCCGACCTTCCAGCCCTCAAGTTCAGCATCATAACCACTAAGCCACCACATGTGCGGGACATTCCTAATAGGTGGCTATCGAGATTCCGCTCCAAACCATGAAGCGAAGGAGAATTTATCATCTCCCGAAGACGTCTATTCCAAGGTTGAACAGTTTCTATGACCAAGTGTCTTAACCACTAAACATCCTCGTCCCTTTGAGAGAAGGGGGCATTTCCTTTTGCACACTGAAAAGGCTAGATAGTAGCTCTATGACAGTGATGGCTAACCTCGGCACTCCAGGTGTTCTTGGACTTCAATTCCCAGAAGCCCAAGTCAGCACTCCTGTTGATCAGGGCTTCTGGGCATTGAAGTTCAAAAACATCTGGAGTGCCAAGGTTCACCAACAGCGATCTGTTGCCTTTGTGTTTCTTGCATGCAGTGAGTCATTTTTGATCCAAAACCTGTGGACCAAAAGTGTTAGCAGGTTTTTAAAAAACCAGATTTCCAATCCTATTCTTTGTTCAGGGGAATGGCAGAATTTAAAGAGCCCGGGGATTAAAAACCACAAGGAATGACAGAGAAAGAGGTTGATCGTGGTATTCAAGAATTTATTATTATTTTATATACTGGCTTATATTGCTCATATCCCCACCCCACTGTAGTGCAAAAATTGAGAAACTCAAAACATTTAAAAATGCACATAAATAGATTGACACACATTTACAGATAAATCAGAACAAAAAGGCTCTTTTAACGAATGGGTGGTTGAATTGGGGCTCGACCTATGGCTAAAAGCCAGACCTTGTATTTCTAGAAGGATGTCAAGGAGAACATCTTTTGCAAATGTGTCTCCCGGCCAACTCCTCGAACAAAACATATTTAAACTCAGTGTAACAAGACATTCCCCCAAAGGCAAGACGATGCAATTCACTTCAGAAGTCTTGCTAGGATTAGTTAATGTTGGGTTCATCGGTTGCGATTTGGACTATGGAAAAGTAAAACATGTACACACTCTAGCACACATGCTCAAGAGAAGTTGTTGGTTCAATTTCTCTCTCAGACACACACACATGCGCGCGCACTGGCCAAAGATCACACTTCACAGTTTTGTTTATCAACACTCTTTGCTTTACGGCACCATACAGCTGGCCAAACTTCTTCCCTAATGTTCATGGACTGATTCATATTTTCTCTGCAAGAAAAAAAACCAGTTTTATTTTAAATGAGCCATCAAGGGAATTGGAAAAAAATAAATCACATTTGCAACTCCCAAGTAATGCCTTCTGGAATAGACTTAATGGCCTTGGGTGATCCAAGACTGCGCCTCGGTTTCCCACGGGTAACAACTGCAGATGTTCAACCGATCTGGAGCAATTCAGTTGGGGAGTTACTGGTGTAGAGCAGGGGTTCCCAACCTAAGGCTTGTGGACCAGATCTGGCCCGCGACACCATTTCATGTGGGGGGCCCCCACCCCCTCCAAGAAACAAAACGGCCACCCCTTTGAAGCTGTTGGGACAAAATGGCCACCCCCATCGTGCAGGCAGAGCAAAATGGCCATCCGGCCCGCAGAGCTAACTGAGAGAGCATGACCCGGCCCCCGGCTTGGAAAGGTTGGGAACCCCTGGTTTAGAGGCACGAGAACCAACCCTACTTACAACCGCTTCATATTCCACACCATCCCAGCTGAAATAAGGATCTACACCAGTGGTTTCCCAACCTTTGGTTTTTGGACATCAATTCCCAGAAGCCTAATTCAAAAACAAAAAACACTGATCAACCAATGTATTGGCTTAGGCTTCTGGGAATTGAAGTCTCCCTGTGGGGCCTGGGCCCCACATTGGGAACCAGTGATCTACACAGACAACGAACTAAACAACAACAAACTAAGGCTCCTCAAAAAGCCAAGGTTGTCGCAGCTAACTTGCGACAACCGCAAAACGACTCAAAGAAACAAGAAGGCACTCATTTTTTTTTAAAAAAAATCATTTATGATTATTCCAAATAAATAAATAAATAAATAAATATTGCAGCTAGAAAGCTATGGCAAAGTGTATTTAGTGAAGGGGCTGTGATTTCAGGGACTTTGCACTTTCCCTTCAAACTGTACTCTCCTTTTACTCACCAAATCAACCCATGTATTAATTAAGTCAGGGGTTGCCAACCTAAGGCCTGTGGGCCACATCTGGCCCACAGCGCCATTCCATGTGGGGGCCCCCATGCCTCCAAGGGAATTCGGGAAATGAAATGGCCACCCCTTTGAAGCTGTTGGGACAAAATAGCCACACACACCCCATCGTGCAGGCAAGGCAAAATGGCCATCCGGCCCTCAAAGCTGACTGAGAGAACGTGACCTGGCCCCTGGCTTTGAAAAGGTTGGGAAACCTCTGGGGTAAACAAATGAATGAATAAATAAATAAATCAAAAGTCTTCAGGCTATGTCAATTAGGCCACAATTGAGAAAACAAAATAGCGTCCCAAGGCTATTGAGGTATGAAAGCGTAGTGGACTGTGTTTGGAATCTGGACAGTAAATCTTGAGTGTCGAAGACCGGAGAACAGTGTTGAACACCTTTGTTTACTCAAGCTCCTTCTCTCCCACATAAAAGAGGTCTTCATGGTGTAGGTGGGTCTCCAGCATCGGACTTGTGGGAGCGTACAGTACAACGTGAAAGCAAAATGTTAAGAGCAGTCCATGAGATGTGGATAGTATGGGAGTCTTGGCATTTTTCAGTGCACATTGTATGAATGGCGCTTTCCTTGCTCACTCTGCGCCACACGTCCGTCGGCTCCAGCTTTTCCAGAGATGGTCCTTCCTGGTCCTTCACCATTTCCAAAGGAATCGGGACGCTGAAGCAAACTCCAAGTCAACACCAGAGCAGAGCAACCCGCTTTGAAATCAACGGGAGCCGTGCCATGGGAGTTTGGAGTCAAGAGGAACTTGTGCGACACACCGGTTCTGCAACAAATGTGCCACCAGCCCTGTGGAAACAAGCAGGGCCCAGTGAGAATTCAACCCCCAGCGCCTTGAAAGTCAATCCTCTTCGGAGATGCGTCGTACGAAGCCGCTGCGAATGGACGGCGCGCGAATATTATCGTCCGGGAATGGGCAGGCATCGGGAATAATTGCACATCGCCGTTCTGAAATGAACCGGGCTCTAGCACCTTGCGATGAACACCAAACGGGACACAAACCATACGGGGCACAAAAGCGTTCTGAAATGGGGGTTGGATGGTTTCGAACACGACTTGAGCCACTGTCCCTTTGAACGCAAAAAGACGTGTGAAGATCGCACCCGTCTTCGTCATTGCAACTGGAACTCTATATTGCTGGGTTATTGTTAAATTCATTGAAAAAGGAACTTTCCTAAACGAGACCTTTCCCTCATCCAGTTCTCAATTTGCAGCTGGCTACCTAGAAATATGTTTATGCAATACAGATGTACACAATAGCTGCACATGTATGTGTACGGGTGGTTTCTTTTAAACAAGTGCTACAGTTGGCCCCCGTCTCTGCCTTTCCATGGCCTTCTCCTCTTAAAAAATAAATAAATCAACACTAAATAGGAAAAAAAGTCATTAGCAGGGTTACTCAAAAACTAAAAGCCAGTTAGAGCTTTTTTTAAAATTGCAAGCATAAAAAATAAAACACAAGAAATAGGTATCGACGCGGATCTATGTGCAAATCTGGTAAATCCTCCTTTGCCTTGTTAACCTGAGCGGCAGTGGCTCGGTGGTTAAGAAGCTCAGCTTGTTAGCTGGAAGGCTGGCAAGTGAGCAGTTCGAGACCTGGGTACTGCATGACAGATTGAGCACTCGTCTCTGTCCCAGCTCTTGGGGACATGAAAGGAGCCTCATTTGGGCGTTCCCTGAGCGGAGTTTCTTCCGCAAAAAAAAAAAATGTCCTTTCAACCCAGAATAATTTCTGACACAAAATTATTATACCTGAGCTGTTCTCCAGGTATGACCCTTCAACAGCCTTGGAAAGGAGCAGCCTAGCTTTCGATTAGGTTTTCCCAATTGGTGAGAAGGACATGGGGGGGGGGGGGAGAAGAAAAATGCAACAGAACATTTGTGGGCAGACGTTCACAGAAATCAAGCCATGAGAAAGCGGCAGAGAATGGTGAAACGTAACCACGCTGATATACTATAAAAGCCCACGGGCAACGTGAGTGGACTCACAACGTTGCCGTTTCCTCCACTCTGTTTGAGTTTGTCGTTTTTAAGGCACCCCTTTTCAACAGAGACCAGCAGGGAAAGCATCGCCCGTCCCGACAGTATCTTTAACAGTGCGCTGGGTGGGCTTGGTGAGAAGTTAAATGGGACATTCACAGCTTTGACATTCACCCTTTTGTTTGCTAGACAAGCACCGTCCCCGTCCCCCCCTTCCGCCTCTCGTGTCCCGTCATTGTCGTCATTTAGGCTTCTTTGAGCAACAGCACAGCCAGAAGATGAAAAAGATCTGGGAGGACGTTGCTCTTTTTGATTTTTAAAGCGGTTGCTGTCTAGATCTATTCTCAGAGATGCTCCGGAAGAGCCAGAAAAAGGCCCCTGGGAAGGGGAATAAGTTAGTACTAAAAAAAAAAGTCTTGACACAGCATTTACACCTTTGTTGTCATCGTCGTCGTCGTTATCATTGTGGCGGTCACAGAGAATGGCGGCCACAGGGGTCTGGCCAGGCGGCCCTAGCGCCCCGGCAGAGGCTGCAGTCCCTTTGAGGCAAGGCGCGACCGGACTCTTTGTCAAAGACTCGTCGAGGAGACGGACAGGGTGGGCGAGGAAGGGGGCGGGAAGTTGAGCAGTTCCAAGACGGCCACACCCACACTGCTGCGGCGGGTGAACATGCAGGAGGCTGCCACCCACTTGTTGGTACGTGGGTTGTACTTCTCAATGGAGTTGAGGCTGGAGCTGCCGTCGTTGCCACCCACAGCGTACAGCCACCCGTCCATCGCCACCAAGTCATGGGTGCTCCTAAGAGGAGAAAGCAAGCCAGGTTGGTTGGTTAGTTATTTATTTCATGTTTTTCACTCCATCCATCCAACCAACCAACCATCCATCGATTGAAGGATCCATATCTGTCTATCTATCTATCCATCTCTCAACCAACCAACCAACCATCCATCCATCTCTCAACCAACCAACCAACCAACCATCGATTGAAGGATCCCTATCTATCTATCTAATCTATCTATCTATCCATTGATTGAAGGATCCATATCTATCTATCTATCTATCTATCTATCTATCTACCTACCTACCTACCTACCTACCTACCTACCTACCTACCAACCAACCAACCAACCAACCAACCAACCATCGATTGAAGGATCCCTATCTATCTAATCTATCTATCTATCCATTGATTGAAGATACATATCTATCTATCTATCTATCTATCTATCTATCTATCTATCTATCTATCTACCTACCTACCTACCTACCTACCTACCTACCTACCAACCAACCAACCAACCAACCATCGAATGAAGGATCCCTATCTATCTAATCTATCTATCTATCCATTGATTGAAGATCCATATCTATCTATCTATCTATCTATCTATCTATCTACCTACCTACCAACCAACCAACCAACCAACCAACCAACCATCCATCTCTCAACCAACCAACCATCCAGCCAACCATCGATTGAAGGATCCATCTCTATCTATCTATCTATCTAATCTATCTATCTCTCAACCAACCAACCGAGAAACATGCCATTCTGGAAACTTCACAGCCACACAGCAAAAAGCATAATGAATACAGACAAGTACGGTAATAGTATAATTTTAAAAACAATAAAAATACAACCTGCACCTGTTGTGTGAACCAGTCTCTGAAATAAGCTGCTCCTTACCTCCGGATATTCATGGGGGCCACGCTTTCCCAAGTGTTGGTTTTTGGGTTGTAGCGCTCCACAGAGTTAAGGCAGCTCGTTCCGTCATTGCCACCTGCCACATACAGCATCCCTTCCAAAACAGCCACGCCAGCACTACTGCGCCGACTGAGCATGTTGGCGATCGGAGTCCACGTATTGATCTAGCAGGGAACCAGAATTTTTAAAACAATCTTATTTGGGATTAAAAGAATCTCTCTTTTTTTTTTAAGTTTCCCTTTCCTCATATCTTCAGATCCAACTTTAAAAAAAACGTGGAGAATGGATGAAGCTTAATTTGTGGCTCCGATTGATGCCTGAACATTGCGATTTTGCCAGTGCACAGGAATCAGACGTTATGGTCTGAAGTGTATTTGCCAACAAAAGCCATTTTTAATCTATTTGCTTTCACATGCTTTAAAAACAAAATAGGATTAACGCAAAAAAATCGAGTTATGTAAGGGGTTTCCTGGTGTGTTTAGATTTTAAAATGGTGGCGCTAAAATTCAACCCCACGCCGCCACCAAAAGCGATTTTCTGCTGTCCCCGCTTGCTTCTGCCGGGACTGGGAGTGTGCGGGGGGGGGGGGGGATATCTGCTCCCTTCCACTGTTCCTGTGAGGTTTCTCCAGGGTGCGCTCTTTAGTTGTGAATGCGCCTCAGAGAAGAACTTGAAAAGTGTGTGCATCGGTGGATTTGCCTGTCATTACCAGAGATGGCCACTAGAGGTGCAAAGCGCGATTTTCCATAGGAATGCATTGAAAGCCAATTTCAAGCTCGTTTTTTTTTTTAAATTTTCCAATGAACCCCTATGGAGACACATTGATTTACGTAAAACCCCTATTTCCGTAAGAAGCTATGGAACGGACCTTTTTTTGAACGTAATTTTTTTTTTTTACTGTAGCTGTGGAGTTCAGTTCTCCAAAAGTTGGCATGGGCAAGTCTAGGCTCAATTCCGCTGGCGATTGCGTAGCAGCCTCAAAAACGTCAATTTCTATCCCGTTCATCCCATAGGAGCCAAAAGGAAGCTCACAACTTCCCGTCCACGGGTTTTAATTCTTCCCACCCACCTGCGGCTCGTACTTCTCCACTGTTGCCAGATGAGATGAGCTGTCGTAGCCCCCAACAGCATAAAAGTTGCCATCTGTAGAAGAGGAGAAAAGAGGCATACCACGTAAACAACCCATAAAAAGACAAAACGAAAGAAAACTGGCCCGATGCCTTTAGAAAGCAGATTTGCAGCGTTGCTGAAAAAAGCAGCCTAAGTTATTTGCTTTATTACTGATCTGTTTTTTATTGCCAGGAAAGTAGTCAAGTGGTTAGCGGATTTTTCTTGCTTTCTCTGCCAAAACAATTCAGCTAGATTAGGGGTTCTCAACCTTTTCAAGCTAAGGGCCAGGTCACACTCCCTCAGACAGCTTCGGGGGCCAAACGGCAATTTTGCCCTGCCTGCACGATGGGGGCAGCCTGTACATTAAATAGGAACCATACATGGCACCTCCGGGTGTGGCAGAGGTAGAGGGGGCACATGAAATGGTGCTGTGGGCTAAATCCAGCCCACAGGCCACAGGTTGAGAACCCCTGAGCTAGATGGATCACATATGTCTTGACACAGTGCAGAAGAAACCTTGCTCCACCTTATGCAAAACTAGCCGATAACCCGGCCTTGCTCGGGTTTGCACCAGTCTCATGGTGTGTGTGTAGGTCACTCCTGTCTCCCTTCCTCCATCTCTCTCTTCCCTCGCCTGTCCCGCTTCTCCGTTGATGGTCCGCCCTTATCCTTCCCATACATCTGGGTTTTTTTCTGTCGGTGGGGCGATTATTGTCTATTATATATTATTGCATTGTATTTTGTTGTTCTTTTTGTATTATTCGATCTGTGATTTTGTAATGCTTTTGGATACTATATTTTTTTTTGCTCTTATACTTTGTATCTGTATTGTATTTATTGATTGTAATAGTATGTATATTGAATTGTTGTAGCCGCTCTGAGTCAGCCTAGGCTTGAGTAGAGCGGGTGAAAATCCAATAAATAAAAATAAAATAAAATACATGTGTCCCCTTTGCGTCCCCACCTGGGAATATGACATTAGCCAGCTCAATTACATCACAATGTCACAATCAGGTGACCTACCCAGGGCTATGACAGCATCACTATGACATCACTGGGACACACACACACCCTCTTGTTGAGTATACTTCCCTGTGCAGATCAATTTAGGGGCATACACCCCCACACACACGGGGCTCGTGCCCCCCCCAGTGCTGGTCTCCGGAGGGCGAGGTACGTATGTGCCAATTTTCAGCGGGATCGGTCCAGGGGTGTGGATTTGTATAGAGCACATACAAGACCACACCTCTGTTTTATATAGAGAGAAGAAGATATGTCTGATTAGCTTTGATTCAGATTCCTATGTTTTAATTTTTAATTTAATTTTATTTCCAATTTATATAGCCGCCCAATGCAAAATGACTCAGGGCAGCTCACAGCATTAAAAACAATACAACACGCATGGGATTGGGCTGGATGCCCTCAGAGGCCCCTTCCAACTCATTTATTCTGTGATTCTGTATCTGCTTTGATTGGGATTCCTGCATTGAACATGGGGGCCGGGCTGGATGCTCTCAGTTATTCTTTGGCTCTAAGAAAAACCCCAACCAAAGTCTGTATCTGAGTTCTGAGTCAGGCTCCCCTTGAAGGAAAGATTACCACCTGGAGTGGTTTCATGGAGTCCTTTTCCTTTGCCCTGCTTAATCTGTCGCAGGGGGTGGAAATGGGCATTCAATGCGCCCAAGGACATTTCTGCCTCGTTCTATGTGAGCGAGAGGTGACAGCCGCACAACTTGACGGCCTAAGGTTCCTCGGCTCCTAGTTGTGGCATAGCTGGTGCGCTCCAGCTGTTACAACTAAAGCTTTCTGTCCCCTAGCAGATGATGTGCAAGAGGCGGAGAGGGTGTGCGGTGCGGTGTCATGACAACAGTGTGCTGCACGCATGAGTGAAACCCCTGAGGCATGGTGGGGTGGAAGGATGGCAAACTGGAGCATAAGGAACACACAGTCTGCAACTGATAAAAACAAAAACAGATTTGCCTATAATCCAGGCTCCCAAATTATGGAGCTTCCGATGGAGAGCGGACCTGAACGGATATCATAACGCTAGTCCTTATGAGCAGCAGATGTTTGAATTGCCAGTGGTTAAGACGCTGAACTTGACGACTGGAAGGTTGGCAGGTCAGCAGTTTGAGACCCGCACGATGGAGTGAGCTCTCGTCTCTATCGCAGCTCCTGCCAGCCTAGCAGTCCCAAAGCAAGGAATTGCAAGTAGACGCCCCTACTTCTTCAAAGCAAAAAGAGTAGGAAATATTGCCAAGATCTCATTTCCTAGATGTCTACTACGCAACCCTCGTATTTAAGGAACCGTCTGAGATTTCACATGATTCCTGGAAATCAGATCAGCAGCAAACTTTCTATTTCCCCCCTGACACCGTGCTACACAATAAGTCTTACCTAACGTTGCAACCCGGACGTATCTCCTCCTAGTGTTCATGGCGGCGATAGAAGTCCAGGTTCCCGTAAGAGGATCGTACCTTTCAGCACTAAAGAGAGAGCAGCAATAGGGGAGGAAACTGTTTTGTGCAACATACACAGATATATCTTCTCTGCAAAGTCATGTCGGGAAAGCTACAAGTTAGCAGGAAGAGAGGAAGACCAAATGTGCGATGGATTGACTCATTAAAGGGAGCAAAAGGCTTGAGTTTGCAAGAGCTGAAGACGTCGTCTCATTCATAGGACCATCCTAAGTCGGACACGACTTGAAGACACATAACAATGCAACAAAAATATATAATATTGTACAACTTTCCGTGGAAAAAACACTTTTTTTTAGCTAATGCTCATAGGAATATGTTCTGGCCTGTTTGTACTCTGGCAAGATTTATTTATTTATTTATTTATTTATTCCTGCACATTTATATCCCGCCCTCCTTTGCAGCAAATGAAAAAAATTACAGTGGAACCATGCTTAACAAACGGCTCGCTTAATGCAAAAATGTGCATAACAAAAGGAAACCCATAGAAAACAGTGGCTTAGTTAACACGTTTTTCCCGGAACAGATTAATTGGTTTCCAATGCATTCATATGGGAAATTCGCTTCACAAATTTTCCGTACTATACAAGATACCGGAGAACGCATTAAATTTGTTAACCGAGGTTCCATTGTACATGTGTTTGTTACATCCTTAGTAGACAAGTTTCTTCTTCTTCTGCCGTATCCGAATAAAAGTATTGGCGATCCTCATGGTCAGGAGTTCTCAACCTTTTAAAGCCAGGGGCCGGGTCACGCTCCCTGAGACAGCTTCGGGGGAGGGGGGGCATTTTGCCCTTCCTCCACCACATGGCACTTCCTGGTGTGGAGGAGGCAGTGGGGGACCATGTATGAAATGATGCCACGGGCCGCATCTGGCCCGCAGGCCACAGGATGAGAATCCCTGCTCATGGTGATCAGCGATGAAGACTGTCCTGAGAATATAATGCAGTGGTCTTTCATCTGCCTTCCGCATTGCAGCATGACCCCACCATACCACTGGTACAGTTCCATTCTCACTTTCTGGTCCTGAGCCCTTTTGGCACACAAAGTCCTTGGTCCCAGGCCAGGACGGATGAAGCTGCTGCCCTCCATCAAGAGGGATCCAAGTGGGATTTAATCTACTTGGGGACCATCTCTCTTCTCAGTGGACTTCACCAAAGCCACTAGTCCTCAGGGTTGTCGGGTTAGTTAACTGCTGCCCGGCGATCGCGCTGAGTCACTGGCAGTAGGGTTTTCTCTATTACCATAGCAGGATAATAATAATTATTATTTTGTGTCAGAAATTATTCTGGGTTGAAAGGATTTTTGCTGGGGAAACTGCACCCAAATGAGGCAGCTTTTATGTCCCCAAGACCTTTTCCCACTGAAGTGGTCCCTATTTATCAACTTGCAACGTCTTGCTTTTGAACTGGACAGAGAAGGGCGCGCAATGCATCATGCAGTACCCGGGTCTCGAACTGCCAACTGGCCAGCCTTCCAGCTAACAAGGCGAGCGTCTTAACCGCTGAGCCCACGGCAGCCCCACCATTGCTGGATCACCTGGCCAGACAGAATGGAACAGAGACGACAAAAGTCTGAGAGTTAATAGATATTCCTAGGAATAAGATGCTTTTGGACCACGGGAAAGAGCTTGGCTTGGATGAAGGATGCCGATAAGGCCGGTTATGAAGCTTGTCCAAACGGAGGAAGTGGCCAGCAGACGTGGAAGAAATCTTCTTACCTGTTGAGACACGAAGCTCCGTCATACCCTCCGGCTGCGTAGAGGAGCCCGTGCAAGGCAGCCACCCCTAAACAACTCCGTCTGGTTCCCATAGAGACCTCCGTTTGCCACGAGTTGGTGACCGGGTCATAGGACTCTACCGTGGCTAAGTCAGATGTTCCATCGTAGCTACAAGGGAGGAAAACAATAATCGTCAAAAGATCGTTAAATCTTTTTTTATGTAACTCAAAGCAAACCCATAGGGAAAATCATCTTTATGTACCTCGAAGCAAACCCATAGGAAATTGTGTAAATCGGGACATGGTTTTAGCACAAAATCATTATGTAAGTCGGATTTTATGTGACTCGGAGCATATGTAAGTCGGGTTTTTTACTGTACTCACTCTCCTTCATGTTGGCTGTTCTTACATCAGTGGAAAAGAACATGTGCAACAATGGGCAAACAGCTCCTCCTTACCCTCCGACGGCGTACAGCTTGTTCCCAATGGCCGCGACGCCCACCCTGGCCCGCCGGCTAGACATGGAAGCAACCATGTGCCAACGGTCCGT
This sequence comes from Bradypodion ventrale, assembly GCA_035047345.1. Classification (NCBI taxonomy): domain Eukaryota; kingdom Metazoa; phylum Chordata; class Lepidosauria; order Squamata; family Chamaeleonidae; genus Bradypodion; species Bradypodion ventrale. Next base: position 3,819,356 of record JAWDJE010000017.1, on the reverse strand, counting down.
CCGGGTATCGTACGCCTCGCAGTCTCCGTGGATGGCAAAGAGGCTGCCTCCGCCTGTAAGAAGCAGAAGGGAACGAATGAAAAGATGGAAACCAGCTGGACATTCTGGAAAGATGGGGGGGGGGAGCAGGGTGGTTATCCTGCTATGGCAATAGAACAGGGGTTCCCAACTTAAGGCCCGTGGTCCGGATCCAGCTCATGGCACCATTTCATGTGGCCCACCCCCATCCCTTCGAGGGCATTGGAGAAACAAATTGTCCACCCCTTTGAAGCTGTTGGGGCTTAATGGGCACCCCCATTGTGCAGGCAGGGCAAAATGGCCATCCGACCCTCAAAGCTGACTAAGAGAGTGTGACCCGGCCCGCGGCTTGAAAAGGTTGGAACCCCTGTAATAGAGTAATCTCAATACCAAGTGTCAGGCACCACCGGTTAGCTTACCCGACAAGGTTATGGTGATGGTCTCCAAGTGGATTAAATCCCACTTGAATCCATCTTAATGGACGGCAGCAACTTCATCCATCCTGGCCTAGGGCCGATGAGGACTTTGCGTACCAAAAGGGCTCAGGACCGGAAAGTGACTCTTGAAACTGGATCAGTGATACTATGGGTGTCACACTGCAATGCGGAAGGCAGATGAAAGGCCACTGCATTCTATTCTCAGGAGAGTCTTCACGGCTGATCACCAAGACGATTGCCAATATTCGGAATCGAATACAGCTCAAGTAGAAGAAGCCACAGGCAAGGAAGTAACTCAATATTGGGATTCGGAAATGGCAGAAGATGAAGAACATACATCAGTAACTTTCCCCAAAGTTAGTTGGCCTGGGACTTACCAACAGCAAAGAGAACCGTGCTGGCTCCCTCGCAGCGTCGGGGACGGGTCCGGCTGTTACTCAGGACGCCTCTCTGCTCGGGCATGAGGTGGTATTTGAGGGCTTCGATGAGAAGATCTTTGCACTCGGAGTGGTGCCTCACGAGCAATTCCGTGTCTACGTTGCTCATCAAGAAGTCTCGGCTTAGGAGAGGAAGACGGACACACTTCATGAGCTGGGGAGAAGAGCGGAAAAGGGAGACGACGTAAACGCAAGATTAGAACCCACGAAACACAGGGGAGTCTTCCCAAGGGCCTTCTTCTCCGTCTTGAGTGTCCAGACCAAACTTTCTGGAAATCCCTTCAATGTCTACTGAGATTATTGTTAAGGTTTGGTCTTAACAACAAAGACTTTTTTTTTGGGCATAGCTGTCAAGTCTCCCGTATTGGCCGGGAAACTCCCATTATTTATCCCTCTTTCCCGCGCTTTGGGATCAGTTTCTCAATCATAGAAACTGTTCAACCTTGGAACAGACCTCTTCCAGAGATTTATTTATTTGTTTATACCCCACCCATCTAGGAGATTTTCCTACCCTGGGAGGCTCACAACAGAAAACTCACACATTAAAAACAGTCACACATTTTTTTAAAAAAACATATAAATATACCAGGAACGAAAATCCTATTGCCGACGGAGAGACATAAAACGAAACACCTAATGCTCAGTCGTTGGCAATATGATGGCTTCTCCTTCGCTTCATGGTTCAGAGCAGAATCCAGATAGCCACGTATCCAGAATGTACTACACTTTCTGGGACTGTGGTGGCTTGGTGGTTAAGATGCTGAACTTGATGGCTGGAAGGTCGGCAGGTCGAGACCCGTGTACTTGCGCAATGGAGCGAGCTCCTGTCGTCTGCCCCAGCTCCTGCCAACCTAGCAGTTCGAAAGCAAGAAACTGCAAGTAGATAAATAGGGACCACATCAGTGGGAAAGGTAAACAGTGTTCCGTCTGGGCATGCCTGCCACGTGTCCACGGAAATATCTGCAGACGCTGACAGTGCTGGCTCTTTGGCTGTAAACAGAGATGAGTACTGAACCCTAGAGTCAGATATGACTGGCTTTCGAGAAAAGTGACCTTTACCTTTAACTTTCTGGAGGCACTGAGGGCCGGATCTGGCTCATGAGCCTTAGATCGGGAACCCCTGCCTTACACTTTCTGGAAACACCAATTGTGCACCCAGTCACACAATCGGCTGGACAATCAGTTGTGCAGCTGGGAGTATAATGGATGCCGCCGACAATGGAGAAAGTTGCCTGAGTATTTGCTGTTCCACACATGATATACTGAACAGGATGTGGACTTTGGAAGATTCTTGAATCATTCCAGAATGACAGGGAAATAATACGTTGAAAAGACGAGGAAGGGCTGAGTTCCGTCGACCACCATTTTGGGCATGGCTTTCAAAGCTATCACAGAACTAACAGACTCCTGGCCACCGAACGTGTAACTTCTCATGAACTCTGAGGACACTTACTCTAGGGATCTGCTGCCTTCTGCTGTCTACATCATGCTTCACCCAGCTCAGAACAGCTCGGTAGACTTCCTCTTCTGAGGGCACGTTGAGGCTGTCACTGGAGATGAGGTCTAGCACCTGCAGAGTCGGATGGAAACAGAAAACCCCGGTCAATTCAGGTAAGCTGAAAACAATCAGAACGAATAGAGGCCTTGTCAATCATGAAAGGGAAACAGAGAGGGAAATGGCTCCAGAAACATTTTTTTCAGACAAAGGTGTGGGTTCGGTGTCCGGAATGGGCTCCCACACGCCTTGACCAAACCCCATGAGATTCGGCACACACGTACCTTGCGCACGAGAGCAGGTCACTGTCGGTGTCCTGAATCCCATGGGGGGTGGGTGGGTTGCTCCCTCAATTGATCTGCACAGGGGGGCATATTCAACAGGAGGGTTTGTGTCTGCCCCAGTGCTAGGCCAACTGGGGTGGGTGGGTTGTGATGTCATCGCCAACCTCACATCATAAGCCCACCCCTGGCCAGTGGGTTTCCTAGGTAACACTGGCACTCAGCTAGTTGGGTTGGGAGCACCTGGGCGAAGCCAGGCACCCCTGCTAGTTCTTTGAAATGTTTGAGGGCTTGGTAGATTTCTCTTGTTCTAGCCACAAAGAAAAGTTGCGCATTTCCATCTTTCCTTTTTTTTTTTTTTTAATGAAGCTCGTACTTCATCCTAACCAACCTCATGGGAAGGAGCTCAAAGATAAACCAGAAGAGAAGAAGTCTTCATAGAAACACTGAATATACTGTAATTTTTTAAAAGCAGTAAAACTGTAATAACAAAACATTTACATACATCAGTTTCAAACTTTTTAAGCAGGGGGCCCGGGTCATGCTCCCTCAGACAGCTTCAGGGGCCGGACGGCCATGTTGTCCTTCCTCCACCACATGGCAATTCCTGGTGTGTTGGCCACATCTGGCCCACGGGCCACAGGTTGAGAATCCCTGACATACATCCTCCTTTACCAGATAAGAGGCACCGCTTTGCCTCTGCCTTAGATCTCTTTCAGGGCTGTGACATTGATCTTATTTTGGGGGGGAAAGTTTAAAAATAAAGCAAAGTTGCCTTATTCAAAGTCAAAGCACGAGTTTATCTAACCCAGTACTATCTAATCCAGCGTATATGCAATGGTAATAGAGCAGACCCTACTGCCAGCCGATCATCAGGCGGCAGTTAACTAACTTGACCACCCTGAGGACTAGCATCCTTGGGTGCTGAAGTCCCCAGGGAAGGGTGATGGTCCTCAAGTGGATTAAATGGTCCCACTTGAATCCCTCTTGATGGAGGGAAGCAGCTTCATCCATCCTGGCCTGGAGCTGAGAGGACTTTGTGTGCCAAAAAGACTCAGGACCAGAAAGTGACTTGTGGAACTGGATCAGTGGTACTATGGGTGTCACGCTGCGATGCAGAAGGCAAATGGAAAGCCACTGCATTACTGTATATTGCTCCCAGAACAATCTTTATGGCTGAGCAGTATGATTAAAATTAAAGATAGAACCTGAGCATGATAATTTTGCAATGCTTGGACTAGGGTGTTGGGTAGGTTTTGTTCGCAATGTGGGGTCATGGCTTCTGAGTTCATAAACAGCCACACGCTGGAGCAATGAGAATAACGACCTCCCACCGTACCTGCTTGAGAGGTAGAAGCATGAACTCTTCTGTCTTGGAGACATCCACAAAATGCTGTAGGACGTATTTGTGTGCCGACTTCAACAGGTCGCTGCAGGAGTGCGTGTCTGCAAAGCCCCGGATGCCCAGGCAGTTGGATGGGTCTAGTTGGCTTAGGAGGAACTTACAGCAAGCATCTCGTACCCCATTGAGCTGCAGAAGGCTGGCAGCAGGAAGCAGCGTCTACAAAGGAAACCCAAGCAGAGCATTTAATCCTGTGCTTCTGTCTGTCGACCAGAAGGTTGGCGGGTCAGCAATTCAAGAACTGAGTGCTGCATGGCGGAGTGAACACCTGTCGTCTGCTCCAGCTCCTGCCAACCTAGCAGTTTGAAAGCAAGAAATTGCAAGTAGATAAACAGTAAGGCGCAAGGTGAGGCCAGCCCACCGTGCCAGGAGTTATGCCTACATATCATGCACAGCTCAATTTTGTGCATGCCTGCTCACGCTTGGCTTCAATAGCAAAAGCTTTCCTGGCTGCACGGCCTGAGAACTAGCTTTCCAAGCCTGCAATTACAAAGATCTTATAAAGACACTGGATCGCCGGGTTTACCTGCACGTTCCCTTCTCCGACTATGATCTCTGCTGTGTAGGCGTACTGGACCAGTTGTTCTAACGCTTGCGGGTCAATGTCGTGGAGCGTGACATGGGTCTGCCGGCTTTCACTCATCTCGTCTAAGAAAACAAGGAGAGATTATAGATATAGACAGACATACATTAGATAGACAGACGTATATTAGATAGATAGATAGAGATAGATACAGACAGACAGATAGAAATTAGATAGATAGATAGATATAGACACAGACAGACATTAGATAGATAATGATAGATAAAAGATGATAGACAGACAGACATTAGACAGATATATAGACATAGATAGATAGATAGATAGATAGATAGATAGATAGATAGATAGATAGATAGATAGATAGATAGATAGATAGATAGATGGATGGATGGATGGATGGATGGATAGATATAGACACAGACAGACATTAGATAGATAGACAGACAGAAACAGACAGACAATTAGATAGAGATAGACAGACAGACAGACATTAGACAGATATATAGACATAGATAGATAGATAGATATAGACACAGACAGACATTAGATAGATAGATAGACAGACAGAAACAGACAGACAGACAATTAGATAGAGATAGACAGACAGACAGACATTAGATAGATAGATAGACAGACAGACATTAGATAGATAATGATAGATAAAAGATGATAGACAGACAGACATTAGACAGATATATAGACATAGATAGATAGATAGATAGATAGATAGATAGATAGATAGATAGATATAGACAGACAGATAGATAGATAGACAGACAGACAGACAGACAATTAGATAGAGATAGACAGTCACATTAGATAGACAAACAGACAGATAGACAGACATTAGATAGATAATGATAGATAAAAGATGATAGACAGACAGACATTAGACAGATATATAGATAGATAGATAGATAGATAGATAGATAGATAGATAGATAGATAGATAGATATAGACATAGACAGACGTTAGATAGATAGACAGACAGACAGACAGACAGATTCAGACAGACAATTAGATAGAGAAATAGACAGACAGACATTAGATAGATAGATAGACAGACAGAATATATATGTGTGTGTGTGTGTAGACAGACAGACAGACAGATGGACATCAGAAAGAAAATTCCCAGCTAGAACTGGGGTAGGACAGGAAGCTTGGGTGGAACTAGGCCTAGCTCAGGTGAGCCTAACTTAGGTGTCTACGGCATGTGGGGGATTATGGGTTTTGCAGCACAAGAAAACCCATCCTTAGCAAGCTGTATGCAACAGAGGACAAGTTGGAAAAGATGCACAAATAAAGAGTGACTTGCTTGTAAACATGGCGTGGAAGTAGGGGCTGCAGGAAGCCAGGACCACTTTGTGGGCCTTGATCTCTTTGGTGGCCACGTGCAGAACGATGTCGCAGAGCAGTCCCCGCTGGCGCATACGGTTCATGCACACGAAGGCATCGTGGTAGTGCCGCTTCGAGTTGTGCGAGATGCTGTGGCCGTCCCGATTCAGGAGCTGCATCCCGTTCTCCATGGTAGCCGGAGGTTCGTTCCTGGCCCGCGGCAGCGCCCGTTCGGCCTCTCTACAGAACCAACATTCAAACGATTTAATTGTGACTTAATTGTAATAGGTAAAAGGAAAGGTTGCACTTGCTCGAAAGCCGGTCGTATCCGACTCTAGGGTTTAGTGCTCATGTTTACAGCCAAAGAGCCACCGCTATCTGCATCTGCAGACATTTCCGTGGACATGCGGCAGGCATAACTAGACACCAGAACACATGGAAAGTGACACCTATTTATCTACTTGCAATGTCTTGCTTTTGAACTGCTAGGTTGGCAGGAACTGGGACAGAGACGGGAGCTCACTCCGCCATGCAGCACTCGGGTCTCAAAACTGCTGACCTGCCGACCTTCCGGCCGTCAAGTTCAGCACCTTAACCGCTAAGACTTGAACAAGCACAGAAGGCTTCAGTTGGTCTGTGCTGAGTAGGGCGGGATATAAATTAAATTTTTATTATTATTATTATTATTATTATTATTATTATTATTATTATTATTATTATTATTATTATTATTATTATTCAGGAAAAACAACAACCAAGCAACCTTTTGCCCAGCATTATTCTAATTTGGGAGTTTTCAACCTTTTTAAACCGGGGGCCGGGTCACACTCCCTCAGGCAGCTTTGGGGGCTGGACGGCCATTTTGCGCTTCCCCCACCACCTGGCACTTCTGGGTGTGGTGGAGGCAGTGTGGGGCCATATGAAAGGGTGCCGCGGGCCTCATTTGGCCCACAGGCTGCAGGATGAGAACCCCTTTTCTAATTGCAGGACTATTGCTAATAATAAAAAGGTTTCAGTCTCTAACAGCATTCCGTGTCTAGTCATGCCTGCCACATGACCACGGAAAGGTCTGCAAAAGCAGACAATGCTGGCTCTTCGGCTTTGAAACAGAGATGAGCACTGCAGTCTAGAGTCGGATACGACTGGCTTTCGAGCAAGGGAAACCTTTACCTTTACTCTCTTTGCTTGATACCCACCCACGACTCCAGTTAGACAGCAAATCCTTCTCTTTCACACTCACACACACACACACGTACGCATTTGAGCAGACCTCTGTAGTTGTGACAGACCCAGGGCGCATTGCTGATTCTACGGCGTGAACATGTGCGTCTAAAAATAACCGGCCCGCAGCTGGGGGAAAGGAAATCTGCTTAATTTATTCATGCCCACAGCAGGGCATGAATTGGGTAAAGAGAGGGAGGTGGCGATAATAATGAAGATGATGGATGGGGACCGAGAGCAACCAAAGCCCTTCGCCCCCTTAGACGGCAGAGGAACATCGAGCGGATGTGATTTTCAAGCATTATGCCAGACTGGAAGAAGGATGTGGTGGGGGGGAAGTGTAGACTGCATTTCCTGAGACGGGAGAAAAGGGAACTCCTGCCATGCTCTCAAATGAGGAAAGAGACTGAAAACGGATGCGAGAGCCGCCCCCGTGATGCTAATATTGCAAACGAGGATGATGGGGGAAATTGGTTGAAGTTTTTAAAGAAAGCTGCCAGGAAGGCTTACGTGTTAATTAGTATTTGCAAAGCAGACTTGAAGTGGGAGGCATTAAAAGTATGACTGGTTTCGCACATCTCGCCCGCAAAGAACTGTTAGCAACACTTATTTTTTGCAAAGGGAGGGGGTCTGCAACCACAGGCCCCTGGGCCAAATACGGCTCTCTTGGGATGCTCTTTCCTTCGCCTTTGGCCCCGCAGGTCACTAAACCGTGGCTCTTGATAAGACCTCCAAAACTGGATTTTGCCTCTCGGTCTCCCAGTCTTGGGCTATAACAGGGGTTCCCAAGCTAAGGCCTGTGGGCAGGATCTGGCCCGCCACGGCAAGATTTCGTGTGGTTCCCGCACCCCTCCGAGGGCATTTGAGAAACAAAATGGTCGCCCCCTTGGAAGCTGTCGGGACAAAATATCCACCTCTCATGGTGTAGGCAGGGCAAAATGGGTGCCCGGCATTCAGAGCTGACTGAGAAAGCGTACACCGGCCCCCGGCTTGAAAAGGTTGGGTACCCCTGGACTATAACAATCCCATTCCCTCGGGATGTTCTGGCTTCTCCCATGGCTCCCAGATCTAGTGGACTTCTTGCGGCTCTCGTCACAGAGCCGCATAGGACTTTGGGACAAAGGATCTGAATCGATCCATCATCCCAATTTCTCTGAAGGTCCTTACGGACGAGAAGACAGGGCCATCTCGCAGCATTAGAATAGAGAGTCTCCTTGCCTTAGGTTGGGAACCTCTGTCCTAACTCCTGCCAACCTAGCAAGAAATTGCAACCAAATAAACAGTTCATTTCAGCAGGAAAGGTAACAGTGTTCCCTGCACTCCGGCATCAAGTCAAGCCTGCCGCATGAGCACGGAGACGTCTGCAGACTAAGATGCTGCTGGCTCTTTGGCTGTTAACGGAGATGAGGACCAACCCCTAGAGTCGGGCACGGCTGGCTTTTCTGAGCAAGAGAGACCTTTACCTAGGGCAGTGATGGCGAACCTTGGCACTCCAGATGTTCTTGGACTTCAATTCCCAGAAGTCCAAGTCAGCACTCCTCCTGACCTGCCGCTTCTCAGGGCTTCTGGGAATTGAAGTCCAAGAACATCTGGAGACCCAAGACTGGACCCACTATTTTAAGAGTGAATCCCTCTCCTATATCCATGGTGGTCTCCCTTGGCACTCCAGATGTTCTTGGACCAAGTCCCAGAAGCCCAAGTCAGCATTCCTCCTGACCTTCCGCTTCTCAGGGCTTCTGGGAATTGAAGTCCAAGAGCACTGGAGACCCAAGACTGGACCCACTACTTTTAAGAGTGAATCCCTCTCCTATATCCATGGTGGTCTTCCTTGGCACTCCAGATGTTCTTGGACTTCAATTCCCAGAAGCCCAAGTCAGCACTCCTCTTGACCTTCCCCTTCCCAGGGCTTCTGGGAATTGAAGTCCAAGAACATCTGGAGACCCAAGACTGGACCCACTATTTTAAGAGTGAATCCCTCTCCTATATCCATGGTGGTCTTCCTTGGCACTCCAGATGTTCTTGGACTTCAAATCCCAGAAGCCCTGATCAGCAGGAGTGCTGACTTGGGCTTCTGGGAATTGAAGTCCCAGAACACCTGGAGCGCCAAGGTTCGCCATCACAGACCTAAGGAACTACTCTTTGGGAGCTCTCCTTGGTCCTGAAAGGCAGAGGTGGCATGAATCTTGGAGGTAGTTGAGTCTTGACATTTTAAGCCCACAAGTTGACCATCTCCAATTTGCATGTTGTAGGGCCAGAGCCTATGCGCTAAAAATACCACACAGGATGAACCCCTGGAACCTCTGTGGGCTGGCCAAGCCATATCTTCCGACTGAATCTTTGGAAAACATCCAACAATCAAGAGTAGGTAGTAACATGGTAGACCGTCAACTGTTGGATGGGCCAACAGGGATGACCCTGGGCAAGTTGACTTCTGTTCTTATTATTCAGAATTATGCAGCCAAGTAGCTTTCTTGCTTTATTTTTAGAGAGTAAAATCCATGGCTCAGCTTAGAACTTTCTTCTGGCATGCAGAAAGTTGCAAGTTCGATCCTCGTTAGCCCCAGGAAGGAATAGGAGAAATTTCTCGTCTGAAACTCGGGAGAGTACCTGCCAATCGATGAAGAAAATGCTCAGGTAAGTGGACCTGCAGTCCACTGCAGTGGCTCAAGTGGCTAAAGACGCTGACTGGGAGGCGGAAGGTCAGCAGTTCGATTCCCGAGCACTGCAGGACGGAATGAGCTCCCGTCTTTGTCCCAGCTCCTGCCAACCTAGCCGTTCGAAAGCAAGAAGTTGCAAGTAGATAAACAGGGACTACTTCGGTGGGAAGGTAAACAGCGTTTCGTGCACTAGTCATGCTTGCCACCTGGCCACGGAAACGTCTGCAGATGCAGACAGCGCTGGCTCTTCAGCTTTGAAACAGAGATGAGCACTGAACCCTAGAGTTGGATACGACTGGCTTTCGTGCAAGGACGACGTTACCCTTTACCTACGTGGGGGACTCGTTACAGCGCATACTTGTAACCATAAATATTGATTCCTCATTGGGTGGATATATAGCCATTTGTGAGTGAATGACACTCTGTATGTGCTCAGAGGCACTCTTCTGTATTACTAGTCTGCATTTTTTCTTAGGCTTGATGTCCTGGTGTAATGTGCTGGTCTGATGTGGGCAGAATAGATAGATAGATAGATAGATAGATAGATAGATAGATAGATAGATAGATAGATAGATAGATAGATAACGGAATTAATCACCCTCCGTTGCTAATAAAGGGTAGCATTCCCATACCAGCTGTAGCAATCAGTGTGACATTTTAGGGGGATGTGTTATGACGTGTTCAAGTGGAAGGCGGGAGGGGTGTGTGTGCAAATCCAAAACGACACCCAGCCAGACTGTTGCAATCTCAGGAACATGTGGGCAGCAAGTAGAGCCAGAGACCCTGTGAAGCCACAAGGCCGAACAAGTCGATCACATTTTGCAATTTTTCCATGCTGTTAAGGGAGAATTAGAGTTGGCTGTGCAACCCAAGGGTTTGGGTACATGGCTGTGGAGCCGGAAGTTGGGAGTTTGGTTCTGCACTTTCCCCAGAGAGAAGGAGCCAGCCTGTGTAACTTCAGGCCCGCTGCACCGTCCCAAGAGCTCCCCCTACAGCAGTGGTAGTGAACCTATGGCAGGCACATGTTGGCACATGCGCCGTCACTCCAGCAGAGTTCGCCCAACCCCTCTGCCCAGCAACCCAATGAGAGCACCTCCTCCCTCCCCCAGCACACTGTTTGCCCAGAGGCCCAATGGGAGCACTTCCTCCCTCCCCACAGCACAGAGTTCATCCCCAGCACAAAGCATAGTCCCTGGCCAATCGGGGCTTGTCATTCTATTCATGTGCAATAACATCTTCCTCCTCTTCTGTAAAAACCATCCATGTTTGTTCTTTGTCACATCGTGGATTATTTTGGGTTGAAAGGGTTTTTCCAGGGGATGCCAGAATGAGGCTCCTTTCACGTCCCCCATCGTGCAGCTCTCGGGAATCGAACCCGTCTTTTCCCAGTCTCCAAACCAAGCGCCTTAACCACTAAGCCACGGGGGCTAAAGCAAGACCTTTTTCCTTCCTGCCTGTTTCATGCACTCTCGCCTAGTAAAGGCAACGGTTTCCGTCGCTCGAAAGCCAGTCGTATCCGACTCTAGGGTTCACAAACACTCCGTCACAAATACAAGTGAAACTCGGAAAATGAAGTCGTGCAAATGTTCATTCAGTCCAGTCATGCGACTTAAAAGGTGAGACACATATACGCGATAGAGACTCATTTACACGCAAAGCGAGAGAGTTCAAGCCTTACTTTGTTATAATATTGATGCTTATGGCTTACGGCGTATGAAAACCCCAATCTCATGTACTCCATAATCATCACATAATCTCATGTACGCTGTACATCACAATTATAACGCATCAAGGCATGGCATCTCTTGCTTTGCATGGAGCGAGTCTATCATAGATTTGTCTCGCCTGAAGTGAAACGAACCAACGTTTGCACGGTATTCTAATTTTCCGAGTTTCACCAGATACAGAGGCATAGAGTGATTAACCAGCGTGGCAGATAAGTATGCAAATCAATAAGGTTTCCTACAGCTAATTTTCCGCGTTTCACCTGTACTTTATCTGGGACTGATTCATAATCAATCAGGACCCCTTTCCAGCTTAGAAATGGTCCATGTTCAAGAGGCCCAGGAGAAATTCAGAATAAAAATGTTCCTTCTCCCCTCGACCTCCCCCCAAAAAAGGCTAAAACAGATGCAGATTTCAACCAGACCAGGCAAAAGAGAGACCATATAGGATGCAAAAGATTTATGGGTAGGGAATAAGGAAGGACTATGTTATTGCTCTCAGCTTATCTTTATAACACTCTAAATATCGGGACAGCAATGCAGGCTTCTGCAGTTACTCTCTGGGGGAGACACGCAATATATCCTTTTAAAGGCTTTGCAGAATACATAAAGACACCCCCCACAAATTCAAATTATTTGAAGATTGGAGGTTTTAAAAGCTTCTTATTTGAAAAAAATTAAAGGGGGGGGATTTATAAAGATGAAGAGAGACTGCAGTCGTCTGAATACGGCAGTCACCTCGAATAACCCGCCTGCTGGGACATCGGCGCATGTCTAGCCTCTCACAGCCGCAACACGCATAACATACTACACCAGGGAGGCGTACAAGAGAACCGGTCGGGATCCGGTCAAGCCTCTTTTCATTATAGAATTTATTATTTCACTGCAGTTGCTTGCAAACAAACAAGGATGTTCAAATCCAGATTGCCTCCAGTGTCACAGCTCCATTCTCTACAGGGATGGCGAACCTTGGCACTCCAGTTGCTCTTGGACTTCAATTCCCAGAAGCCCACGTCAGTACTCCTGCTGATCGGGGCTTGTGGGAGTTGAAGTGCGAGAACACTTGGAGTGCCAAGGTTGGCCATAACTGGCCTAGCACCACAATGGCCAACCTTGGCACTCCAGGTGTTCTTGGGCTTCAATTCCCAGGAGCCCAAGTCAGCACTCTTCCTGATCGGGGCTTGTGGGAGTTGAAGTCCAAGAACATCTGGAGTGCCAAGGTTGGCCATATTTGGGGTTGCGATTTTTTAGCCTTCCTGGCTTACCCACTGCTTAGGGTACCCGCAGTGCTGAAAGCCAGCGTTGAAAGGCTGGCTTAGATAAATAAATAAAATTATTTGGAAACACACCTTTAATTAGTAAAGGTTCCCCTTGCTCGAAAGCCAGCCGTATCCGACTCTAGGGTTCAGTGCTCATCTGTTTCAAAGCCGAAGTGCCAGCGCCTGTCTGGTTTCTGCAGACGTTTCCGTGGCAATGTGGCCAGCGTGACTAGACACCGGAGCGCATGGAACGCCGTTACCTTTCCCCACCGAAGGGGTGCCTATTTATCTACTTGCAATTTCTTTTCGAACTGCTAGGTCGGGAATCGGAGCTGCTGACCTTCTTAATCTGGAAAACTAATTAACATACCTTTAATTAATGGGGGGAGGAGGAATCACACATTCTTATCCTGCAGTGAACTGCAGGGCATGCTTGTAAAGGTAAAAGTAAAGGTTTCCCTTGCTCGAAAACCAGTCGTATCCGACTCTAGGGTGCAGTGCTCATCTCTGTTTCTAAGCCGAAGAGCCAGCGCTGTCTGCATCTGCAGACGTTTCCGTGGTCATGTGGCAGGCATGACTAGACACCGGAGCGCACGGAACACTGTTACCTTCCCACCGAAGTGGTCCCTATTTATCTACTTGCAATTTCTTGCTTTCGAACTGCTAGGTTGGCATGCTTGTAAAGGGGAGTAAATCCCATTGAACCGACTTCTGAGTCGACATGCATAAGCTTTGCAGTGCCAAAATCTGAATTTCTATCCCCCAGCCTCAATCTAAATCTCCCTCCTTAGCCAAACATCTGCAAAGGAGATGGAAGTGGGCTTTCCTTTGCTTTAAAATGCTGGCCATCATCCTCCCCCCCCCACCCCTCCCTGGCCATCATCACCCAGTCCACACTCACCCAGTTGACATCTCCAGGGCGAGAAAGCAAAGAGGCTTCCCGTGTTCGGGGATTTTGTTCTCCAGGTTGGTGGGTTTTTCCTTGGAGAAAGTTCTCCCCTGTGCAAAAAATAATAATATTTAAAATTAAAAATAAAATCCCCCTTTTCCCCAATTTTGGAAGGAAGAGCAATTGTGGATGATGGGATTTGCAAAGCAAGCTTGGCAGAATTATTTATTTCTCCAACTCCTCTCCTTCCCTGCCCATGCTAAGCCTTGCTTTCCTGGCCCCACATTATTAGGGGGGGGGGGAATTAAACAGAGCCCCCTTTGCTTAGCCCAGGCTCAGTAGGAATAGATGGAGCACAGCAGAGCCTGGGCTTTTTGTGTCGCTTGTGCGTGTCACGTCGCCGCCCGCGTCGCAATTTTGCAAAGCCTCCCCAGTATGGGGGGAAAAGCAGATTTTCCTGGGGTGGGTATCAAGAGTGGAAGGGGAGTCATTATAAAATAAACTAAATATTTGCATACCAGAAAAATAAATTAAAAAAAAGAAAAAACAAGAACCCAGCTTTAGATCTCTCAATGCAAAGCAATCCCATGCAATGAATGAATAAATAAATAATAAATTAAGATACAATGTTAGAAAATGAACTTCTAGAGTTACATGTGTTGCAATGGTTTCCCCTTTCCCCTTCCTATGGGAAAGAGACAGGGCAGGGGTCTCCCACATAGGGCATCGCTCGTGGCCGCTCCACAGGCTGTGGGGCTTCTCCTTGAAATAATTCATAATAATAAAATAATACTGAGGATTTGGATAGTTTTGTGAATAATGACTACCTTGACCTTCCCAACCTTTGGGTTTCGGACTTCAATTCTCAGAAGCTTAAATCAGTTTTTTCCCAAAGCACTGATCAGCCTATGTACTGACTTAGTCATTTTAATAGCATTTTTTTCCAGGTTCTTCGTCATTCTGTTCTCAGTCTTAGTAAAGGTTTCCCTTGCTTGGAAGCCAGTCGTATCCCACTCTAGGGTGCAGTGCTCATCTCTGTTTCCAAGCCGAAGAGCCAGCGCTGTCTGCTTCCGCAGACGTTTCCGTGGTCATGTGGCAGGCACGACTAGACACACCGGACGGAGCGCACGGAACGCTGTTACCTTTCCCACCGAAGTGGTCCCTATTTATCTACTTGCAAAGTCTTGCTTTCCAACGTGCTAGGTTGCTCTGAACGATAAATTGAATGTGAAAAAAGGTATTTTGAAAGAAAACAAATTTTGGGAAATATGGAGACCTTTTGTGGGATATGTTTTAATACGTGATAAAGGAGATAAACCAGTACCTCAATATATGAGTTTTTGGAGTGATTAAAACAAAACAATGATCTTCATGGCATGTATATATCACTGGGTGTTATTCGAAAGCAAGAAATTGCAAGTAGATCAATAGGGACCACTTCGGTGAGAAAAGATCTTGGGGGCATGAAAGGAGCTTCATTCGGGCATCCCCTAAGTGGAGTTTCCCCAGCAAAAATCCTTTCAACCCAGAAACACAAAGAAGAAGTGTATTATTATTATTATTATTATTATTATTATTATTATTATTATTATTATTATTATTATTATTATTATTATTATTATTATTATTATTATTATTATTATATAAGTTGTACCTTATAAATTTTTGAAATTTTAGATAAAGTATGTGATAGTAAAGGTAAAGGTTTCCCTTGCTCGAAAGCCAGTCGTATCCGACTCTAGGGTGCAGTGCTCATCTCTGTTTGTGATATACTGTAAAATAAAGTATAACTCAGTATGTGATATACTGTAAAATATTTGCTAAATATAAGGTTCTAGATTAATATTGTTTCACAATATTATTATAGTGGAATGTAAAGCATTTTCAATGAAATAATTTGTTTTATATGTTTATGTATGTTTTTGTAATTTTGTTCTTTTTTCTTTAAAATTAATAAAAAGTATTTAAAAAAAGTGCTCGGTTGGCAGGAGCTGGGACAAAGACGGGAGCTCATTTCCGTCCTGCAGGACTCGGGGAATCGAACTGCGGACCTCCTGCCTTCCAGTCAGCGTCTTAGCCACTTGAGCCACTGCAGCCCCATGAAAGCTCACATTTTTAAAAAATACAGCACAGGGGTTCTCAACGTTTTTTCAGCTGCGGGCTGGCGGTGGTCAGGGGGGCCGGATCTGGCCCATGGGCCAGATATAATAACAGTTAGGGTTGCAACGTTTTTTCTTCCTTTCTGATATGCCTGAAACACAGACTAACACGGCTATTATTAAAAATAAAATAAAAATAAAAAGCTTTCTCCAATAATCTCATCTTGGGTGCCTTTATTAGTCTGACGATGGGTTTTGTTTTGTTTTCCGCCCGCCCGCCCCGGCCGGTGAACCACAAGATCAACCTCCCCAGCCGGCTTGGCTCGTGTCCTTTTCCCGGGGCCGCCTTTTCCCCCGCGCGTTGCATTCTGGGAGGGGAAGTCTGACCCGGGTCTGGCCCACGTTGTCTGTCTGCAGCTGGGCGGGGGAGAGAGGCATGGCCGCCTCCAGCAAAAGGTAACGCGTGGCTTTGGCACGCTGGCCGTGCCAGGGCGCATTTCAGTGGCACTTGGCACGCCTGGCCTCTTTGGCACGGTGGGCAACACCCCAATAGGGGAGCAAGAGGAAGGGTTTGATTGCTTAGGAAGGGGTGCCCCACTTTTGGCCCACGGGCCGGTCACGTGGGGCTGGCTGCTACGGGGCCGGATGCGGCCCCCGCTGCCAAGTCATCCGGCCCGCGGAGCCCTCGCCGCTCCCGGAAGCGGAAGTAAAACGCGCCCGGACGGGCGCGTTTTACTTCCGCTTCCGGGAGCGGCGAGGGCTCCACGGGCCGGATGACTTGGCAGCGGGGGCCGCATCCGGCCCCAGGGCCGTACTTTGAGCACTCCTGGCTTAGGTTCAAGGCAAACAAACCCTGGGCATATGGTTGTGGTGGGTGCGTTGGGTCACAAGTGTGTGTGTGTGTGTGTGTGTGTGTGTGTGTGTGTGTGTGTGTTGGAAGTGAGTTGGACCTCTTTCTTTCTTCTTTCTTTCTTTCTCTCTTTCTTTTCCCATTGCATCTTCCCTCCTTCCCGCTCTCCTTAACTTCTTTCTTTCGTTCTTTCTTCTGCCCTCCTTTCATTCTTCTCTTCCTTTCTCCCTTTTCCTCCCTTCTGCCATCATTTCATTTTCCTTCCTTCCTTCCCTCTCTCCCTCTTCCTTCCCTTCCCACTTCTTTCTTCCCTCCCTCCCTTTCTCCTTCCTTCCTTCTCTCCCTCTCTCCTTTCTTTCCCTTCCTTCTGCCCTCTTCCTTTCCTTCTTCCTCCCTCTCTCTCTCCCTTTCCCTTCCTTCTGCCCTCTTCCTTTCCTTCTTCCTCCCTCTCTCTCTCCCTCTTCCTTCCTTTCCCCTCTCCCCTTTTCTTTCTTTTCACTACCTTCCTGCAGCCTAGCAGTTCCAGAGGAAGAAATTGCAAGTAGATAAATAGTGACCGCTTCAGAGGGAAGGTAACAGCATTCCATGCTTAGTCATGCCTGCCACTTGACCACAGAAACGTCGGCAGAAGGCAGACAGCGCTGGCCCTTCGGCTTTGAAACAGATGAGCACTGAACCCTAGAGTCGCATACGGCTGGCTTTCGAGCAAGGGGAACCTTTGCCTACCTATCCACCCTCCCTGTTGTAACCCACTCTGGGCGGGTGACAACGCTAAAATAAGCAACCCGCGACACCATAATGTCAAACAGAACACTCCGAACAAGATAGAATAAACGAGATAGAATCAATGATAAACATTAAGAAGAAAAAATATATCCTGATTAATTGTTGGGAGAGTAAAATATGTGTAAACGCAAAGGCGCCTGATCCGTTGTCGCTCCTAAGAGTAGAGTAGCCTGAATGTTTTAACATGCTTAGTTCTAGTTTTTACCCATGTTTCTTATACTGTACGGCCATAATTTTAGATCGTGCAGCCGTCTGGCGCAACGAATGGAGGTAGTGTGGTCTGAGGATGTAAAAGTCATAACTGCTGGAGGAATTTACATGCATGACGTAAAGGATGTACAGTCAAACCCCGACTTACATGTGCCTCGAGTTACATAAAATTCGACTTACATAATGATTTTGTGCTAAATCCATGTCACGATTTACACGATATCCTATTGGTTTGCTTCGAGTTACGTAAAGATTCATTTCCCTATGGGTTTACTTCGAGTGATGTACAAAAATTAATATTTCCTATGGGTTTGCTTCGATTTACATAAACATTTCATTTTTCCCTATGGGTCTGCTTCAAGTTACGTAAAAAATATTTTTTCCTATGGGTCTGCTTCAAGTTACGTAAAAAAATAATGTTTCCTATGGGTTTGCTTCGAGTTACGTAAAAAATTGATTTAAGCAAAAGCCTACGGAACGGACTTTTTTTTCGTAAATAGGAATTTTACTGTACTGCTAAAAAATGAAATGGAGCTTAAAATGTGATCCCGGTAGACCCTCACATAACAACATTGCTTCGTTCCCCAACTAGCGTCGCTATAGGGGAAACGTCGTTGCGCGGTTTTCAATGGCAGCTGCACCGTCTAGCTGCAAAAACTGTCATTATTCGCACAACGACGTTAAAAACCATTGTTAATCCGCACAACGACGTTAAAAAAACATCGTTAATCCACACAACGACGTTAAAAAAACATCGTTAATCCGCACAACGACGTTAAAAAAACATCGTTAATCCGCACAACGACGTTTTTTTCGTCATGCGGATAGTCACGTGGTGAATGATGACGCGTCGGTAAGCGGAAATGACGCTATTCAAACGCGTCGCTAATCGAGGGTCCACTGTATTTACATATCACCTGCCTGCCGACTTGGAAAACATATTTTTATTTTCCATAAGCACGTTCATAAGAGGAGAAACACTGTTGGCAGAATACTATGCGTCGTCCAGTTCACTTATTTTGATATATGTTTATGGTTTTGACACAGTCTCTTTGTTCCTTCTCTCCGAATCTAGAAAACTTGCCGAGCTGAGCGTTGACGAATTCCTGGCATCCAGGTTTGAGTCCGATGTGGATGATGATGACTTGGATTCGGATTCTGAGCAAAACGAGACAACTGGGCGACAGTTTCAGAATGGGAGGAACAGTGCTAAGAAAGGAGATGCGCTTACATCCAAAGCAGTGGCGAGGTAAGCAGAGGAAACATTTCTCATTTTCCCATAAGTTTTGGTTGAGGGTTTTGTCCAGTAGATTCCAAACATTTTTCCCCCACATTGATTCTTGGTATTCCTTGGAAGTTACTAAGTGGTACATTGAGGGCATTGGACAGATTTCCGATTGAGAAAGAAGTTTTACCTGCTACAGGTGACTTGGGTGTCAATAAATGAGAAAGAAATAAAGATTGGAAATTTTTTTATATAGTGGTGCCTCATACAATGATTTTAATCCGTTCCACAGGGCTCGTTGTTGTACAAAACAAATGCTCTATGATGCATGCATCGTATAACGATTTCCCCTATGGGGTGCATCGATGCAACGATTTTCGCCAAGTGGTTTTTCCCATTGAAAAATTGTTGCACAATTTTTTCCCCATAGGGAAAATGGTTATGCGGCACACCATTTCAGCCACAAAACTTAATTGTTACACAATTTTGTTAATGTGCAGAACAATTGTTATATGAGGTTCTTACTGTATCTCCATTTTTTTAGTGGTTAAGATGCTGAGTTGGACAACCCAGAAGGTCAGCTGTTTTGAGACCCGAGTGTCAAAGTGTCTGTCCCAGCTCCTGCCAACCTAGCAGTTCGAAAGCAAGAAATTGCAAGTAGATAAGTAGGGAACTGCTTCGGCGGGAAAGGTAGCAGCATTCCGTGCACCCCAGTCGTGCCTGCCACATGGCCATGGGAATGTCTGCAGACACAGACAGACTCTTTGGCTATAAACAGATGAGCACTGAACCCTAGAGTCGGACACGACTGGCTTTCTAGCACGAGGGCTTGACTTTTAACCAGCCGGTTTAATGTAATGGATAGGCTTTCATGTATGGCACTGGGACATACAATTAATGCACTTAATTAGCTAAGAGCTCTTTAACCAGGTGAAAGCTGATCATGTGCAGCTGCACTTGAGAAAACTGCAATGGTATTAGATATCTGTAGTAATCCACAGGTTTGAAGGATTTAAAATCTACAGTATGTTTAAAACCAGTATGTTTAAAACCAGTATGTTTAGACCAGTGAAAATGGTATGGCTTCAAAACAACAATGTTCAGGCTTTGGAGATTTTATATTTGTTTTTAGATAGTAAATGGGGTGGATAATAGTGCTATGTTTTTAAGGGTTTTTAATCGTTTTATATTGGTTTTTAACTTGTGTACCCCACCCAGAGTTCATGGGATAGGGCGGTATATAAATCTATTAAGTTAAATTAAATTAAATTAAATTAAAAGTCAGCTTTCCTTGGCTCAGGCAGGTGAAAGGCGGGACGGCTTCCCAACACAAAGACCAGCTTTCCCGGCTGAAGGAACGAGATCCAGAATTTTACAAATTTTTGGAAGAAAATGACCGGACGCTGCTTAATTTTGATGACTCAGATACTGACGAGGACGACCGCCGACACGTGTTGCCTGACAGACTAGAGGTAGGTGTATTTCTATACAGTGGTGCCTCGCATAGCGAACACATTGTATAGCGAAAAATGTATTCGTTATGCAATGGCGATACCCCACATAACGAAATTTCCCCCCCCCCCCCCCCCCCCCCCCGTTGTGCAGGGTTTTTGGTAACGCGTATATCTGCTTAATGGGAAACCCGGTTAAGGAACTTTTTTCCCCGTTATGCGGAGCATCTCTCATAGGGAACCGCATAACGGGAAAAAACACATAGCGAAAAGCTCCGTGGAACGGCGGTTTTTCGTTATATGGGGTTCTACTGTATGTACAGTAAAAACCCAACTTATATATGCCTCGAGTTACATAAAATTTGACTTACATAATGATTTTATGCTAAAACCATGTCCTGGTGTACACGATTTCCTATGGGTTTGCTTCGAGTTACATAACAATTCTTTTTCCTATGGGTTTGCTTCGAGTTACATAACAATTCTTTTTCCTATGGGTTTGCTTCGATTTACGTAAAGATTTCATTTTTCCTATGGGTTTGCTTCGAGTTACATAAAAAATGATTTAAGCAAAAGCCTACGGAACGGACTTTTTCGTAAGTAGGGGTTATGTATGTATATGTGTATGTATATTGTATTGCTTAGTGGTAAAGACGCTCAGCTTGATGCCCCGACACCTGTGTCACGATATGCTTCTCAATACATGTTTTCAAAGAGAATACTCTTTAAATGCAATTTAAATTTTCATCGGATTTTTTTTTTAAACAATGGTTGGCCATTGTGGTTCTAGGCCAGTTATGGCCAACCTTGGCTTTCCAGATGTTCTTGGACTTCAATTCCCAGAAGCCCAAGTCATCACTCCTGCTGATCAGGGCTTCTGGGAATTGAAGTCCAAGAACATCTGGAATGCCAAGGTTGGCCATTGTGGTTCTAGGCCAGTTATGGCGAATCTTGGCACTCCGGGTGTTTTTGAACTTCAATTCCCAGAAGCCCTGACCAGCAAAAGTGATGACTTGGGCTTCTGGGAATTGAAGTCCAAGAACACCTGGAGTGCCCAAGGTTGATTATCACTTTCCAAATAGGTTTGGAAGAACAACCTTTCAAGATCCTCGGAACCTGCCTGCTCATAACTGAACAGAGTTCTATCCTGTGTGAATTATGTGTACAGCCTTGCCAATAAATTTTATTAATTTGTTTTTTTATTATAAATTTCTGGTAGGAAGCAAGCGATGATGATGACGACAGTGACGATGAAAAGGGGAAAGGCGCCAAACGGGAAAAATTTGACTTTGTCACCGTATCTTTGAAGATGGTGGAACAGTGGAAAACAGCTGCCGAGGCAAGATTTTTTTAAAAATAATAATATTTGAGGAATTAAAGATAATGTGGCTTAAACAGGGAGGAGGGTTCTCCACCCACTTTTGATTTTTCCACGCTATTTTTTTTTTACGCTTTGGGTGTAAAAAAAGGTATATATATTTAAAGTAATATGGGGAATATTTATAGATTCTGTATTAATGAAAAGAAAAGGAGTGAATGCAGGGCAAGATTTTTGATTTTTGGAAAGAGGGGACGAATATAGAAGTACAGTAAAATGTAATATTTAGGGACTGATTGACTTGATTTATGCCGTCCACTCAGCATACGCCAAATCAGGGCGGCTCACAATAATCATAAGTCACCAATATACAAAATAAATACACAGTAATACAAAAATATATATAAATACAGTAATACAGTATAATCAATACAATCAATATCACAAACACAAAGATACGGTACAGTAGGGTCCCCAGAGACTTAGTGGTTAAGATGATGAGTTGCAGGTCAGCAGTTCGAGACCCGAGTGCTCCGTGACAGAGCGAGCTTCTGTCCCGGTTCCTGCCAACCTAGTAGTTCGAAAGCAGGAAATTGCAGGTAGATAAATAGGTACCACTTAGGCGGGAAGGTAAACAGCATTCTGTGCACTTGGGTGTCTAGTCATGCCTGCCATATGTCCACGGAAATTTGTGCAGACAGACAGCGCTGGTTCTTTGGCTATAAACAGATGAGCACTGAGCCCTAGAGTTAGATATGACTGGCTTTCGAGCAAGGGTGAGCTTTACCTATTTAATGAAGGCATATACTGTCCCATTGGTAGTGGATGCATGTAGTAATTTATATAAGTTTTTAAGATTAGTTTATTTTTTTCTCTTGTAGTAATTTATATAAGTTTTTAAGATTAGTTTATTTTTTTTCTCTTGTAGTAATTTATATAAGTTTTTAAGATTAGTTTATTTTTTTTCTCTTGTAGTAATTTATATAAGTTTTTAAGATTAGTTTATTTTTTTTCTCTTGTAGTAATTTATATAAGTTTTTAAGATTAGTTTATTTTTTTTCTCTTGTAGTAATTTATATAAGTTTTTAAGATTAGTTTATTTTTTTCTCTTGTAGTAATTTATATAAGTTTTTAAGATTAGTTTATTTTTTTTCTCTTGTAGTAATTTATATACGTTTTTAAGATTAGTTTATTTTTTTCTCTTGTAGTAATTTATATAAGTTTTTAAGATTAGTTTATTTTTTTTCTCTTGTAGTAATTTATATAAGTTTTTAAGATTAGTTTATTTTTTTCTCTTTTATATTTGTAGGTTTTTTTAATGTTTATTTTGAATTAAAAAAATTAAAAATGGCACATGCAGTTAGTGCAGGGGTTCCCAACCTAAGGCCCGCTGGCCGGATTTGGCCCATGGCACCATTTCATGTGTCTCCACACACACACCACGTGCCTCCAAAGGCATTTGAGAAACAAAATGTCCACCCATTTGAAGCTGTTGGGGGAAAATGGCCACCCCTCATCGTTCAGGCAGGGCAGAATGGTCGTCCGGCCCTCGAAGCTGACTGAGAGTGTGACCCGGCCCCCGGCTTGAAAAGGTTGGGAACCCCTGGGTTAGTGCGTCCATGAGATAAGTGAGGGATTTTCTCAGCTAACCAAGTACTTGGAACTTTTGAGGAAGGAGGATAGGAAAAGGCCGGTCTCTCTTATGATGCTTTTTCTGGACTTTGCTGAAATGTTCTCCCGTCTTTTATCCTTCCGTTGTCTAGAAGCGAATCTCTCCCAGGCTCTTCCACGAGATCGTCCAGGCTTTCAAAGCCTGCGTGGTGACAGCTAAGGGAGATGCGGAAGGAATCGGACCCGGGAAGTTCAAAGTCACGGACAGCACAGGTGAGCCAATGGGACCACCCTTGGGTGCCAGCCATTTTCGGAAGGTGAATGAGACAGAAGCGCATTGCATGTCATTCAGCAGTGGAATGGAGACAGTGCCCTACACACTGGGAAAACTGCATGTTCAAATTAAAAACAACAACAGCCACATGTCATTGCATGTAGAAACATAAACAGCAGGCTGTTTGGGGACCCTGACTTGCTGCTTTTCTGCATTCAGGGAGTTTTTTCTTTTTTTAAGGGTGAGTTTGAAACTACAGCCCCCCTCTGCAGCCTGAATTGGTGCTATCTTTTTGACCGTGCCAACTTATTTTTGGCATCTCTGGCAACGTTCGAATTTTGAGATGACAAACAGTGAGTTAGTCCTTGACCGTACAAGTGGCTGTTGCCACACAATAGTCACCTTAAGTGTATTTTTCACTATTGTGGCTAGGTGTTCGTGCAGTCATAAGAGTTGCACTCAGATCAAAGCCCGTGTGTTTATGTGCTTATAGGTATGGGACATGTGGCGGCTTAGTGGTTAAGACGTTGAACATAATGACTGGAAGGTCGGCAGGTCAGCGGTTTGAAACCTAAGCGATGCACGACAAAGTGAGCGCCCGTCTCTGTTCCAGCTCCTGTCAACCTAGTACAGTAAAAGCCAGAGTTACGGGAAAAAAAATTGGTTCTCTGACCTATTTCGTAACTCGGTTTTTTTCCATAACTCAAGGCATGCATTAAAAAATTAAATTAAAAAAACAAACAAACAGATTTCCTACCTTCTGGCTGCCGCTGCTTCCTTTTCTTACACTTCTGACGGTGCTGGGAGTGATTATTAGTGCACAAAAGGGTGGCGGTGCCATTTTAGTAGGATTTGCCATTGTAAACTGCGGCAAATGTTAACCGAGGCGTTCGTACACCGAGGTTTTACTGTATTATATTTAAAAACTCCTATTTTCCCCCCTCCTCTTCTAGTGTTCAACACCCTTGTGTCCTTCTGTGTCCGTGACCTCTTTGGCCTGCTACAGAAATTCTTGCAGATCAAAGCAGCGAAAAATAAATCCAAGTAAGATTTATTTCTTTATTATGCTTTTAGAAAAATTAATTTTAACTGTAAATAATTCTAAAAAAATTCTTTACAGTTAGATGTCCTAGTATCCCGGTTTGTTCTCTGTATGTAAGCTCAGGACTACAAGTCCCATTTCTTTATTCTTATTTCTTTAAAAACAATTCCTTACAGTTAGATTTCCTAGCATCCCAGTTTGTTCTCTATGTAAGCTCAGGACTACAAGTCCCATTTCTTTATTCTTATTTCTTTAAAAACAATTCCTTACAGTTAGATTTCCTAGCATCCCAGTTTGTTCTCTATGTAAGCTCAGGACTACAAGTCCCATTTCTTTATTCTTATTTTTTTTTAAATTATTTACAGTTAGATGGCCTAGTATCCCAGTTCTTTATGTAAGTTCAGGACTGCAAGTCCCATTTCTTTATTCTTATTTTTTAAAAAATATTTACAGTTAGATGGCTTAGTATCCCAGTTTGTTCTCTGTATGTAAGCTCATGACTACAAGTCCCATTTCTATATTCTTATTTTTAAAAAAATATTTACAGTTAGATGTCCTAGTATCCCAGTTTGTTCTCTGTATGTAAGCTCAGGACTACAAGTCCCATTTCTTTATTCTTTTTTTTTTAAAAAATATTTACAGTTAGATGTCCTAGTATCCCAGTTCGTTCTCTGTATGTAAGCTCAGGACTACAAGTCCCATTTCTTTATTCTTATTTTTTTAAAATTATTTACAGTTAGATGTCCTAGTATCCCAGTTCGTTCTCTGTATGTAAGCTCAGGACTACAAGTCCCATCTTCCGCAGCCACTGCAATATAATCAGTGGCCCAGCATTGTAATCTAAACCCTCGGAGGAGCCTAGCAGTTCGAAAGCAAGAAATTGCAAGTAGATAAATAGGTACTGCTTTGGCGGGAAAGGTAACAGCATTCTATGTGCTCTGGTGTCTAGTCATAGCACTCAAGAAATTGCAAGTAGATAAATAGGTACTGCTTCTGTGGGAAAGGTAGCAGCGTTCTATGTGCTCTGGTGTCTAGTCATAGCACTCAAGAAATTGCAAGTAGATAAATAGGTACTGCTTCTGTGGGAAAGGTAGCAGCGTTCTATGTGCTCTGGTGTCTAGTCATAGCAATCAAACTTATATCCCACCCCATAGAGCTTAGTGCACTCTCTGGGCAGTTCACAAGTTAATTAGCATCCCCCCCCCCCCCAAACCCGGTCCTCAGAAGGTTGGAATGCTGAGTCAACCTTGATCCCCGTCAAGATCAAACTCACAAAGTTTTGTTTGCAGTACAGCAGTTTAACCACTGCGCCACCAGGGCTCTCTCCGGAACATGAAACATTACGGACATGAGGGTTTTTTTAGGGTCAGTTCATTGAGAGAGCCGAGAGGAACAGCTGTGGGTGAAATAGAGTACAATTAATCCCTTGTTTCTTGACGTGGGCGTTGGGTATGAATTGGCGCTGCCACCCGATCTTCCTGGTATTGTGGTCAGCTGTGGGAGGGGGGCATCTGTGACTTGGCGCATGACCTGGCCGCCCAACATTTTTAGCAGAAATCCACAGCTATTTAAGGTCGGCCTGGGTTAGATGTTGGCCGGGAACCCTCCCAGCTCCAGCTGAGTAAACTTGCTAAATTCGGCTGAAGACGCAGAAGGGCCCTGGGTTCAAATTTCAGCCATGCCATTAAATTTCAGCTCCACCTTTTCAATGTATGTTCACCCACTTTTCCTTGGTCCACTGCGATATGGCTGGGAAAAAAAATCACTTTTTCTGGATTTAACTGTGGAGTATAAGAAGAGAGCTATAGAAATTTATTACAGTAAAACCCCGACTTACATATGGCTCGAGTTACATAAAATTTGACTTATATAATGATTTTGTGCTAAAACCATGTCCCGATGTACACGATTTCCTATGGGTTTGCTTCGAGTTACATAAAGATTAATTTCCCTATGGGTTTGCTTCGATTTACATAAAAATATCATTTTTTTCCCTATGGGTTTGTTTCGAGTTACGTAAAAATAATTATTTTTCCTATGGGTTTGCTTCGAGTTACATAAAAACCCGTCACTCGAAGCAAACCCATAGGAAAAATGAAATTTTTATGTAAATCGAAGCAAACCCATAGGAAATCGTGTACATCGGGACATGGTTTTAGCATAAAATCATTATGTAAGTCGAATTTTATGTAACTCGAGGTATATGTAAGTCAGGGTTTTACTGTAGATAGATATGAAACCTTTGATCAATGGATGGATGGATTGATAAATAGATATGGATCCTTTGATCAATGGATAGATGGATAGATAGATATCGATCCTTCGATCAATGGATAGATGGATAGATACATATTGATCCTTCGATCAATGGATAGATGGATAGATACATATTGATCCTTCGATCAATGGATAGATGGATAGATACATATGGATCCTTCGATCAATGGTTAGATGGATAGATAGATATGATCCTTCGATCAATGGATAGATGGATAGATAGATATGGATCCTTCGATCAATGGATAGATAAAGATAGATAAAATAATGCCAAGCCCTGCATCCTGAGTCTATTATGGGCATGATTCTGTATGTAAATAAACTGTATATTAGCCACAGCCTTACCTGTGCTTGAAACACACCTGGTTCCTTTCTTTTCTTTAGAATGGTTCTGCCTTCCTCCAGTCCACTTTGGGGCAAGCTACGCTTGGATATCAAAACATACCTTGGCTGCATTATCCAGGTAAAACATTACTCAGTATGCTAAGACGCTGACGGGGAGGCGGGAAGGTCAGCAGTTCGATTCCCGAGTACTACGGGACGGAATGAGCGCCCGTCTTTGTCCCAGCTCCTGCCAAACTTAGCAGTTCGAAAGCAAGACATTGCAAGTAGAGAAATAGGGACCGCTTCGGTGGGAAAGGTAACTGCGCTCCGTGCGCTCCGGTGTCTAGTCATGCCTGCCATGTTAACCTGGCGGCAGCTCTTCAAGGGGAGAATTGTTTTTCTAGCCCTAACTAGTCAGGATCCTTTCCTAGCCCTATCTGGAGTTTGAATTTGTAAACTTAAATATACAAAGCACTGGCATTACGAAAAATGTGTCAAGCGCATTTCCCATAGGAATGCATTGAATGCCATTTCCCCGTAGGAATGCATTAAAAATCAAAATTTGTTAACCAAAACACAGTTTCCCATAGGAATCCCTGATCTGTTCTGTCCGCATGGCAGGCAAAGTCAGTGCTCCAGCGCTGAGTTATAATTACTTCAGGGGGTCGAATACTACTCATGCCAGACCTTTGGCAACTCTGACTTCTTGTTACACTGGCTTCTGGTAATCTACCGTGGACTTAATAGAGCATTTGCCTGATGTAGGGCTCATATCAGTGGGTGGCGAACAAAGCTTAGTTACACCTTGGCATTATCCCTGAATATGGTTTTCTGATTAGCACAGCGAAAACAGAAGTGTGGTTTGAGATGAGTTTGGAAAACCATGGTTTGTGTTAACCATGGTTTGTGTTAATCATGGTTTTCCAAACTCATATCAAACCATGGTTTGTGTTAACCATGGTTTGTGTTAACCATGGTTAACACAAACCATGGTTTTCCAAACTCATATCAAATCATGGTTTGTGTTAACCATGGTTTGGGACTATTTTCGAATACATCATCTCAGGTTACGGCTTTTGGTGCAGAACGAAAGCAGGCTTAGTCCATCTGAGATAGGATGGGGCAAAGTCAGGGGATCTGGAGGGAGTGGCACTCCTAGGTTTGTGAAATAGGATTTTAAAACTTTGCAAAGTTTTGGGGGAGGGAGCTTTAACCTGGTTAGGAAGGAAATCACTGCTTCTGAAGTTCCCAAAAGCAGCAACTTGGGATTGGGTTGTTGTGGTTGTTGTTCTTGACAAGTCCTTTTCTTCCACAGCTCCTGACTTGTTTAACAGAAGCCTCTGTGGGGGCCGCTGTCCTTCAACACGTCAACTCCATTCTGCCGTATTACCTGACCTTTCCAAAGCAGTGCCGGATGCTGGTCAAGGTGATGAATCTTCTGCCGTATCTGAATCTAAATATTGGTGATCCTCATGGTGATGAGCCATGAAGACTGTCCTGAGAATGTAATGCCGTGGCCTTTCCTCTGCCTTCTGCATCGCAGCGTGATACCCATAATACCATTGATCCAGTTCCACGAGTCACTTTCTGGTCCTGAGTCCTTTTGGCACGCAGAGTCCTCCTCAGACCCAAGCCAGGATGGATGAAGCTGCTGCCCTCCGTCAAGAGGGATCTAAGTGGGATTTAATCCCCTTGGGGACCATCATCCTTCCCTGTGGACTTGGGCACCCAAGGCCGTTAGTCCTCA
The DNA here is from genome assembly GCA_035047345.1 of Bradypodion ventrale. Classification (NCBI taxonomy): domain Eukaryota; kingdom Metazoa; phylum Chordata; class Lepidosauria; order Squamata; family Chamaeleonidae; genus Bradypodion; species Bradypodion ventrale. Next base: position 3,790,442 of record JAWDJE010000017.1, on the reverse strand, counting down.
AGGTTGTCAGGTTAATTAACTGCCACCTGACACTCGGCATTGAATCGCTGGCAGTTGTTAATTGCTAGCATGGGTCCCTGTGGTGCAATGGTGAAGGTGCAGGATTGCAGCCCGAACATACCTGTCAAGTATCCCGTATTGGCCGAGATTTCCCATTTTTCCACGCTCATTCCTCCCCTTTCCCACCGCCATCTCGTATTTTGAACGGCGGGAAAAGTAGCTACTGCACATGAGCGCCGCTGCCTCTGAAGGCCACTCATGCACAGTAACCCATTTCCTGGCCAAAGGGGTTACTGCGCATGTGCACAGAGGTTTCTGGCATGCGCGCCGCTGCCTCTGATGGCCACGCATGCACAGTATCCCATTTCCTGCCCGGCACCTGGAAACCTACTGCGCATACATGATTTCCAGATTTCCAAAATGGCAATTTGACAGGTATGAGCCTGAACTCTGCTCATGGTCTGAGTTCAAACCTGACAGGCTCAAGGTTAACACAGCCTCCTATCCTTCCGAGGTCCGTAAAGAATGGATAGTATCTTAAGTTGAAACAGCAACAATAATAATTTTGGTTAGGAGAAAGTTACTTTTCTAGTCTATGCAGGGCTAGCCTGTTCTTTTCAGGTCAGATTGAAGCCACGGTGGTGAGAACGCTTTCCCTCTTTTCATGCGTTCCTCATATCTTTCTTTTCTCCTAGCAAGCCATTCGCCTCTGGAGCACAGGCGAAGAAACGGTGCGAGTTCTGGCCTTCTTGGTGCTCAACAAACTCTGCCGGCACAAAAAAGACGTCTACTTGAACTTTGTCCTCAAGGTAAGGTGGCGTGGGAAGCCACAGGACTGTTGTAATATCCACCAAGGTTGTCGGATCTGTCTTACCCTTGACTCCCCACTGGAAGGGTACCCCGTTTGGGGACTTCCACGTAGGGTGGAACCTCGCTTAACAAACTTAATGCCTTCTCCAGGGACCTTTTGTACTACGAAAAACTTGCAAAAGCAAATTTCCCCCATAGGAATGCATTGAATGCCGTTTCCCATGGGAATGCATTGAGAACCAAAATTTGATAGCCGAAACGCGGTTTCCCATAGGAATGCATTGACAACCAATTAATCTGTTCTGGGGTGAAAAATTGTTAACCGAGCCCCTGTTTTCTATTGGTTTTCCTTTTGTTACGCAACTTTTGTGTTAAGCGAGAGCCGTTTGTTAAGCGTGGTTCCATCGTTGGCCATAAAGGGAGTTGTTTGGGAAGCCCAAAACTTAACAGAAACACTAGAATAGAAGGCACGAGTTGTTGTTTGGCTTGTGAACTCTAGGGGAAGGTCGCCCTGGCTCGAAAGACCCTCGGGTATCGAAACCTTTCCTGCTGAAGGAGGTGCCGGTTTGTCTACTTGCAATGTCTTGGTTTTGCGCTGCAGGAGCTGGGTCAGAAACCGCCGTGCAGCGCTTTCTATGTTATTTTATGCTGGTGGTGACACAAAGAAAGAAAGACAGCGGTTTGAAAACAAGGCATTGCAAGTAGACAAATAGGTACTGCTTGGGCGGGAAAGGTCATGCCTGCCACATGAATGTGGAAAGGTCTGCAGACTCAGGTTGTAAACAAGGGGTATCCAACCTAAAGCCCCGTGGGCAGGATCTGCCACCCCGGTGCCATTTCATGTGGCCCGCCACCCCTCCGAGGGCATTTGAGAAACAAAATGGCTGTCCCTTTGAAGCTGTTGGGACAAAATGGCCACCCCCATTGTGTAGGCAGGGGAAAATGTCCGTCCGGCCCTCGAAGCTGACAGAGAGTGTGACTCGGCCCCCCGGGAACCCCCTGCTGTAAATGGAGATGCAAAATCAGATACAATTCGATTCAGCTTGGATGGAGTTTAGTAGAGTAAATAAAACATTTTTGCATCTCCTTTTCTCCTATTTTTCCAGCAAATGTACATTTCCTACGTGAAGAATTCGAGATTCACCTCTCCCAATGTGCTTCCCATGATCAACTTTATGCAGCGGACACTGACGGAAATGTACGCCCTGGACGTGTCTGTCTCCTATCAGCATGCGTTCATCTACATCCGCCAGCTGGCCATTCACCTCCGCAGTGCCATGACTGTGAAGAAAAAGGTAAAAACCATTGGCACGTATGTTTTGTCATTGCGTTTGGGCAACGGCAAGACCAAGAAAGTGGCTTCATTTTGGCAGTCCAGGGTTTGATCAGGACAAGAAATAGCCATGTATATCCTGTGCCAAGATTTTCCTCTGAGCCATGCTAGCTGGACGGAGAGCCACCATCTCCAAGTGCAGTCTACCTGGTCCGGGGGGGGGGGCATCAAAACTTCAGTTCTCGGGCTGACAAATTGCTCACTTCAAAGACGTTCAGCAGGAGGAACTTCTCGCCTTCTTAGCTGGAAAAGCCGGCAAGTCAGCAGTTCGAGACCCGGGTACTGCATGGCGGATTGAGCACCCGTCTCTGACCCAGCTCCTGCCAACCCAGGAGATCGAAAGCAAGAAATTCCAAGTAGATAAATAGGGACCACTTTGGTAGGGAAAAAGATCTTGGGGGACATGAAAGGAGCCTCATTTGGCCGTCCCCTGACCCGAATTCCTCCAGCAAAAATCATTCATACCCAGAATAATTTCTGATACGAAATTATTATTAATAACAGGAAGAAATCTGGGCCTGGGAATGTTGCCCTGGAGAAAGAGATGTCCCAGCTCCTGCCAACCTAGCAGTTCGAAAGCAAGAAATTGCAAGTAGATGAATAGGGGCCACTTCAGTGGGAAGGTATAGTGTTCTGTCGTCTGTCCCAGCTCCTGCCAACCTAGCAGTTCGAAAGCAAGAAATTGCAAGTAGATAAATAGGGACCACTTCAGTGGGAAGGTATAGTGTTCTGTCGTCTGTCCCAGCTCCTGCCAACCTAGCAGTTCGAAAGCAAGAAATTGCAAGTAGATAAATAGGGACCACTTCGGTGAGAAAGGTAAACAGCATTCCGTGCGAACCTACTGATGCCCACCACTGCGTGAAGCGCATGGAACTTAATAATAATGATAATGATAATAATAATACATTTCACTTGTACCCTACCCATCGGTGACTGTAGTGGCTCAAGTGGCTAAGACGCAGACTGGAGGGCGGGAGGTCAGCAGTTCGACTCCCGAGTATTGCAGACCGTCGTCTGTCCCAACTCCTGCCAACCTAGCGGTTCAAAAGCAAGAAATTGCAAGTAGATAAATAGGGACCACTTAGGTGAGAAAGGTAAACCGCGTTCCGTGCACTCCGGTGCCGAGGCATGCCTGCCACTTGTCCATGGAAACGTCATCAGATTCAGACTGCGCTGGCTCTTTGGCTATGAGCACTGAACCCTAGAGTTTGATACGGCTGGCCTTTGAGCAAGGGAGACCTTTACTTTTACCCCCAAGAATGTTTGTTCTTGCTATAATGGGTGATAAATAAAAATTGGCATCCCGTCGTATTGTGAAAGACGCCCTTCTGATCTCAAAAAAGGTCAGGCTGTTTTGTCTTATCTTTCTGACAACCTGTCACCTTTCATCGGAGGTTTTCTCGGGGGTTTTCTCCCCTGGCAGAAAAAAAGTGCATTTTTAATTCTCCCTTCCCTTCCTAGACTGGGTCTCGTCCCTTCTGACGTGGCCAAATCCACGGCAAATGGCTAATTCCTTCCTTCACTGGTGCCTAAAGAAAACAAACCCTTAACAGGTTGGGTTACGTTCACATTTGCAGAAAGCCGCAAAGCCTCCCCTCCCCCTCGCTGCAAAGATGCTCAGACATGGCGCATAAGTAGGCGAGAGATAACCCAAGTCTAGGTCCCTAATTGGATCGGCTTCGTTTCTCATACCTCGAGCCGTGGGCCAGACAGGACCCAAATCCAGTTAGTTCCACGGCGGGAGAGGCCGATCTTGGGTTGCAGATTCGATTCTATCCGCCCCGGCCAACCTCAGTCCACCCGTCGCCATAATAAATTAAGTTTATAACAAAGCTGCAAGTAGGCGACCAAGATGCTGAGGTCGCGGTTGCTCGTGGTAGCGGCGCAGCCTTCGTTCCTGTTTGTCTTCCAACCGCGTTGCTCTGTTAGGGCGAAAGCAAGCCAAGGATTAGCATCTGCCAAGTTAGCATAGTGGTTAAGACACTGAATTCGAGCACTGGAAGGTCAACCGTTCAGCAGTTCGAGACCCGAGTGCTAGTGCGATGGAGTGAGCACTGGTCATCTGCCCCATCTCCTGCCAGCCTAGCAGTTTGAAAGCAAGATCAACAGGTACCAATTTTGTGGGAAAGGTAACAGCGTTCCATAGCCATGCCTGCCACATCATGGAAACGTCTGGCCGGCATGACTAGACACTGAAGTGCATGGCATGCTGTTAACATTTCCACCAAAGTGGTACCTATTTATCTAATTGCAACATTCTTGCCTTCAAACTGCTAGCTTGGCTCGTACTTAATTCGAGTCCTGGGAACTTGCATTCTCAGTTAATGAGGGCCATCGTTGCGCCTTTAATTACTCAGGAGGGACTGCAGTGGCTCAGCGGCTAAGAAGCTCACCTTGTTAGCTGGAAGGCCAGCAGCTCAAGACCCGAGTACTGCATGAAAGAATGAGCGCCCGTCTCTGTCCCAGCTCCTGCCAACCTAGCAGTTTGAAAGCAAGACATTGCAAGTAGATCAGTAGGGACCACTTCGGTGGGGGGAAAAGAACTTGGGGACATGAAAGGAGCCTCTTTCGGCCCGCTCAGGTGTCGGGTCGTGGCCTGGCCTGCGACTTGAAAAGGTTGAACACCCCCGGTTTACGTACTTGTAGATATCAGTTTATTTAACAATATCTCCTGGAACTAGTTTAAATGTTTGTTTTCCCTCCCATTTGCTTCTCTCCTCCTCTTCCCTGCAGGAGAACTACCAGTCGGTTTACAACTGGCAGTACATCCATTGCCTGTATTTCTGGTGTCGGATGTTGAGCACCCTCCATCCGAATGACGTCCTACAGCCCTTGATTTACCCTTTGACCCAAGTCATCGTTGGCTGTATCAAGTAAGTAGCCCATGGCACCGAGCTTGCTATGTTTTTTTCCTGGCTTGCCATCCAATCTTACGTTATTGCTCCCAAGTAGTCAGCTATGATTTCTTTAACTAAATGCTGGTTGAAACGTAGATACTATACAGGATTTCATTAGCCTGCAAGTTTTGTCCATAAAGGCAACGTGGATTTTGGAGTGGTCTGGTTGGGTTCTATCTATCTATCTATCTATCTATCTATCTATCTATCTATCTATCTATCTATCCATCCATCCATCCATCCATCCCATCCCATCCCATCCCATCCCATCCCATTATCTATCTATCCAACTATCTATCTATCCAACTATCTATCTATCTACCTACCTACCTACCTACTCAAAGTTATATAGCTGTCCTGCACACCAGAGCAACTCTGGGCAGCTCACAATGTTAATATCCCAACGCTCAGAAAATTACAAACTCTTAAAACTTTAAAAATTACAGAAATCATTAGAGCTTAAAACCACTAAAACCTGTTGCAAAAAAAAATACCCCCACTAATTAAAAAATTGAGATTAAACCTAAAAGTCCAAGCAGTCATCATTGCATGAGGCAGCGTGTGCGCGCACACGCGCTACCGTATCACCAGTGCCCCACACCTGCTTCGCCATCCACGTTTTTAGGTCTTTCCTGAAGGGCAGCAGCTCTGTCTGGTGACGTCATTCAGTTGGCAGGAGGAGAACGTTGTGAGTTCGATCCTGACCAGGGGCCAAGGTCGACTCAGCCTTCCATCCGAGACCGGGCAAAATGTTTTTAAGGGTTTTAAATTGTTTTAGGTTAGTTTTGACTTGTGTTCACCGCCCAGAGTCCTTTGGATAGGGCGGTATATAAATCTATTAAATTAAATTAAAATGCAGGTATATAAGGCTAATTGCCATTGCTATTTCAGGAATCCTGATTAGCTTGCGAAGAAGAAGCCCCAGAAATACAAAGTAGTTGATTCCATCCTTGCACACCATGGGTGGTATAATGAGCATGCAGTATATAACACACACACACCGGTCTCCATTAATGTCTTGAAATCCTGTTAGAGCCGTGTCCAAATTGGGCCTTCTGCTTCCTCTTCCTCCAGTGTGAACTTAGATAAACAGGTTTAAATGATTTCCCAGTCTCATTTCTCTCTCCCCTGCCGCCGCCGCCGTCAATCTTTCTTCCCCAAGAGATGCTTTTCCGTCATTTAAGCAGGGCTTTTAATTGCCCCCGGGACAAGCTGGGGCGCTTTTTCGGTTGTCTAGGCAGATAAATCAGCATCCCTCCAGGCCTCTGGGAAAGGTGAACTCAGCAGGTTTCCAGGATACAGGGACAGAGTTTGGGATTTTTGCCGGCTACTGTCAAAATAGGGGGGGGGGGGGAGCTGTCATTTGTGCCCCTGAATGAACTGTTTTAATAGACCCAAGAGGCGTTGAGTCTGGGGGTGCATTTGTAACTTCACCCCCCCTTCCAATCCCTTCAGTATTTCCAGCCAAGAATAGCGCGCGCATCCTTTAAAAAATGTCCATACAGTTGCACATTTCTAGCAGAAAGAGTTGGAGCTAGGGGGGCACTAGAACTAGGGGCGCACGCCATGAAACATTTGGGTACTAGTTCTCAAACCAATAAGAGAAAGTACTTTTTCACCCAGAGGATCCCTGGTCTATGGAACTCCCTGCCAGAAGAAGTGGTGACAGCTGTCAGTCTTGACAGCTTTAAGAAAGGATTAGACAAGTGCATGGAGGACAAGAGTATCAATGGCTATAGTTATGGATACCTAAGAACAACCTCCACCTGGTTGGAGAGAGAGGCAGGATATCTCTCAATGCCATGTCCAGGGACTCCTAAGCAGGTGAAGGCATCTGCTTGGGAATAATACCCTGAAGCCAATGGTGAGCCACTGTGGGAGACACAATGCTCGACTGGATGGGCTCCTGTGGCCTCTTCCAGCAAGGCTGTTCTTATGTTCTAAGTTAGATTGTCGCTCTTTCTCACACACGGAAAACTTCGACCTTGTGTAAAATCTCCTCCCAAATATATATATATATATATACAGTAAAACCCCGACTTGCATATGCCCCAAGTAACAAAAAATTCAACTTACATAATGAGTTTGTGCTAAACCATTTACATAAATGTCCCAATTTCCTATGAGTTTGCTTCGAGTTATGTTAAAAAAATCATTTTTCCTATGAGTTTGCTTTGAGTTATGTAAAAATTCATTTCCCTTTGGGTTTGCTTCGATTTACATAAAAATTTCATTTTTCCTATGGGTTTGCTTCGAGTTACGTAAAAATATAATATTTTTTCCTATGGGTTTGCTTCGAGTTACATGAAAAAACAATTTTAAGCAAAAGCCTACGGAACAGACTTTTTGCGTAAGTAGGGGGTTTACGGCATTGCAAAACAATAACCGGACAGTGAAATGTGCGTGTAAATAGGGTTAATTTTATTTACAGTATTTATTTATTTTTCGGACTTATTTTGCCGCCCAACTCCGAAGACTCTGGGCGGCTCACAGAATATAAAACCCAGTCACATTTTAAAAACCAATTAAAACTGCCACCAAAAATTACTCCGACCCCTACAGATTAAAAGAGATCAAAAGAGGGAGAGAGTGTTCTTAATAAATCAGCCATCAGGGAAGGGGTCACCCCATCGCTGGTGCCCCACGCCTGCTTTGCCAGCCAGGTTTTTGGCCCTTTCCTGAAGGACTTATTTACAAAAGTTTACCTACCATTTTCTGGGACTGGTGGCTCAGTGGTTAAGACACTGAACTTGAAGGTTGGCAGGTCAGCCGTTCGAGACCCGAGTGCTGCACGATGGAGCGAGGTCCCGTCTCTGCCCCAGCTAATGCCAACCTAGCAGTTTCGAAAGCTAGAAATTGCACGTCGATAAATAAGTACCGCTTTGGTGGGGAAGGCGACAGCGTTCCGTGCGCTCCAGTGTCTAGTCATTCCTGCTACATGTCTGCAGATGTAGACAACGTTTGGCTATAAACGGATATGAGCACCGGACCCTAGAGTTGGATACGACTGGTTTTCGAGCAAGGAAACCTAAAAAGCCATTAGGCTTAAGAGAGGCTAAGTTTGGGAGCGGACACCGAGAAGGTCCTGCCTTGAGTCCTTTACTAGATTTCCCTTAAGTTTATGCATATTTAAAACATGACAACAGGACAATTCATGCATAGCTAAAGCCATCCGAGAGCACCTGCCGGTCTTAAAATCGGTAGCGTAAATAAAATATGCCCCCTGCTCTGGGAAGCCATTTGGCGGATGAATTTTTCATTGAGCCAAACGAGTTGGCAAATGAAATCGAGAAAGCTAACGGCAAACAGATGGGTCCGTCCATCTCTTCCCATCCTTATTATCTGCTACGGCTTTGATACGGCAGTATATTGACTTCACGCAGGTGGGAGAAAAGGAAGGTGGGTTCTGTCCTAAACCATCCGTCGATTGTGCGAAGGAGCCCAATTCATGCTGCTTTATTTTAAACTTTGGCTCAGTAAGAAAGTTCTGCTTCCATCCAGAAGGTGCCGCTTTACCCTAGAGAAAAACAGTGAGAACACAAACCAAGAATCCGGAGGGAGCGAAGCCACTGTGGAGAGTTTAGGGTAGTGGGGTGATTGCCGTCCATTGGCGCTGTTTGGCTTCAGGCCTGGCGGGACCCAGGGCAGAGTTTAAAATGTGCTTAAACAAGATAACTAGCAACACAGAGGTCATCAATAGAAGTGGCTCTTTCTCCTGCTGCTTTGCAGCTTATATGAGAGACGGGGGGGGGGGGGGTAGATTTATATATGTTGCATGGATGAGGTTATTTGGGGTGGGTGGGGGAATAACCAGCTTTCATTTCCTGTGGTTTGATGGAATTAGGGGAGTCAAGAAGGGGGTGGTGGTGTATGAAGGTTCAAGAGCTCTGTATTGCCTGCTAGATTAGATATTGGTTGCTTTTTTAATTGTTTATTTTTAAATTTTTTAAAAATATATTTGTTAGTCAATTCATTCATCTTTCCACCTGATCCTTTTTATTTATCACTCCTGCATTTCTCCAGGGTCTAGGACTAGGCAGGTTTCTTGGGGGAAAAAGGCAAAGGTTAAAAAAGGTAAAGGTCAACGTCTTCCTTGCTTGGAAGCCAGTCGTATCTGACTCTAGGGTTTGGTGCTCATCCTGTTTACAGCACTGTCTGTTTTCCTGGTTATTGTAAGGTTTAGAAATGGGAGCTTGTGTTTTTTAAAACAGTAACATAGATTTCTGAGTGTCGTCCAGTGCAGAGGCTAGGAACGTGGCCTTCAAAGTTGTTGCTGGGGAGAGATTGTGTAGTAGACATAACAATCCTGTGTTATGGGGAAACAAAACTTAAGTGTTGATGGACAATTAATACTGACAACGTGGTGTGGGGCAAAGAGGAGTTAACCCTTCCAGACAGAGTGGGGTTAACCCTTACAGTCACGAGGCAGGCATGACTAGACATCGGAGTGCACAGGAGCCTGTTACCTTTCCCACCGAAGTAGTAGCTCTTTACCTACTTGCAATTTATTGCTTTCGAACTGCTAGGTTGGCAGAAGCTGGGACAAACGACAGGAGTTCACTCCGCCGTGCACCACTAGGGCCTCAAACTCCTGACCTTCTGGTGATCAAGCTCAGGATCTTAACCACTAAGCCACCGCAGTCCACTGTTCCAAGATGTGTCTGGGTTTAAAAGGTTAAGAAAAGTGGCATTGCACGAGTCTTTTCAACTCTGTGCTCGCCGGGGGTGGTCCGTTCATAGTGGCGAACGAACACCTCTGATTTCAAGCACGTTATATTTCATTTGCAATTTTGTGGCTCACGATTCCGTCATCCACATCGCCCAAGCAGACGACAAACTGGACCCCGGCGTGCATGCTTCATTCCTGGACGTGGTCCCTGGCCGCCGGGAAGTTTTTAAACTGGCTGCCACCTCTCTTGAGCTCTGGGAATTTAATGGCTTTGGTTTACAGTAAATCCATACCTTTTAACAGGTTTATCCCCCGATCAATTAATTCCTGTAGAACCGTCCGTCTCTCTCCTCCCCCCCCCCCCCCCCCGGTCGTTGCCCTCTCTCTGCCGGTTGCCAGGTCCCCTGCGAGAAAGTAGATTTATTTTCATAATGGATCCAGTGATAATTATTTCACTATTTGGTGGGGGAGAAGGGGTGGGTGGGTGAAGGGGCGGTTTGTGATTTATATGGCGCGGCTGGTGCAGTTTCTCAGCCGCGCAATGATCTTGGCAGGGGGTGGGTTGGTTATAAAGTGGTGGGACCGACTTTCTGAGCCTGAATGTGGTGTGGGGGGGAAAGGCAAAGGTTAAAAAAGGTAAAGGTCAACGTCTTCCTTGCTTGGAAGCCAGTCGTATCTGACTCTAGGGTTTGGTGCTCATCCTGTTTACAGCACTCTCTGTTTTCCTGGTTATTGTAAGGTTTAGAAATGGGAGCTTGTGTTTTTTAAAACAGTAACATAGATTTCTGAGTGTCGTCCAGTGCAGAGGCTAGGAACATGGCCTTCAAAACAACGGCTTCGAAAATACAACGGGTTGGGGGCATCACAAGAAGCCAACTCGGATAGATTCTGACTTTTTCCATTTCACTGATCAGCCAGTGCGCTGACTTAGGCTTCTGGGAATTTAAGTCTTCTCTGCATGGTCTTGTGCCCCACATGGGGGAACCACTGGTTTAGATCCAGCGGACCAGAACATTTGAATTCTGGCATGAGAATTCTGGCAGTAATCATTTCCGCCTTCCTTTCTCTTGATTTGCAGGCTGGTTCCCACTGCGCGTTTCTACCCGCTCCGCATGCACTGCCTACGAGCCCTAACCTTGCTGTCGGAGAGCACCCAGACCTTTATTCCCGTCCTGCCCTTTATTTTGGAGGTGAGTCTTTCCTACGTGACATTGCACAAAACACATGTGATAGCCTTACGTGGCATTTGCACATTCTCTCAGCCCTTGGAACATACCTGTCAAGTATCCCGTTTTGGACGGGATTTCCCGTAATTCACTGCTCCATCACGCTCCTTCCCATTGCCATCCCGTATTTGAACGGCCAGGAAAGGGGTTACTGCGCTTGCGCGGCGCTGCCTCTGACAGGCACGCATGCGCCTTTTACCGGCCAAAGGGGTTTACTCTACTTGTGATGTACAACTGGGTTCCAGCCGGTGAGTCCTTGGCTATTTTACTTAATGGCGGGGTGCCATAATAATAACTGTGCCAGAAATTATTCTGGGTTGAAAGGATTGTTGCTGGAGAAACTCCACTCAGGGGACACACGAATGAGGTTCCCTTTGTGTCCCCCAAGAGCTGGGGCAGACGGGTGCTCAGTCCATCATGCAGTACCCGGGTCTCGAACTGCTGCCTTGCCAGCCTTCCGGCTGATCCTGCCATGTGTTTAGAAGACTTGCTATCCAGAATATCCAAACATTCTTACTAGAAATGTTTAGCCCCTTTTGAGGAAACAACATGTTTTCCATGCTTTGCTTTGATTCAGTGGTTAAATTTGCTTATTCATTTATTTATTTTAATCAATTTGTATAGCCGCCCCAATCGACATTCGATATGTACATAAAATCCCCAACTTCTAAACGATAGAAACCCTTAAAATCCCTAAAAACACTGAAAAAACTACCTCCCACCCGCACCAATTAAAAATCTAGTTGGAAACTTAAAAAGCATGATCCTGCTCTAAATGCTGTACTGCACCCGGAAGGTTGTGAGTTCAATACTGACCAGGACTCAAGGTTGACTCAGACTTCCATCCTTCCAAGGTTGGTAAAATGAGTACCTGGCATGTTGGGGGCAAAATGCTAATTAACTTGTGAACCGACCAGCGAGTGCGCTATGCACTTATATGGGGCGGTATAGAAGTATGATTGCTTTTGCTTGAAGTGGAGCGAAAACTGTGGGATGAATTGGGTTACCCCTTTTGTCGTCCCGTCCCCCCATCTCCCCCCCAGTCTTCACCTTGTTTCTCCGTACCTTGAGATAATCCCACTTGACAGGGAGGCAAAGTTTTGAGTGATCTAATTTCATGCTGTCGTAGGGAATGTTGCTAAAGGGATCCAGTCTTCCTTCTGCATTATCTTCCAATGCGCCCTTACCGACTTTGACACCAGTGTTGGCTGGCATTGGAAAACCCTTAGAGCAGGGGTTCCCAACCTAAGGCCCGTGGGGCTGAATCTGGCTTGCGACCCCCCCATTTCATGTGGTTCCTTGACCCTCCAAGGGCATTCGAGAAACAAGATGGCCACCCCTTTGAAGCTGTTGGGAGAAAATGGCCACCCCCCACGTGTAGGCAGGGCAAAATAGTCGTCCGGCCCTTGAAGCTGACTGAGGAAGCGGGACCCGGCCCCCGGCTTGAAAAGGTTGGGAACCCCTGACTTAGAGGTTCATGTGCAGATGGAAGGCCTCTTTTTATCACCCCCATCAGATTTATTTATTTATTTATTAACTCTGTCCCCTGAGCAGAGTTTCTCCAGCAAGAATCCTTTCAACCCAGGATAATATCTGACACTAAATTATTATTATAATAGTTTTGTCATGCAAAGAGGAGAACACACTTAACATTTATTCGTTCATTAGGGGCTGCGGTGGATCAGCGGTAAAAAAAGCTCACTTTATTAGCAGGAAGGGCGGCAGGTCGGCAGTTCGAGACCTGGGTGCTGCTTGACAGGTTGAGCGCCCGTCTCTGTCCTAGCTCCTGCCGACCTAGAAATTCGAAAGCAAGAAATTGCAAGTAGATCAATAGGGACCACTTCGGTGAGAAAAGATCTTGGGGGCATGAAAGGAGCTTCATTCGGGCATCCCTAAGTGGAGTTTCCCCAGCAAAAATCCTTTCAACCCAGAAACACAAAGAAGAAGTGTATTATTATTATTATTATTATTATTATTATTATTATTATTATTATTATTATTATTATTATTATTATTATTATTATTATTATTATTATTATTATTATTACTTACTATCACCCTATGGAGCCTGTTTTACTCCATGCGGAAAATCCACCTAACTTTCAGAAATATGCATTTCCACCAGCTTTCAGCTCCGTGCATCTCTTAAATATTTCATTTCTGGGCAGCCATAGCTTGTATGTGTATGTGTGTGTGTGTGTGTGTGTTTGTGTGTATGTTCCCTATTATGGGATGGAAGAGAGCCAGCTGGCAGATGGCGAGACCGAAGGAAGCGGGAACGGGAATGTGTTTGTCTGGGGCCTGGCCAAGCCCCGTTGGTTCATCGCTAATTGTAGGGAAGCAAAAAACCCTCCCGTGATTTCGTGCGTCTTGCACATAATCTGCTCCTTAACCACATCCTCCTGCTTGAACCTCCTCGCGGTTGCTGGGCTTGAGCCTTCACTCTCTGCCGTTTTCTCTTTCCTTCCTCTTCAACAGGGGGTTCCCAACCTAAGACCCACGGGACAGATCTGGCACACACAGCGCCATTTCATGTGGCCCAGGACCAGCGCCGCCTTTTCTACTTACAGGATCACACCTTCTGCACTGGTCTCTTTGTCTCCACCCTTGGGGGTGGGTGAGGGGGCCACATGTAATGGTGCCATAGGCCAGATCTGGCCTGAGGTTGGGAACCCCTGGTTTAGCCACTAAAGCGTGCGAGCTAAAGTATTGAACACGGACGCACATAGAAACCCTTTCTCTTTCTGTCTCTCCGTTGCAAAGAAATTCCTTGCCACTGCAATTTCTGTTATTCTAATATTTTCCGCTTGAGAGGCTTCTTCCCGCCACCGGCGGGATGAACGCCTAGAGGGCAGGTACGGCTAAACGACACGGGGCATCTCTTTCCTCCGCTTCTCCATCCTGCCCTCCCTTCCCGCAGGGGACAAGAGTGGCCCGCCAATTAAAAAATCATCTCCCCCCTTCTCCTTCCCGCAGGGTGATGGGAGAGAGGTAAGCCGGGCTTAGCAAGGCACTTAAAAAAATAATGCGCATGCCACACAGACACTGAATGGCGGAAGTCTCCGTGTTGATGGATGGGAAAGACCTCCCTAGCTAAAACTCAACAAAGCCCTGCTAGGTTGGCAGGGGACAGACGACGGGACCTCACTCCGTCATGCGGTACCCAGGAATCGAACTCCGACCTTCAGCGTCTTAACCACTTGAGCCACCACATTCCTGGAGTATGCTCCGACTTCTTCTTCAGCATTGCCACTTTGTTCATCTAATTTCTCTTTTGAGCCCAATCCACATACCTGTGTAGTGAGCATACCTGTCAAGCACGGCTCCGGACAATACAGAGGGTTCTGCGCATGCGCAGAAGGGGATGCACAGTAACTGCTTTTCCCTGCCGTCAAATTACGGGATGGTGGCGGGTCCGGGCGGGAAAGTAGAAAAGGCGGCGCTGAATTATGGGGAATCCCGGCCAATATGGGATACCTGACAGGTAATGGTTTAAAAAATCGCCACTGCTTCTGACACTCAAGGCTATCTTTGCAAAATGCCTTGGGCTGTTCCTCTATAAAGCTGTGTTTTGCAAACATTATATCTTGTTTCTTCTCCATTTCCCATAGGTTTTCCAGCAGGTCGACTTCAACAAGAAGCCTGGACGCATAAGCAACAAACCGATCAACTTTGCTGTGATCTTGAAGCTCTCCAACGCTAACCTGCAGGAGAAAGCCTTCCGGGTACGATGGGTGCACATTTGGACAGGGGAGGGAGAGATACTTGACGGTTTGCGCATGAATGGTCCAATCCAGTGTTTCCCAACCTTTGGGTTTTTGGGCTTCAATTCCCAGAAGCCTAAGTCAATTCCCCAAAGCACTGATCAGCCAATGGACTGACTTGGGCTTCTGAGAATTGGAAGTCCCCCTATGGGGCCTGGGCCCCACATTGGGAACCACTGGTCTAATGGAAAGTGACTTGCAGAGCTGGATCAGTGGTACGGGTGTCATGCTACAATGCAGAAGACAAATGGAAGCCCACCGCATTCTATTAGTCCCAGGACAATCTTCATGGCCGATCGCCATGAGGATCACCAATATTCAGAATTGGTTACGGCAGAAGTGTCTGGGCAGCTAATTGGAGAGATACCGTGCATGGTGTACCTGTGTTGCCCTGAGCCAGGGGGTTAGATTAGCTCAGAGGTTCACAACCTAAGACCCATGGGCTGGATCTGGCCATTTCATGTGCACCCCCTCCAAGGGCATTCAAGAAACAAAATAGCCACCCCTTTGAAGCTGTTGGGACAAGATGGCAGCCTCCATCATGCAGGCAGGGCAAAACAGCTGACTGAGAGAGCGTGAACCGGGCCCCGGCTTGAAAAAGTTGGGAACCGCTGGACTAGATGACCTCTGGTTATACATTCTCCAGTTCTCCAATTCTTATAGGACCATAATGGCCAACCTTGGCACTCCAGATGTTCTTGGACTTCAATTCTCAGAAGCCCAAGTCAGTACTCCTGCGGATCAGGGCTTCTGGGAACAGAAGTCTTAAGAACACCTGGAGAGCTGAGGTTTGAGGCTCTATGGCAGTAACGGCCAACCTTGGCACTCCAGATGTTCTTGGACTTCAATTCCCAGAAGCCCTGATCCGCAGGAGTGCTGACTCAGGCTTCTGGGAATTGAAGTCCAAGAACATCTGGAGTGCCAAGGCTGTCCATCACTGTTATAGGATGTGGAAGAGGTTGGATTTCCAGCGGTGTATTAGCAACTGTTGCTTGGAGTGAAATTTCCTTGCTTTCAACAAACTGGGAAAATGCAAGTGTGGAGATCTTTATTATTTTGAATGTTGTTTTTACTTTGGAAGCTGGAGAAGGGGGAAACCTTTTAATTCTTATTTTCTCTTCCCCCCCCTCCCCCCCCCCCAAAAAAAAAGGATGGACTGATTGAACAGCTGTATGACATGACACTGGAGTATCTCCACAGCCAAGCCTACACCATCGGTTTCCCAGAGCTAGCTCTCCCGGCCATCCTTCAGGTAAGAGTGTTGCTTTGTATTGTGTTGTTGCGAGTCTTGTGTTGATTGCTTCCTGCACCCGACAGGCCGCTTCTCGAATCCTGTATGCAGGCTTGCCTTCTCCAATATCGAGCCTTTTTGGCACTGGCTGTAACTCCTAAGTCTATACATCAGTATCTCTAGCTATCTATATCTATAAAACAGAGGTGTGGTCTTGTATGTGCTCCAAAGGAACCCACACCCCTGGACCAATCTCGCTGAAATTTGGCACGTATATACCTTGGGCGTGCAAGATAAGCGCTGTGGGGGTCTCCAAACCCATTTGGAGGTTTATGCCCCCAAAGTGGGACGCAAAGGGGACACCCCCACCGTCCAGAGACAAAGCAACGAAAGAGCGGTACTGCACATGCGCAACACAGCCAGCAGTACTGTGCATGCGTGCCTACAAGGCAGGACATGCCGGCCTGGAGGGAGGCAGCAGCAGCTAGGCGGCTTTAAAACCTCCACTGCCGCCACCATCCCACATACTCTCCACCGCCCACAGACTTATCGTGTGAGCCGCCCTGAGTCGGGTTCCCTGATTGGGCGGCCTACGGGTGCGAAAAGTAGACTAAATTAAATTTAAACTGGGGAAAAAAACACCGAGCAAGGCCGGGTAATCAGCTAGTTAAAGTATATATCAGAGGATCCCAACCTAAGGCCCATGGGCCAGATCCGGCCCACAGTGCTACTTCATGTGTGTGTGTCGCCCCCCCCCTCCGAGGGCATTCAAGAAACAAATAGGCCACTCATTTGAAGCTGTTGGAACAAGGTGGCCGCCCCAACTTGTAGACAGGGGGAAATGGCCGTCCAGCCCTTGAAACTGACTGAGAGAACGTGACCCGGACCCCAGCTTGAAAAGCTTGGGAACCCCTGGCATATATCAACGTGTATAAAGAAGAATCTACCTATTATTCATCCTGGGAGAGCCAGCCTATGTAAAGGTAAAGGTCTCCCTTGCTCGAAAGCCAATTGTATCTGACTCTAGGGTTCAGTGCTCATCTCAGTTTATAGCCAAAGAGCCAGCGCCGTCTGCATCTGCAGACATTTCCATGGACATGTGGGAGGCATGACTAAACACTGGTGTCCACGGAATACTGTTTACCTTCCCACCGAAGTGGTACCTATTTATCTACTTGCAGTTTCTTGCTTTCGACTTTCTAGGTTGGCAGGACCTGGGACAGAGATGGAAGCTCACTCTGTCTTGCAGCACTCGGGTCTCGAACTGCTGACCTGCCAACCTTCCAGTCCTCACGTCCAGAGTCTTAACCGTTAAGCCACCGCAATCCTATCCCACCTATGTAGTCCTGGGCAAACTTCACAGTCCTACGGGCTCAATCGAGAGCAGGTGTTCCCAACCTTTCCTGAATTCCTTCTCCCCTTCTCCTCCTTCCAGTTGAAGTCCTTCCTCAAAGGGTGCAAAGTGGCCAATTACTGCAAGACGATCCGTCAGCTGCTGGAGAAGTTGCAAGAGAACTCCACCTACGTCACCAACAAACGCCAGAAAGCCAGCTTTGGCGTCTCCGACCGAGAGGCGGTGGTGAGTGGCTTTCGATTCTCCTTCCTCTGCCCTCTTTCCTCCCGGGAGATGCTCTTGGGCAACGTGAGAAGAAACTCAGGTGTAATAATTGAACTTCCATCTGCAGGGGCAGTCTATCTCTCTAGTTTTGTTATCGAGAGGAAGGACCGGCTTGAGTAGGTGAAGCCAGTGGTGGGCTCCAGAATTTTTTTATACTACCTATTCTGTGGGCGTGGTATGGTGGCCGTGGCCAGAGGGGAAAGCCCTGCGTTGCACCCGGATTAGGACTACTTTATTTCAAAACTTGGATGGGAAGGGGGGCCAGCCAGAATTTCTGCTACCGGTTCACGCGAACCTGCTGATGCCCACCACTGCGTGAAGCGCATGGCACTTAATAATAATAATAATAATAATAATAATAATAATAATAATAATAATAATAATAATAATAATAATAATAATAATAATAATACATTTCACTTGTACCCCGCCCATCGGTGACTGTAGTGGCTCAAGTGGCTAAGACGCAGATTGGAGGGCAGGAGGTCAGCAGTTCGATTCCCGAGTATTGCAGACCGTCGTCTCCTGCCAACCTAGCCGTTCGAAAGCAAGAAATTGCAAGTAGATAAATAGGGACCACTGCGGTGGGAAAGGTAAACAGCGTTCCGTGTGCTCCGGTGTCTAGGCATGCTTGGCACATAACCACGGAAACGTCTGCAGAAGCAGACAGCGCTGGATCTTCGGCTTTGAAACAGATGAGCACTGAACCCTAGAGTCGGATACAACTGGCTTTCGAACAAGGGAATCCTTTACCTTTTCCCCGCCCATCTGGGTATTCATCCCGTCTCTGGGCGGCTACCAACAATATATTAAAAACATCTTAAAATTCACGCAATCATAAAATGACATCTTGAAACCACACAATTAAAAACTAAAAAGAAAGAAAATATCCGGGCCTAAATTAACAACAGGAGGGTCATGTTATGGCCTTTCTTGCCATTTTTGGCATTGGCACCCAAAGCTGACCTTAACTAAAGTTGCCTTCCTAGTTTAGCACCTAATACCAACGTAAGAAATAAGAGCCTTTTTTTAATTTAAAAAAAATCAAGAAATGTTCTTCCAGCCTCAGTTTTTCCTACCTGTGAAATGGGTGTAACAGTCTCGGTTTATCTAAATGACATTCATTCAACTCACGCTGGTGTTTTTTCTTTCTTTTGCCTCTCTTTGGCAGGAACAATGGGAGAAGAAACTCAAGGAAGAAGGCACCCCTCTGATGACATATTATAGGCACTGGAAGAAGTTGAGAGAGAAGGAGATACAGCTGGAAATCAGCGGCAAAGAGCGGGTAAGGGCCAAGGCATCAAGGATGGGCTAATGCTGTGATGGCCAACCTTGGCACTCCAGGTGTTCTTGGACCTCAATTCCCAGAATCCCAAGTCATCACTCCTGCTGATCAGGGGCTTCTGGGAATTGAAGTCCAAGAACACCTGGAGTGCCAAGGTTGGCCATAACTGGCCTATAAACTCTATATTGACTTTATAGATGGCTTTATACATGGCTACCAAAACATCAGATTTATGGTTCCCTTTTTTTGCAGTGGAAAAGTTGTTTTTTTAAAATGCATCTCTCAAATTCAGCATCCATTTAACGTGGATTCTTCCCAGCAACATGCTGGAGAGAAAGCTTGTTATCTTTATTTTATTTTATTTTTACACTATGATCACCAGAGTTGGCCATTCTGATTTGAGAGAACCTACCGTATATATTTGAGTATAAGCCGAGATTTTTAGCCCCAAAAATGAGCCCTTCCCCCCCCCCCCAAAAAAAAAAGGGGACACGGATTCTATTCGGGTCAATGGGCCAGGAGGGTCCCAAGACCACACCTGATTGAGACGCGCCAACAATTTAATTAATTTTACCATATTTTGATTACTGAAACTCACTGGCAGCTGCTGCATTTCCCACCCTCGGTTTATACTCGGGTCAATCTATTTTCCTGGGTTTTCAGGCCAAAATCGGGTATCCCGGCTTATATTCAGATCGGCTTATACTCAAGTATCAATCTCATTTTTGATGCAACCTAGCAGTTCGAAAGCAAGAAATTGCAAGTAGATAAATAGGGACCACTTCGGTGGGAAAAGTAAACAGCGTATTGTGCACTCCACTATCTAGTCATGCCTGCCACATGTCCATGGAGACGTCTGCAGATGCAGACAGCGCTAGCTCTTTGGCTGTAAACAGATGAGCACTGAGCCCTAGAGTCAGATATGACTTGGCTTTCGAGCAAGCGCGACCTTGACCTCACCGTTTTTCCGTGCTCACTCCTGTAGCGCCTTCCTTTCTAGATCTCAGACCTTGTGAAAAATCCATCTTTTCGCTCATAATATTTGCGCCGACTCTGTTCATCCTTCAAGAAGCGGGGGGTGGGGGAGGCATTCATCGAACCCACTTTCCGTTTCCACCGACACATTTTCTCTCTTTTCTTTTTGCCCGCCTGCAGCTGGAAGAACTGAACTTCCCCGAAATCAAACGGAAGAAGCCCGGTGAGCAGAAGGAAGACGACAAGAGAGAATTTAAGGAACTTTTTGAGTTGGACAGCGAGTCGGAGGAAGACGGCAATACCGGGGGCTTTTCTATCAAAGGTAAGGGTCCCGGGCTATGCGCCCGGGGTCAGATAAGCCAAGGTGTGTTGGGGTCTTATTTGAGCCAAGGAGCATTTGTCCACCAGCCACTAGAGACCTGCTGTTCATTGTCAGATCGCTTAACACATGGGTTTCAAGCCGGGGGCCGGGTCATGCGCGCTCGGTCAGCTTCAAGGGTCGGACGACCATTTTGCCCTGCACGCACGATGGGGGCGGCCGTTTTGTCCCAATAGCAACAAATTAGTGGTCATTTTGTTTCTTAAATGCCCTTGGAGGGGGTGTGGGCCACATGAAATGGTGCCGCATGCCAAATCCGGCCTGCAGGCAGGTAGAGAACTCCTGGTTTAACAAAGTGTGCAAGCTAAGGTATTGAACACACATACACACACACAAACAAACCACTTCTCTTTCTGTCTCTATTGCAAAGCAGCTCAAAAGCAAGAAATTGCATGTAGTCGATAAATAGGGACCACTTCGGTGGGAAAGGTAACAGCGTCCTGTGTGCTCTGGTGTCTAGCCATGAATAGGGACTCTATTCAGATTTCAGAGGTTCGGGGCACCCCCGAATTGCCCACCCCTTTCCCGAAGTCCCATAACTAGCTCATTTTTCACACCTTTGCTCTCGTGCATCCCCACAATGGCTGATGCTGAAACGGGGGACAAAATGGACATGGCATTTGAGCATGCATGCACGAGGCTTTGGGGGAATTTTCCTGTCCTGCCCACCTGGATTTTGTTTTATTTTCACTTCCGTGCCGCAATTCCACAAGCTCTCCCCATTGGTTTGGGGTTGCGCTTTGGGTGGTTTTTTAGCTGAGCAGTGATGCTTTTGGGCAGCCCCGGGAGAGCCGATTCAGATGCGCACGGCTGGACCGGTGATGCCGTCGGGGTTTTTAAAGTAGCTGCCAAGCCAGCGACACCCCTGCGAGGAGAGGAAGGCGGCTGGGGAAATCCTGTCGGCATCTGGCGGAGCTGGAAAACAGGAAAGGAAGTGACACTTTTTGCAGTCACACAAACGCCCCGAGTCTCCCTCGGTTGGTAGAGCTGTCGCAGCTAGAAATCTCTCACCCGCACGCACACAGACGCACAACGCACAGCTTGCCCTGCTTGGCACAGTGTGGTTGGCAAGCAGAGGAAAATAATGGCTAAACATTTGTGGAGGATGATTAGGAGATGATTACACCTGCGGTGGCTCAAGTGGTTAAGACGCTGACTTGAAGGTCGGAGTTCGATTCCCAAATCCTGCATGGCGGAGTGAGCTCCCGTCTCTGCCCCCACTCCTGCCAATCTAGCAGTTTGAAAGCAAGTAGATCAATAGGGACCACTTCGGTGGGAAGGTAAACAGCGGTCCCTGCACTCCGGTGTCTAGGCATGCCTGCCACATGTCCACAGAAACGCAGACACAGACAGCTCTGGCTCTTTGGCTATGAAACAGATGAGCACTGAACCCTAGAGTCGGATATGAATGGCTCTTTGTACATGTTGGGACAAAATGGTCACCCCCATCGTGCAGGCAGGGCGAAATGGCCGTCCAGCCCTCGAAGCTGACCGAGAGAGCGTGACCCGGCCCGCGGCTCGAAAAGGTTGGGAACCCCTGCTCTAGATGCACAGACAGACGCACAGAGAGGCAACCCTTCTTTTCCTGGTTGACTGAACATGGTTCCTTTTTATGTGACAGCTTTCGGTTTCTTCCCTGTGTGAAGATGACTGGAAAATGGGCCATTAATAGCGAGGAAATTACCAATTTTCTGTTAATTAGCCGCAACTCGCAGCCCCTCTCCCCCCTTTTCAAATTAAATATTGCAGTAGTTAAGCACTCATTAGTGTTTTATAGCGGCTGTAATCTCTGCGGCATAAGTTCGTCTGGAGACCAGGCTGGCCTCTGAGCATTCACCGGCACAAGCTGGGAAGTCTGGCGTCAGTCCATCGGCTCATCCATGCTTTGGGGGATTGAAGTCCAAAGACCCAAGGTCGGGAATGCGCTGCTCTAGGGTATCAGAGAGTAAGCAAAACAGCGCAAAAAGGACAAAAAACGTTCGTGGGACCTTGAAGACTAACGTCTGTATTTAAATGTGAGCTTTCATGGATCAAGTCCACTTCATCAGACATAAGAGTGAGGCCTCATGGCATCAAGTTATACACATCAGGCATTGGGTTTTGCCCAGGGCTACCTAGGCTGTAGGGACTGTGATGGTTTAGTGGTTAAGACGCTGAACTTGATGACTGGAAGGTTGGCAGGTCAAGACCTGAGTGCTGCATGACAGAGTGAGCGTCTGTTAATGTCCCAGCTGCTGCCAGCCTAGTAGTTCGAAAGCGAGAAATTGCAAATAGATAAATAGGTACCACTTCGGTGGGAAATGTTACAGTGTTCCATGAACTCTGGTGTCTAGTCATGCCTGACACATGTCCATAGAAACCAGGTCCAGCATCAGAAATTTCTGGGCCCAGTACATGGCCCACACACACACATTTTGGCCATGCCCCTGTGGTTTCCTGCGCATGCGTGGTTTGTTTGTGCATGCGTACATCAATAGTTTCCAGGTGGCGCCAGGCCCCCGTGGTTTTCTGCGCATACTTGGTTTGTTTGCGCATGCGCACATTAGTGGTTTCCCAGCACCGCCAGGCCCCCATCATCTCCGGACCCGGGATGGGAGTCCTGATGGTAACATCTGCCGATTCAGACAGCGCTGACTCTTTGGCTGTAAACAGATGAGCACTGAACCCTAGAGTCAGATACAGCCGGCTTTCGAGCAAGGGCGGACCTTTACCTTTACTGCCTAAGCTAGCTTTTCTCCCAAGAGGCTGAGCGGGGGAATCGAACTCCCAACCTCTGGCTCCGCGGCCAGAAACCTAACTCACTGAGCGATCCTACATTAATAAAGCATGGCGGAGTGGGTAAGAATCATGTAGTGGGTTAACTGCATGTGGCTCACCATCGATCACACACGTTCACACCCACCCTAAGCTCAGAGAGGCGCATCTCTTCGACCGTGATGTGTGAAAAAAAGAGGCCATTGGGAAGCCTTGACGGGAAGCATGAAAAGGTCGGAGGCTTTTTGGATGCTGCTTAGGAGGCGACAGCCCGGTCGAATTTCCCAGAAGAAGGTCCGGGTGCAAAGCGGCCTTCCGTGCCTGCCAGATATGATCAATGGCCTGTCTGCGGCCGCTGTGGGGAAGAGGCGGCCCGCGGGCTCGTTCCTCTCATTTACCGGCTGACGGAGCTCCAGGTTATTAATGGCTTCACCCAGCGGTGGTGGATTGCCTT
The DNA here is from genome assembly GCA_035047345.1 of Bradypodion ventrale. Taxonomy (NCBI): domain Eukaryota; kingdom Metazoa; phylum Chordata; class Lepidosauria; order Squamata; family Chamaeleonidae; genus Bradypodion; species Bradypodion ventrale. The sequence continues at coordinate 3,767,047 of JAWDJE010000017.1, read as the reverse complement.
GTCACGCGGCAATTAAAGCCGGCGGCTCTCCCAGTTGTTGCGCCTCTGCTCCCGGCTCGGCGGTTAAGAAGTTCGCCTTGTTAGCTGGAAGGCCGGCAAGTTGCCAGTTTGAGACCAGGGTACTGCATAACCGGTTGGGCACCCGTCTCTGTCCCGGCTCTTGGGGACATGAAAGGAGCCTCATTTGGGCATCGTCCCCTGAGCGGAGTTTCTCCTGCAAAAATCCTTTCAACCCAGAATAATTTCTGACACAAAATTTTTACTAAGCTGACAGTGCGCCTCTAATGAACTTTAGCGGGGTTTCTTCATTTGTCCAGCACATAACTCTATTACAGCCGTTTAATATGGGTGATGTGTGTGCATTGAGGGTTGGCGCTATATGTGTGAGTCGGTCACGTCTTGAAAAGAAGACTGTAAATCCCCCAAATCCATTCCTCTTTAAGTGCCGCATCTAATTCTGAATTATTGGCTTATCCACACACACACGAGCGCATGCTCTGGATTTAGAGGTGTGAACGGGGGGGACGTTTCACTTTTAAAAACTCTTGATAAAGTCTCCCTTTAAAAAAGGCATTTCAATTCTCCATCCTGTCTTGTGGCAGTGAGTTCCAAATCCCCTTTAAAAAGGACATTACGATTCTCCATGGGCTCAGTGGTTAGGAATAGGGGTTCCCAACCTTTTCGAGCCGTGGGCCAGGTCACACTCCTTCTTTCAGCTTTCAGGGCCGGACGGTCCATTCGCCCTGCCTGCACAGTGGCGGTGGCCGTTTTGTTTTTCGAATGCCCTTGGAGGGGTGTGGAGGGGCACATGAAATGGCACTGTGGGCCGGATGCAGCCCACAGGCCATAGTTTGATAACCCCTGGTTAAGAAGCTCGCCTTGCTATCTGGAAGGCCGGCAAGTCAGGCAGTTCAAGACCCGGGCACTGCATGATGGATTGAGCGCCCGTCTCTGTCCCATGAAAGAAGGGGCGTCCCCTGAGCGGAGTTTCTCCAGCGAAAATCCTTTCAACCCAGAATAATTTTGGACACTAAACCCAGGGCCATTGGCCCGCACTACCCGCGCACCGTGCAAAGCATCCTTTCCCCCACAATAGCTTGAAATGGTCCTAAGGGGAGGCTTAAAGGAGAAAACGGTGAATTTCCCACCTTCCCGCTCCACCTCCAGTAATAGCTTCATCATTAAAGTGATTAATGTGGCGCTTTTCGAACTCTCTGCTTCCCGACACCCAATTGTATTAAAAGTCAGCCTAATATCCCCGCCGCGTTCGGAGGCAGGAGGGGTTCCTGCGGGGGGGGGGGGCGGGGGGGACGTGGTTAAAAAGAACCAGAGGTGCTTGGCTCTTGAGTAAGATGGGGTGTAGGTTTGGGGGCAGGGAGGGGGGGGTTATGCAGCCTGCTTAGGGGTTAAGACACTGGATTTGATACCTGGAAGGTCAGCAGTTCGAGACCCGGGTTCTGCACGACGGAATGTGTTCCTGTCTCTTTCCCAGTTCCTGCCAGTCAAGAAGTTTGAAAGCAAGACATTGCAAATAGATAGTAAATCGGAAGCACTTTGGTTGGAAGGTAAATAGCGTTCCGTGCACGCTGGTGTCTAGTCATGCCTGCCACGTGACCACGGAGAGGGTCTACAGATGCAGACAGTGCTGGCTCTTTGGCTGTAAACTAGAGTCGGATACCGCCCTGAGTCGGCTTTGGCAGAGTGGGCGGTATATAAATTTGACAATTAAATTAAGTTAAATTAAACTGAGATGAGCACTGAACTCTAGAGTCAGATACGACTGGCTTTCAAGCAAAGGTGACCTAATCTCTTAATACATTATTAATTTTTTATGGGGTGAAGGCTCGGAACATAGCTGTCTGAAATGGAATAATTGGTTTTCAATGCATCTCTATAGGAAACCATGTATCGCTTTACGAAATTTGGTTTTCAACGCGTTCCTATGGGGAAATGCATTCCTATGGGGAAATGCATTCCTATGGGGGATTCACTTTACGGATTTTTCATAATACGAAACGTCCCTGGGTTCGCATGAATCTCGTAAAGCGAGACACTACTGTGTAATAGAGACTTGGCAGCTTTTAAAAAACCTTTTGAACCCAATTTGGGTGGTGGTGGTAGTGGTTGTTGTTGTTGTTGTTGTTGTTGTTGTTGTTGTTGTTGTTGTTTTCATAGCAGAAACCTGAGAAAGGAACAAGACTTTTCTAAATTTATTTTCTCTTTGATGCAGGAAGATCGAGAGCCAAGAAAGGCAGCCCCGGTGATGCTTCAGGCAGCGGCAGCAGTGAACGAGAGGACGGTGATGATGATGATGATGATGATGAAGGAGAATATGAAGTGGAGGAGGACGAAGAAGAGGAAGAAGACCACTCTAGCGATTCCGAAGGTAAGCGGGATGGAGAGGTATAATTTCAGTGTGTATTTAACCAAAGGTGTTTTGTACCTTGCGGTCCTTCGGGATCGAACTCGGATCACGAGCAGAGTTTCGTCTGCAGCACTTGTATCCGAACCACTGGGCTACATGAGTTCATTTCCAAGAGTCTCATTACCTTCACGAAAAGTCCCGAGGAACGAATTAAATTAGTAAGGCGAGGTTCCACTATACTCATTTCTTACACCCAGGATATATTCCTGGCACTTTGGCATAGAAATGGGCATTGATTTTTGAAAAAGTGCGGGGGGGGGGGAATGATTTATTGTCTAATTTGCCACTGGGTCGCCTTTTCCCTCCGGTTTGTGGCATGTTTCCCTTCCCTATAAGAGAGAGAGAAACACAGACACCCTTGAGGCATAAAGCCTCTTTTCTTAGTGGAGTGAAGGTGCCCCAGAAATGCCCCCCACCCCGGTTTCCTCCATTCAATTCCACCCACCTCCAGCCCTGGAGCCAAAACCAGAAAGGGAAACTGAGCCGATGCCCGGCCGGCTGACGGATTCAGCGTGGCAGATGGCGCAGGGCTGGCAGACGAAGCTCCGGTGCCGTCGCCCAGAATAGACAAAACGGCAGAGAAGGCGGCTCTGGCATCAGATGCTCCCGACGGCTGGTCGCGTTTCCTCGTCAAACGCTTGGCGCCAAAGTCTCTCTGGGCTATGGCGCTCACAGCTGCCCCTGGTGTGGGTCAGTGCCAAGCATTTGCTCAGGCCAGGGTTGTTGTTGTTTGTTTGTTTGTTTTGGGGGGGCATCCACAATAATGGGCATTTCTAGAGCAGTGGCTTGGGTCCAGAACCATGATGGCGAACCTCGGCACTCCAGGTGTTCTTGGATTTCAATTCCCAGAAGCCCCAAGTCAGCACTCCTGCGGATCAAAGCTTCTGGGAATTGATGTCCAACAACATCTGGAGTGCCAAGGTTGGCCATAACTGGACTAGAAGATGAGCTGGTGGCTTGCAGAGACAAGACCACACGTGCCCCGTGACCAGAAAGGTGGCTCAGGTTCTCCTTTCCCAGGTCTCAAGAAAAAACACCTGTTCAGAAAGAACTCTGGGGCATCTTCCAGCTGGGTCGGACTTCAACTCCCATCGTCCCCAGCCATCCAGGCCACTGGCGGGAAGACCAACCCCTATGGAGGGAGGGAGGCTGGCAAAGGAAGTCTTTTGGGATCAGTCGATCCGTGGCCTTACTTTAGAGATGGGTGGGTGGGGGCACATTTAATCTTGCCCCACATGGAGGACATCACACCGCATTCGGAGCAAGCCGTGGCTCCCCAAGCCAACCGCCCCGGAGGCCTCTTGGGTTGGGCAGGTTTGGAAAAGTTCCTTTCCAAAAGGAACTTGTTTCTCTCGCAGCTCAAAGATGTGGCTCAAAATCGGTAGCTCGAATGGTCCCCTTTCTAATTTTTAGATAATTCTTGGCTTCCCTGGTTTGCAGTGGGAGCTGCGGCGGTTAAGAAGCTCGCCTTGTTAGCTGGAAGGCCAGCACGTCGGCAGTTCAAGACCCGGGTATGGCACAACGGATTGAGCGCCCGTCTGTGTCCCAGCTCTTCGGCACATAAAATGGGGTCTTGTTTGGGTGTCCCCTGAGTGGAGTTTCTTTTGCAAAAAAAAATCCTTTCAACCCAGAATAATTTCTCGCACGAAATTATTATTATTATTATTATTATTATTATTATTATTATTATTATTATTATTATTATTATTATTATTATTATTAGTGGGGGACCAAACTTGGATTTTTGGCAGCACATTCACACCTACACACCCACAACGCATCCACCCCATCTTGGGACAAAAAGCTTTTCAGGATTGCTGCCTTCTGTTCCTGTTTTCCATGCGCGCCCCCGCCCCCCTTGCAGTCAAGGAGACTCAATGGCCCCAATAAATTAATTATCACGGTGATTAATTGAGTTTTTCTCTCCCCCCACCCCCCATGAGGCAGGATTTACATGTCTCCTTTGCTTCTTTCACTCAGGGGGAGGAATCACCCGGGCCAAGCCAAAGGGCGCCGGGAAGCCGGTGTCCCCCGCGGAGCTTCGGCTGTTGGCGGAAGGACCAGAAGACGTCGTGGAAGACCTGGACTTCTCCGACGAAGACGAAAGATGATTGCCGACTTCCACCTCTGCAAATCTGTCTTGGGGACTTAGGGGGCAGGCAGGGAGAGACACACACCCACAGACACACACGTACACACCCAAAGGCACTGCTGGGCCATGTGAAAAATCTCCTGCAGAGTTTTATGCGCTGGGGAGGCGCACGCAGTAAAAAGCCTTGTGGTTTGGCCCACGGGCAGTAAAGCCGCTCGGTCGAGGCAGTAAAAGGGCCCTCGTTAAAACCTGCCACTTGTAAATAATGCGCGGGGGGGGGGGCTGAGCCTCGTCCTCCTCTTCTCTCCCCCCCTTTCCACGTTCCTGCGGTTTTCTCATAATGAAAGAAAAAACTAACCTCCCAACCCCTTCGCCATAAATCTCTCCCCGTCTGGCACCACCGTGCTCCCGCTGCCCGTAAATGCTCCCTTCCCAATTAAGAGCTAGGACTTAACAGGGAGAGGACATGCACACACACACACACACACACACACACACACACACACACACACACACACACACACACACACACACACACACACACACACACACACACTTGGCAAAGCAGTCCTGCCTGCTTGATTCCCCCCCCCCTCCCCAGCGCACCTTGGTCATCTTCTGGAGCATCAACAACTGGCGTCTTGGATGAAGGGAAACCGGACCTTTGACTCTTGGCTGTAAGCAAAGTTCTCTTTGTCTCCTTTGCTTTTCTACTGTTGGATTCTGCCTGGTTTTTTTTGTGTGTGTGTGTGTGCGCGCAATTGTGTCGGTTGTTTTGGGGACAAGGGAGGAACTGTGGGCCTGAATCCGCTCCATCTTGACCCCCCCAGGGATGCCTTTCCTTCCCCCGGCCCTTGAGAGGACGCTTGGCTTGGTTACCTTTAAAAGCAAAAGGCACATGTACTTTCCATACTCTAGGCCATTGGTTCCCAACCTTTTTCAAGCCGAGGGCCGAGTCATGCTCTCTGTCAGATTCGAGGGCTGGATGGCCATTTTGCCCATGCCTGCATGATGGGGGTGGCCATTTTGTCCCAACAGCTTCAAAGGGGCAGCCAGTTTATTTCTAGGAAGCCCTTGGAGGGGTGGGGGTGGCGCACATGAAATGATGCCATGGTTGGGAACCCCTGCTCTAAACCAGTGATGGCGATCCGTGGCACTCCAGGTGTTCTAGGACTTCGATTCCCCTAAGCCCTGATCATCAGGTGTGTTGACTTGGGCTTCTGGGAATTATAGTCCAAGAACACCTGGAGTGCCAAGTTTGAGGACCCCGTTCTAGACTACAAAACCCATTAGCCCTAAAATTTGTCAGTTGACTAAACCAGGGGTCCTCAAAAACATGCCTCTCCAGATGTTCTAGGACTTCAATTCCCAGAAGCCCTGATCAGCAGGAGTGCTGACTTGGGTTTCTGGGAATTGTAGTCCAAGAACACCTGGAGTGCCAAGGTTGGCCATTGTGATTCTAGGCCGGTTATAGCCAACCTTGGCACTCCAGATGTTCCAAGGTTGGTCATTGCAGCATCTAAACTGTGTTTCCCCAACTTTTGGGTTTGGGTCTTCCAATTCCCAGAAGCCTAAGCCAGTCCATTGGGTGATCCGTGCTTTGGGGAATTGTCTGAGGCTTCTGGGAATTGAAGTCCAAAACCCAAAGGTTGGGGAAACGCTGCATTCTGACATGCAACCCAGCACGATAAAGTGCGAATGCAGAAGTGAAACGGGTCCCTTGAAGGTAGCAGCAACCGGGCTAGAAACAACTTGTCTTGGTGGTACCATAAAAACCGGACCACCACCACCACCACCACCCAGAATAGGTAATGCGGTGGCAACTTTGCAGCTCAGGGACTCCCCAAATTACCCATTGGCCACCCATGTTTGTCGTGGTACATCTAGAGGGGATCCTGTCACTTCTCGATACCACCAGAGGACCATTGGAGAAGCCCTGATGGCGCAGTGGTTAAACTGTTGCGCTGCAGCCAAAACCTTGGGACATCAGTCCTGACGGGGATCAAGGTTGACCCAGCCTCCCATCGCTCTGAGGTTTGGTAAAATGAGGACCCAGATTGTGAGTTACTTTGAGAACTGCCCAGAGAGCGCACTAAGCCACTTCTATGGGGCGGAATAGAAAGTGTCTTGGGCCAACAAAATAGTTGTGTTACTATTTTGTCATTTTGTTTAGTTTTCTCTCGGATATGCTTGAAACAGAGACTTAAGACGGAGACCATTTCCAAAAGGCTCCATCAGACATCTTTGGGCCAGGACGGTATCCTGTTAACAACTGTGTGTGTTGTCTATAGGAGGAGGTGGGCCTTAATGCGGGAGGGCTCCTGAGCTTAAAAAAACGTGGTCTACTCTGGTCCACGCTCTCCTGTAGCTGAAAAGCAAGGTCACTTTTCCATGTCAGGGCAAACAAGAACCCAGAAGCTCGGCCCTCTTGCTGTTCTCCTTCGGTAGAAGAGGTAAGCGATTGGCTCACCCACCGGTGGCTCTGGCCCCCACGGGCAAAGCTAGGGTGCCCCCCTTCTCCTTACCCAGAAGGGACCACATTGTGAAGAACTAGGATGGATAGAACCATGCGCTAAATATTAACTAGCTCTGCTTTCAGGGGAAAGCCCTCCAGAGCCTCCCTTTAGTGATGGCCAACCTTGGCACTCCAGGTGTTCTTGGACTTCAATGCCCAGAAGCCCAAGTCAGCACTCCCTGCAGATCAGGGCTTCTGGGCATTGAAGTCCAAGAACACCTGGAGTGACAAGGTTGGCCATAACTGGCCTAGCACAATGGCCAACCTTGGCATTCCAGGTGTTCTTGGACTTCAATGCCCAGAAGCCCAAGTCAGCACTCCATGCTGATCAGGGCTTCTGGGAATTGAAGTCCAAGAACACCCAGAGTGGCAAGGTTGGCCATAACTGCCATTAGGCCTTTAAACATGGCTCTCCAGATGTTCTTGGACTTCAATTCCCAAAAAGCCCTGATCCGCAGGAGTGCTAACTCGGGCTTCTGGGAATTGAAGTCCAAGAACACCTGGAGTGCCAAGGTTAACTATCACGAGTAGGACGGTGGTTCCCTTCACCTGCTTAGGATTCCCTGGAAATGGCATTTATTGAGAGATATCCTGCCTATCTCTCCAACCCAGAGGTTGTCCTTAGGTATCCATTATAATTATAGCCATGGATACTCTTGTCCTCCATGAACTTGTCCAATCCTTTCTTAAAGCTATCAAGACTGACAGCTGTCACCACTTCTTCTGGCAGGGAGTTCCATAGACCAGTGATCCTCTGGGTGAAAAAGTACTTTCTCTTATTTGTTTGAGAACTAGTACCCAAAAGTTTCATGGAGTGTCCCCTAGTTCTAGTGTTATGCGATAGGGAAAACAGTTTTTCCTTATCTACTTTGTCCACACCGTGCATGATTTTATACACTTCAGTCCGGTCCCCTCTTAGACGCCGTCCATCGTTCAAGAGTGAAGAGGCGCAACCTGTGCATCCTCAGATGGTAAAGAAGGTGTTCCAGTCCCCGAATCATTCTGGTTGCCCTCAGCCTTCCCATCCCTGCAAGGTTGGTAAAATGAGGACCCTGGGGCAAAAATGCTAATAAAGTTGTGAACTGCCCAGAGAGTGCGCTAAGCGCGACGTGCAATGGCTGTTGCTATTGACTCAGGCCACAAGTTTCCATCGCATCAGAGTAGACAAAAAATGTTTTGTTTGCTCTCTGATCTCCTTGAAACGCAGACCAACATGGTGACCCTTTCGAAAAGACTCCCGTCAGACTTCTTCAGCCCAGGACCGCATAAATCAGCGCTCTTGCAACCTTTCGGGGGAAAATCTCCTAAACTGTGTTGTCTGTGAGAAGGTGGCCTTAATGCAGGAGGTGGTGGGGCTCCTAAGTTTAAAAATGTCTTCTCTGGTCCACACACTCCCTATAGCTAAAAGCATATTTCCATGTTGGGGTGAACAAGGACCCAGAAGCTCAACCTTCTCCATGGGTAGAAGAGGTGAGCTGGCTATGCACCCACCCATGGGCAAAGCTAGGCTGCTCCCTTCTCACCAGGTTAAGCCCAGAAGGGACCCCATTGTGAAGAACTAGGATGGATAGAAAAGTGTGCGCTGAATGTTAACCTCAGCTCTGTTTTCCAAGGAAAAGCCTTCCAGAGCGGCCCTGGCGAACCTCGGCACTCCAGGTGTCCTCGGACTCCAAATCCCAGAAGCCCAAGTCAATTCCCCAAAGCACTGTACTGACATAGGCTTCTGGGAATTGATGTTCCCCTGAAACACTAGCTTGGCTCTCCAGGTGTTTTTGGACATCAGTTGCCTGAAGCCCAAGTCAGCACTTCAGCTGAACAGGGCTTCTGGCAATTGAAGTCCAATAACATCTGGAGTGCCCAGATTCACTGGTCTGTGGTCCTCAACTGTTGCTGGACATCTTAAAAGTCCTTCAGCCTGGCCTCCACCATTAAGGGCGCAAGGGTGGCGCATGGCCTCCCTGTGAGGTCACGGCTTACCTGTCTCAGTAAGAAGCGATGTTTGTCACGATGACAAAGGGAAAAGACACAGCTGGTTCACCCCTAGGCATGCTGTTAGCTATTACCTTTATTATGCAAGGCGCAAATCATGGGTGCGCGTTTAGAGCTCAAACACAGCGTTGTGGAATGGAGAGATCTCTGCTTCCAAACAAGCCAGCTTCCCAACCACGAGTTGCTGTTCTCCATTCTTCTAATTTGTTGGTAAGCAACTATTGGCAGAAATCAGCTTGCTTGTGACAAGAGGATTTTGTTACCTACGACTTTCTGGTTAGTTTCCCCACTTGTGTAAAGAAAAGTCGTGGTTGTGCATCAAACCAAGACTCCCATGTAAAATCACCCCTTGTGGTGTGCTTCTAGCCCAGTGATGGCGAACCTTGGCACTCCAGCTAGTGTGCTGACTTTGGGCTTCTGGGAATTGAAGTCCAAGAACAGCTGGAGTGCCAAGGTTGGGCATCAGGGGCTTCTAACCTCGCCAGCGATGGTCTTGGTCATTTCCATGTGCAGTTGGCCGGAGGACGGAGCATTTTATAAATTAAGTGACTTCTTTTATTATTATTATTTTAAATGGTGTTTCTGCGAGGTGTTGGGACTCAAAAGAGTGATGGATTTAAAATATGCAATAAAGGAGCTACGGGAAACGCATCAAGCGCTCTTTTCGTCTGTTGTGTGTGTGGTTTTCTTTTCACCCTTTAAGAACGCAAACAAGAGAAAGACCCCAAAGTAGAACGTGCAGGTGGTTTTTAAACAGAAGCGGAGAAGAGAAGACCGAGAAGATGTTGCTCACATGATTGTTTTTCCACCACTGTACAAATTGCAAGAGGGAGGGGGAACAGGGTTCATTGGCAGCTGGCAAGAGGCTCGGGTGCCTTACCTGGTGCAGGTAAGACGCACGGTGGCGTATCCTGTGCAACAAAACTTCCCTTTCCTTAACCCTCTCCAAAACAGGCACGCACTCCCTACACAGAAAATAAAAGTGGAACGCACATCTACCAGGTTACCCTGCTATGGTAATAGAGTAGGTAGACCCTACTGCGCCAGCGACTCAGTGCTGATCTTCAGGTGGCACTTAACTAACCTGACCACCCTGAGGACTAGTGGCCTTGGGTGCCAAAGTCCACAGGGAAGGGTGATGGTCCCCAAGTGGATTAAATCCCACTTGGATCCCTCTTGAGGGAGGGCAGCAGCTTCATCCATCCTGGCCTGGGGATGATGATGAGGACTTTGCGTGCCAAACGGGCTCAGGACCAGAAAGTGACTCACGGAAGTGGATCAGTGGTGCGGGGGTCACGCTGCGATGCGGAAGGCCACTGCATTATATTCTCAGGACAGTCTTCACGGCTGATCGCCATGAGGATCGCCAATATTCGGATTCAGATATGGCAGGGGAAGAATTGCAGCCTCTCTTCCCCGGCCTGTTCCACCCATCCCTCCCCCGCCCCTAAACACTATATTATTATTATTAATTATTATTTTCTTCTTTCACAAAACAAGTCTCTGCAGGACTTGGGGAGGGCAGGTGTGTGGGGTGGGTTTTCTCTTAGAGGAGTCCCATCTGCTACAGTTCACCAGCAAAGCCCCTGGAGCTTAAAAAAATAAACTAAAAGAGAGGCAAACCCCCCAAAAAAGAAACACACACAAATTTGTACCCCACAGAGCGCGTGCGCGATGTGCCGTACCGTCCCAAATGGAAGTAAACATGGATCGGAACCTGGGTCGGTCCGTCAGTCTTTGGTATTGTTTTCGAGAGTTGTTAGCAATGCATAGACACCCTTGGAGGAGGTGTGGGACGGGTCCTGGCCAAGGGGGGCGCATTTCAGGCCATGGGAGGGTGGGGTGGGGGGGGGAGAAGAGCATTCCTCTCGGGTTCAAGGGTCTCCAGAAGGTGGTTTGAGTCTCTGGACGAGATCCAAAGGTTCGTTTCCTCCCAATGCCAAGGGTCCCTTTTCCAATCGTTTCCAAGGGCTCTTTGGGTTAGTTCTCCGCGCGGTGTCTGGGTCATCCCGGAAGGAGAGTTGGATCTGTGACGACCCCGGCCGCCGCTGCCCCCCTCCGTGTAGGACCCTCCTGAGGGTCTGGGCACAAGGGGAGCCTGAGGATTTAAGCAAAGATCTGGCCAGGCTGGACTTAGGGACAGGGCTGGAGAGAGTTAGGACGGAGGCTTCGCGGAGTCACTGAGACCGGCCAGCAAAGGGTTTCCGTTCTCCTGCTTTGGCGAGACCCGGCTGGCGTGGAGGAGGCTGTGGTTGTACGGGGACGAGGCCAGGCTGCCGGTGGAGGGCGGGCGGAGGTCGGCGGAGGTCAGGTCGCGGTCGGCGGGCCGCAGGCCCGGGGGTTGTAGCGGGAAAGCCATGGGGAAGCTGGCCATGTAGAAAACCCGGCCCAGCCTCTTGGCCACCTGCAGAATACAAGACGAGAGATGACTTGGTGGTCAACCAAAGGGGCAAAGCAGGGGTGCCCAACCTTTGCAAGCTGTGCGCCGGGTCAGGCTCACTCACTCAGCTTCGAGGGCCCTGCCTGCACGATGGGAGTGGCCATTTGATCACAACAGCTTCAAAGGGGCAGCCATTTCGTTCTCGAATGCCCTTGGAGAGGCGGGAGTGCGGATCTGACCTAAGGGCCTTAGGTTGCAAACCGAAAGCTGGATGGAGCAACAGATGCACACAGACACACACAATTTATCACACAATGGCCCCAAGAGGAACACATGCAGTGCAATTAAACGCATGCACACGCACTCATGCTCTCCAATTAAATGCACTTCCCCCAATGCAGGCTTCCCCACTGCCTCATGCCTCCGTCACCACCGGCCATATACATTTGTCATATTATGTTAAAACAATAAGAGTAACTTTATTGCCTTCCCTGCAGCCCTTAATGTTTACGAGGGGTCTAATAAAAAGGTTCTCTGGGCAATGGTTCCCAGTGGGCCAATTTGGCAGGAAATAAAACCGATTTGAGGAAGGAAAGGGGGGGGGGGGGTTTAAAAACCTAGCCATGCCTAACCCAGCTTCGATCACACACCCAGATGACAGGAAGGGAGAGTTTAGGGTTGAGGTTTCTGCCGGATGACACGGAGGCGCAAGAGGAGATGGGGAAAGCGGGGGGGGGGGGGGGGGGGACACGGACGGACGGATGGACAGACGCAGCAGTGGTATGAAAAATGATGTTAAAATAGAAACATGGAGCTCTGGTGGCGCAGGGGTTAAACTACTGTCCTGCAACCCAAAGGTTGTGAGTTCGATCCTGAGCAGGGATCAAGGTTGACTCAGCCTTCCAAGTTCGGGCAAATAAGTCCCCAGCATGTTGGGGGCAAAATGCTAATTAACTTGTGAACCCGCCCAGAGAGTGCCCTAAACGCTATGGGGCGGCAGAGAAGTGTGATTGTATTCCTTTGCTTCCCCCAAATTGCTAATCAAATCATAACCATTGGCATAAAGGTAAAAGTTTCCCTTGCTCGAAAGCAAGACGTATCCGACTCTAGGGTGCAGTGCTCATCTCTGTTTCTAAGCCAAAGCGCCAGCGCTGTCTGTTTCTGCAGACGTTTCCGTGGTCATGTGGCAGGCATGACTAGACACCGGAGCGCACGGAAGGCTGCTACCTGCCCACCGAATTGGTCCCTATTTATCTACTTGCAATTTCTTGCTTTCGAACTGCTAGGTCGGCAGGAGCCAAGACAAAGACAGAAGCTCACTCTAGCATGCAGCACTCGGGTATTGAACTGCTGACCTGCCACTTCCTAACCACTAAGCCACCGCAGCCCCATATTGGTAAAAACCATTCTTTGAATAATTTTCTTAAAGCCCGATTAGGGTCCTATGGACCTTAGTTCAAACTTCAACTGCACATAATGCACGTTTATTACAACCTATGGGCCACAGCATTCTGTAACTCCTCACGGGTTGTACCTGTATGTTTCTCACACCTAACTAAAAAGTTTTGTGTTCACAACTAGTGTGTGGAGGAGTTTGGCTTTATTTCTTCTGGGTTTTCTTACCTGTGACCTTATCTTCAACGCCGGTCCCAGTTTGAGTCCCATGTTATTCAATAAGTGCTCTTCGGTCAGCAGGGGCAGAGTCTCGCCGTCAATCGCTTGTTCCCGGAAGACCTGTTCAGGGGGGGAAGCAAACCTGAGCATCGAAAGAGCACTAGAGGTAGCCGAGGAGCAGGACTCTCTGTGTGCAGAACCATTACAAGTAAAAAGGTAAAGGTAAAGGTCATCCATGCTCGAAGGCCAGTCGCATCCGACTCTCCATTTACAGCTCAAAAGCCAGACATTTCCGGGGCCAGGTGGCAGGCATGACTAGACACCAGAGCGCATGGAACGCTGTTTCCCTTTCCCACCAAAGTGGTGCCCATTTATCTACTCGCAATGTCTTGCTTTCGAACTGGTGGGCAAAACCACTTCAGTTGTTCTCTCTGGATGTCGTGTAAGACGGGTTCTATTCCAACTCTTTCCCTTCTATCCTCATTCCTGATTTTATCCCTTCTAGTCACTCCAGCAGCCTTGCTCAGTCATCTCATTGCCACGACGACCAACTTCCCCATTGGTGATGGGTGCACATGGAGTGGTCCCTCGCTTCACGAACGTTTCGGTTAGCGTACTTTTCGCATGAAAAACCACTGAAAATAAATGAATTTTTCAGAACAGATTAATTGCTTTTCAACGCATTCCCATGGGAAACCGCGTTTATGAATTCTTCATAATAAATGGAATGCATTAAAGCCGTAAAGCGAAGTACCACTGTATTCTTAGTGTTGTTTTTTTATATATTTTTTATATTTTAATAATAAAAATAAAAATTATACACTGGAAAATAAAACCCGTCTTCTCTGCAAGTAGAGAAGCAGGACGCTAAAGGAGCCTCTCCCTGCTCTGTTACATTTCTGCTTGCAAGGGACACATTTGGGATTAGCATGAAGAGTTGTGTTCAATTCTCCGGCTTCGTTTCCTTCCCTCTAGCAAGTAGATTTGCCATCCAAATGCTTCTGTAAGCCACGGTTGGCGGCTTCTCCTCCGCCAGCTGCATCCCATGTGCCGTGCATCCCCGCAGACTGATTTATTTCCTTCTACGCCAGCCAGCCAGCCTGGTTCAGAGCCGGGAACTGCTCTTGGGTTGCCTTTGCCCTGGGCCTCCCCCTCCACGGAGCCCAGACCAAACTCCGCAAGATGGATGTGCCAGCAGGGAGACGCAGATGGATGGTCCCCGGGGCGCAAAGTGCCAAAGAGCAAGGAAGCGAGGGAGGGAAAGAAGAAGGCGGAGGGCCAGGCTTCCAACCGTCAATTGTACCGGGAGATGTTCCCCCTCCGTCACATCCCACGCGAAGATGTCGAATGCCAAAAAGCTTTGGCAGGTTTTTTGCTGGCAGGCAGGCGGGGAGGTCAGCTCAGCGCCAGACCTCCCCGGCAGCTGCGGTTTCTGGGAGGGAGAAAGAAAGAAAGACAGACAGCCCCAGCAGACAACGCCACAAGGATGATGGGTCTGCCCAGCCGCTTGGCTTGCGATAGATGTATAATGTATTCGATGTGGTGGTGTTGTGAGCCGCCCTGAGCCGCATTGTCAAGTGGGCAGCATACGAGTCCAAATATAATTATAATCCGACTCTAGGATTCGGTCCTCATCTCTGTTTACAGACTAAGAGCCAGCGCTGTCTGCGTTTGCAGACGTTTCCGTGGACATGCGGCAGGCATGCCTCGATACCGGAGCGCATGGAACGCTGTTTCCCTTTCCCCCAGAAGTGGTCCCTATTTACCTACTTGCAATGTCGGCCCTATTTATCTACTTGCAATGTCTTGCTTTCGAACTGCTAGGTTGGCAGCGAGAGACGGCAGCTCATTCCGTTTTGCGGCACTCGGGTATCGAACTGCTGGCCTGCCCGCCTTCCAGTCAGCGTCTAAACCACTTGAGCCACCGCAGGGCTCGCCCGCAAATCATGGGACAAGCGCAACAAAGCAGAAACCCGAATTGGTCGCCGCGGACATGAGATGTCAGAGGGAGTGACTAGAAGGGATGAAATCAGGAATGAGGTTAGAAGGGAAAGAATCGGAATAGAACCCATCTTACACTATATATCCAGAGACAACGAATAAAGTGTTTTTTTCCGATTTGGAGAGATTTGCCTTGGAAGTCCACACTTTGTAAGGCAGATATGGAAATAGGAGCGCCCATCCCCACACACACACACACTCCTGGGTCAGACCCAAAGATTGGCTCTTTCTGTTCCCTCCCCCCCCCCCCCCCCCGCAATATCTCACCCTCCCTTTACACAACCAGATGTCTTAGTCAGCTTGGCAAACCCTCAAGGCCGGCATCCGGTGGGAGATGTGAGAAAAGAGACATTATTCCTGCCCCCAATCAGTGGGTGGACTCCTACTTCCAGGTTGGACGTGTGCCTTTCACACCCACAGCTGCGTCGGTCTTTGCACACAGTACAGTATGTGCTTAGTAACCTTACTCCTGATCTGATAAGAAGAGTGCCGGAAAGGGGGAGTGTCAAGATTTGGGGTGGGGAGGCCTGGGAAGGTGTGCCTTTGAATGCATTCCCATAGAAGCACCTCGTAAGGAGAGATTCCCTAGGGCTGTGATGGCGAACCTTGGCACTCCAGATGTTCTTGGACTTCAATTCCCAGAAGCCCAAGCCCCCATGAAAGTACACGAATGGGTTTGAATGCCCTGGGGGGGGCACATGAAATGGCACCGGGGGCCAGATCCGGCCTGTGGGCCTTAGGTTGGGAACCCCTGTCTTAAGCCATGGGGGTCTTTTTGGTGTTTACAGAATCAGATCCAGGAACTGAATGGACTACTAATTTAAGACCCAGACTAGAAAGCATGCCTACACACACACACACACACACACACACACTCACACTCTCTCTCAATAAGGTGTTTATAAGAGACTTTGGCGGGTTCTGGAGTTGAACCAACAAACAAGGTGTTTGTGTCCCGACCGCCCACTTTGCCGCTCCGCACAGCCACAGTGATGAATGGACATCCGGACTACACAAAGGAGCTTTTTTACCTCTGGGGGTTCCTACGCTTTTCCATCCCAATAAGCCACAGGGCTGGTCAACGGCTGAGTGTGCTAAGCCTCAAATCCATGCCCTGTTTTTCACACCTGGACAAACATGTAAGACCTCCTGGATTGATATGTTTTAATATAAAACCCCGAACGGTGCAACATGAGATGCAAGCACGATAAAATGACATTAAATGTCATTTCTCCTCGGTTCTATTTCCCCAGTCTTTTGGGTTGGTTACCTTATTATCCATGATTTTGTCTTTGTTCCCCCCCCCCCTTTCCCATGCGCTATCTATCAACACGCCACCCCAGATATTAATCAACTGTAAATATAAAACAATAAACAGACAAACTTTACTGGAGCAACACTGGACATTATGAACACGGTTAAGTTTTGGAAGTGCTCCAAAGATATGGATATTTGCAGAGCTGAATTTCTTCGTTGTCAATAACACTGCATCACACACACAAAATATTGTCTGCTACTTTGTCTAATCCATGTGCCATCTCACCCTCTTGGTTAAGTTCTTGTGTTGATCACACAGGGTATATTTGCCACAAATGGAGCAAAAAAATGTCCGGTTTATTAACACAACTGCGCCTACTCATCTTTAGCTCAAAACAGACTCACTAGCTGTACTAGATGGATTCGCACTAGAGAGAACCCCTTGGTCCATCTCATCTTATATACCTATTTCTGACATCAGTTCACTGACTTGCCCAGACATGCTTGGCCGCTGCTGGAACATGCGTGCCACCAGGGGACGTGATTCAGCTGAGGCAGCAGCAGGCCTAGTGGTAGCCGCAACTGTTATAAGGTTCCCATGTAAAAACACATTACCCAATTACCGACTATTTGAACAGCTATAGCACGGAACTGCATTGGCATGGATTTCTTTGGGGTACATTTTGTGGTTGTGGGGATATACCTGAGTGTACTCGGTGCAGCCGGAAAGGCCGCCCACGAAGCTGCAGACGTCGTCCACCGTCCACTTGCTGACGTCCTCCAAGGCCGGGCTTTCTTCGCCGTCCAGAAAGAGACCTCCCACCGTGCCTGTGCGTCCGAAGGGAGCAAACAGAAGGGAGGAAAGTTTCAGAGTTGGGAGGCAGGAGAGAGAGCATCAATCAACAACGGCAGCGCATACACGGACAGCTGCCGCCGGCATCTTTTGTGGGTCACAGAATTTTCCCTCTAGCTGCTTGTCCGCCATTAATGGACTGTCAATTAAAACACCAGGCAGGTTCAATTTGCAGGCGGCGGTTCCCAGGCTTGTGTGCGTGTGTGTGTGTGTGTGTAAAAACGTGTTCAGAGTAGCAATGAGATCTGGCAAGGCTAATGCATGCCCTTCGCCCTGCCCGGGTGTCTCTAATCGCTTGGCACCCGAACAGACAAGCAAGCAGCATAAATCTTGAAAGATGCAACTGACCTCTCTCTCTCTCTCTTACACACATGCACACCAGCTCCAGAGATTGTCCACAAACAGGTCTCTAACCCTCGCGCATTGGACCATGTGGAAGCCCCCCTTGGGGTACATCCCTGCTGTGACACTCTTGAACAAAGAGTTCACACCCTACACCCCCCAATGGCTTTGCTCAACCCCCATTTCCCAACCAAGGTCTTTGGAAAGGCCCGCTCAAAAGCCAGTCCTATCTGTGCTCATCCAAAGAGTCAGTGCTATCTGCATCTGCAGAGGTTTCCCTGGTCATGTGGCAGGCACGACTAGATGCCGGAGCGCAAGGAATGCATGTAGACTTCCAGCTCTAACAGAACTCTTCTGCCGATGAGAAACGCCCAAAGCTTGTGCCCTACCCTTTCCGAACCATCAAATTGTGGAGCAAGGGAAATTCTCTCCATCCTCTTCCTCTCCCCACCCACCCGATTAGGAAGAGGCTGCAGACCCAAGTTTGGCATCTCCTCTTCCTCTTCCTCCTCCTCCTGGCAGTCACAGCGCACGGATTTCAAATCATGCACTTCCTCTCCCCCAAAGCAGGCCAGGGACAGCTACGCAACGTTGCTCTCTTTTGGACGAGACAAAAAGCGACCGTTAATGCCACCTCTACACGACTCCAGCCAGCCCAAAGCCCTTCGGGTCCCAAATGTGATGGATGCGCTCTGGATCCGGAGCAGAAGTGGCACAGTTCCCATTCAGCCTTTCCACGCTTAATTGCTTGTGTCGGGTTTTTTCCAGCCAAGCCTTGCTAATTTGATAAATAGCCATCTGGATGAAGGTCCACGCATACTAAAGGTCCCGCCCAAATTGGTTGGTCCCCTACTCTGAATTAAGCCCCATCTCTCTCGCCACGTCCCACTTCTAATCCCAAATTGGAAAGAGCCACGCAGCTGGGACGGTTCCCCTCTCTGGCCAGACACTCGAGGTGGGATGACTGAATTTATATTTATCTGAGCCACTTGGGACGCAAAGCAAGCCGCACTTTCCCCACGTGTATGTTTCATGTGCCCATTTGGATCCAGGAGGTTCTGCTCAGGGTGGCTCAGTGGTTAAGAAGCTTGCCTTGTTACCTGGAAGGCCGGCAAGTCGGCAGTTCAAGAACACCTTTAGTGCCAAGGTTCGCCATCACTGGCATAGACCATCGGTTCCCAACCTTTTCAAGCCAGGGGCCGGGTCATGCTCTCTCAGTCAGCTTCGAGGGCCAGATAGCCATTTTTGCCCTGCCTGCACAATGGGGGTGGCCACTTTGTCCCAATAGTTTCAAAGGGGTGGCCATTGTGTTTCTCGAATGCCCTTGGAGGGGTTGGGTGCCACATGAAATGGTGATGTGGGTCGTATCCGGCCCACAGGTCTTAGGCTGGGAACCTCTGGTATATACCAATCAAGGATGCCTCCAAAGTTGGCCTCTCTCAAATCTCTAATTGAGCCCCTGCTTCAACACTTTCACCAATTCTTGCACACTGTGTGCTTTAGAATGAACTATGAGCATCTCTAGAAAGCCATGTTTCCCAACCTTTGGCTCTTGGGACTTCAATTCCCAGAAGATGCCTCAGTCAATTCCCCAAAGCCCTGATCAGCCAATGGACTGACTTCAGCGTCTGGGAATGGAAGTCTCCCTGGGCCCCACCTTGAGAACCATTGCGCTAAACCTTGGCACTCCAGATGTTCTGGGACTTCAATTCCCAGAAGCCCCCTTGAATCCACATGAATGGGTTTACTGAAGATGGGCCCCACCTTGGGAACCATTGCGCTAAACCTTGGCACTCCAGATGTTCTGGGACTTCAATTCCCAGAAGCCCCCTTGAATCCACATGAATGGGTTTACTGCAGATTCATCCGGCCCACGCCGCCCTCATCGCTCCTGAAAGCGGAAGTAAAACATGGCTGTACGGAGGAAGGGTTAACCCGGAAGAGTCTTAACCGTACGGGCACGTTTTACTTCTGCTTCCAGGAGCGACGAGGGCGGTGTGGGCCGGATGAATCGCAGTAAACCCAATTGTGTGGGTTCACGGGGGCTTCTGGGCATTGAAGTCCAAGAACATCTGGAGTGCCAAGGTTCACCGTCACGGCTCTAAAGGGACTGAGGACCCATCGTCTTGCATGCTACCAGATCCCCAGTGGAGGTGCCAAGAGAAAAAAGCCTTCCGGCGGCAGAACGGTCGCCGTGTCTGCACAACGGCCGCCTTGGAGTTGAGGAGACGCCAGGCTGAGCAATGGTCTAGTGACGCACCATTTTTGAAATACAGCCGGGGCGGATTTGAAGTCCTCCCAGAGCAATAAGTGACCGGCTGTTTTCCGGCTCGACCTCTCCGCGCCGCCGTCTGCAAATAGCAGGAGATCTGCAGCTTTCTAAAACAAATGATGTCAGCCAAAGCTCTTTGCTAGATCTCAGCCGTCAGCGGTCGGGAGGTCACCAGACAAGAGGCGTCCAAGGTCTCCTTTGAGAGTCACACTGGGGTTTTCTCCCCAGCAACATGTCTCTACTTCTCCCTGCACCTCAACCACACTGACTATGGCTCTGGTGGCGGGGCAAACACTGGAGTGCACAGAACGCTGTTGCCTTCCCTGACGGAGCGGCACCTATTTATCTGCCGTAATTTTTTTTTTTGCTTTCAAACCGCTCGGTTGGCAGGAGCTGGGACGGACGACGGGAGCTCACTCCGTCGTGCAGCCCTTGGGGGTCTCGGAACTGCCGACCATCCCGTCGACAAGTTCAGCATCTTAACCAACTAAACCGCTGCCGTCCTTCCCACTGTCCTTAAGCAAGTGGCAGCAACGAGACCCACCCGCTATCCTCCGTGGACCCGGCCACCAACTCAATCCATATTGCGACGCATCGCGTTCTCTCTTTTATGTCTTCTGCTTCCACCGAGCGCCCGGGGTCAACAAACGATGGCTGGCGTTAATTGCTCTCCAGACTGCAGATCGATAGGAAGATTTTACCCTCTCGTCGGCTCCATCGTTCACCTTTTCCAAAGGACGGGAAGGGGGGGGGACTGCCGGGGGCCGACCCCCTGATGAGATGAGGTCATTTGGCAGTGGACAGGTTTTCATAAGGCGGCTGGGGGAATCGACCCGGCAATGGACTGCCGCATCGATAATTTTATGTCACGGGGATAGAAGATGGCTCTCCGCTACCAAAAGTGCCGGAGGTGCTGGGTTTTCTCCCCTCTCTGGAACACAGCCAGGACTCCGCGCGGCTCCTGAATCACTCTCGGATATTATATCTTCCCCTTTCGCCTTTCCATCCTCCATCTTCCATCTAGCCATAATCTTGATTGTCCTCCCTTATTTATCTACGTTTCACCCCTGCATGATGCTCGACCTTAAGATGCAAATGCACGTACACACACACACACACACACACACACACACACACACACACACACACACACACACACAGCAAATTCATAAGTTTGTTGCCTGCAGTGGCTCAAGTGGTTAAGGCGCTGAAGTCAATGACTAGAAGGTCAGCAGTTCGATTCCCGGGTACTGCACGACGGAGCGAGCTCCCGGCTCCATCCCAGCTCCTGCCAACCTAGCAGTTCGAAAGCAAGACATTGCAAGTTGATAAACTGGGGCTGCTTCGGTGAGAAGGTAAACAGCGTTCCATGCACTCCGGTGTTTAGTCATGCCTGCCACATGTCCATGGAAACGTCTGCAGATACAGACAGCGCAGGCGCTTTGGCTCTAAACAGAGATGAGCACTGAACCCTAGAGTCAGATACAACTGACTTTCGAGCATGGGTGACCTTGAACTTTTACTGACTCCCCCTTTCACCCCTAAACTACTTTGATGGAGTACACAGAAAGAGCCTCCTTGAAGATTGTGGTATTTTTGAACCACAACTGGGCGTACCCTGGTAACAGCAACTGTGTGGCACAGGAGCCCTGGTTAAACTACTGTCCTGCAATCCAAAGGTTGTGACTTTGATCCTGACTTCTCTCCTTCACCAACAGCTGTGGGATGTTTCATGGTTCCTTTGGTCGTCTTAGTCATTCAACAAGAAACAGGAGCAGTGAAGTGTGTGGATGAGCAGTTATCCTGGGAAGTTGGCCAACCCAACTTGGGTTGGCCAACGCAAGTTGACTTGGTATCTTTTTAAGGACAAACAGGTTTTCAAGCTCAGTTTACAGTTCTTGCAACGGCGGTTTTCCTGCCCGGCAGCCCAGCCCGGAGTCTTGAATCCCGATACCCCCCTCGAGAGGAGACGGAAATGGCCAGATTGCAAACAGACACTCAAAGCTGTCTACACTTATGTCGTTTTTGAAAAAAACTAGGGTGGGTTGCTCAAGAGCCACAAGTAAACCATTACAGAGCTGGCAGGAGAACTGAGACGCGCAAGCAGATTTCCCTAAGAACCACAGCACGGATGTTATTAATGGTTTGGAGGGGAAAGAACCACACCCTGACGGATCCTGCCCTGCATTGCGTGCACCCCTGAACCCACAAACGTCCCAGGAACGTAAATGCTTCTCGCCATGTTGGAGATGTACACTAGATCTCCGTGATAGTGAACCTCGGCACTCCAAGTGTTCTTTTACTTCAATTCCCAGAAGTCCACATCTCTTTGAATCCACTCGAATGAGTTTACTGGTGTTGTTAGACTTGAATTCCCAGAAGCCCAAGTCCCTGTGAATCCACACAAATGGGTTTACTGCGCATATGCGCAGTAAACCCATTTGTGTGGATTCACAGGGAGTTAGGCTTAAATGAGAATTCGAGTCCAAGAACGTCTGGAGTGCCAAGGTTCACCATCACTTCTATATCTGATCCTCTGTTTCTTAGGAGGGAAACGGTGCCTTTCCTTTGGTCTTCTATCATCAACTTTGCCTCCCCCCATTTCAAACTGAAGGTAAGGTGTGTGTTTTCCACCCACGTCTCCATTTCTCCATTTCGTAGGAGGAGAAAAACCCGCCTTGCATCAGACCAAAGGTTGGGCAAGCTGAGCGTTCTGGTCGCTCCCCAACCCAACAGATGCTCAAAGCCAGACATGAAAGCCGCGCCGCTCTCTCCTGCTGTCCCTCTATTCATGCGTTTTGTTCCAAGCCCGCCACCCTCCCCACAAAAGCACTCGGGGGGCGGCGTTTGCTCCTTTTCAATGGCAGTGAAAGAGATGTTGCCTTTCATCCTCCACAGCAGTCACCCCTGACGACTGGCCGTCAATAGCTCTATTCATCACCAGTCCGGCTTGCTCCCTTTAAAGAGAGTGGCCATTCCTGCCTCCGGTGACAGGGAGTTCCTCAGTCAAAATATGCTCTGTGTGAGAAGGTAAACGTCGCCCTTGCTCGAAAGCTAGTTGTATCTGATTCTATGGGCTGTTATCTTTCCCATCGAAGTGGTACCCATTTATCTACTTGCAATTTTTTGGGCTTTCTAGGTGGAGAATACACAGCCGTTTCTGTGGTCATGCAGCAGGCATGACTAGACACGGGAGTGCACAGAATGCCGTTTACTTTCCCCACCGAAGCGGTATCTATTTCTCTACTTGCGATTTCTTGCTTTCAAACAGCTACTTTGGCAGAAGCTGGAACAGATGACAAGAGCTCACTCCGTCGTACAGGTTTTGGTTATCAAAGTGCTGGCCTGCCGACCTTCCATTCATCAAGCTCAGCATCTTAACCGCTGAGACAACCCTGTCCCCTTCACCCCAGTTATTACGAGACTGCAATATCCAGAAGCCACAGCCTGGCCATGTCACTTTTCTGGACCACATCTCCCAAACAGGGATTAGAAGGCCAAGTCACAAAGCACTGGTCCCAGTTGCCTCTAAAGGAGGAAACTAGACAGACAGACAGACAGACAGACATCTTCATTCCCTACTGTAAACCCATGTGCCACTCACACATACCTGCATGGAAGTAGGGGCTCATGGTATATGGGAACCCAAATGGCAGCGGCTGAGGGGGCGGGATGGAGGCTGGAGGGAGGTATTTGGGCTCAGTTTTGGTGATGACCGGGGCCAGCAGGTGACCGGGTGACTCAGCGCTGGAAGAGCCACAGGGAGCATTTTGGGTGGCCGCCAATTCGCTCAGTTCTTTAGCGCCATCGCAGACATTCAAGGTCTCTTTGCCCTCCTTGAGGTCGCTGGCAGAGCCGCTGTTCTCCGTCTTCATGTGCTCCGGCTTCTCGTCGTTTGCCTCCACATCGCTCTCCGAATCCTTCATCTCTTCGTCGGCGTTGCCGTCAGGAGGCCGGCTGTCCGGCGGCTCTTTGGGCTCACTCTGGCCAGGCGTCTCGGCCCGGTGGTGCGCCGACGCTGATTTCCGGCTCCCTCGCCGGCTGCCGTGCTCCTTGGGCGGGGTGGTGGAGGCGCCGGCGCCGGCGGGGACCCCGTGGTGGTTCAGCGAGAGCAGCGGCGTGTTGTTGTGTCTCAGCACCAGCATGGCGTTCCTCCGTGAGAGTTCGTCCCGTAACGCCTGGCCTTCGGAGAGGTCGTGGACGCTGCGCAACGCCGGGTGATCCGGCGGGAGGCCCGGGTGCAAACTCAGCGGGTCTCCGGCTAGGAGTCTTTGCCGATGGAGGCTCTCCAGTTCCTTCTGGCGGATGATCTCAGCAGACATCTCAAGCCTGGGGGGGTTAAAGATAAAAGTCAAGGTTGTGTCCGACTCATCTGCATTTACAGGTGTTTGATTTTGCAGATGTTTCTGTGGTCATGTGGCAGGCATGACTAAATCCCAGACAACACGGGATGCTGTTACCTTTCCTGCCAAAGTGGGACTAATTTAGGTAAAGGTAAAGGTCACCCTTGCTTGAAAGCCAGTCATATCTAACACTAGTGTTCACCTCTGTTTACAGCCAAAATTGCAGACATTTCTGTGGTCATGTGGCAGGCATGACTAGACACTGCCTTGTTTACATGAGGAATGAGCCACTTTCTAAAACTCTGAGAGTGACTTTCCTGTGTCTGTCCGGGGAAGGGCGCTCATGCCAAACTCCCAAAGCGGAGAAGAAATCAGAGAATGAATATGGGCTAGAGAGTTGGAGGGGAACAAAAATTGTCAGAAGCTGATTTCTGATTATTCCCAGTCTGTTTGTTCCTTTCAAAACGTATTGGCATAAAACAGGGGTACCCAAACTACTGCCTGGGGGCCGGATCTGGCCCACAGGGTGTAATTTGGGCACCCCTGGTTTGAGAAGAGAAAACGGCAGCCTAAAATCTATCCCATCCTGTTGCGAAACATATCTGGTGCAAAACGGATTGCAAGGTGCATTTTTTGCTTCCGCTTCTGGTGGGAGGAACCACATGGCCGGCCCACTGAAACACGTGACCGGCCTGCGGCCCGAAAAAGTTTTTTGGGGGGAGCCTGGCGTAAAAGGCTGCACAGCGTTTAAAAGAAGAACTGGAGTAAGATGCTTCCACTTCTCTCTCAATTTTTGCCACCCCACCCTTCTACAAGACAGCTTAAGGGCTGCATTCGGGGGTCACAGACCCATGGGTTTCTCTCCTCCCACCCCACCCCATGAGTCCTAGAAGTTGCAAAGCAAAGGAGGAAAAGCTTATTGTTCAGATTCTTCATTGATCATGCATAGATTTTCCCCCTCCGGTGCGTCGCCTTTCGTTTCCTGCCGGCCCCATCATCTTTGCGCATCATCCGGGTCCTGTGGGGGAGAGCCAAGCATGGGGGAAGGAGAGCCGGCCACGCCAGGCAAATCGCAAAACTTGTCAGCCGACCAACGAAGGGCCTCCCAACAGCCGCCTCTGCGGTCTCCCCGTCAAGGAATTGACGCGGGAACGAGGCATTGAAAGAGGATGATCAACATGCCTTTGGCACGGCCTCCGGCTATTGGGTTCGGCGAAGCATGCCGGCTAATCTCTCCTCCACGGAGAGGCGAAGGGGGAGCCCAATGGAGGAATGAAGCCAGGGAGAAGCCCTGGGTGGATCTGTGGAAAGGGGGGCAGAAAGACCCCCGCAGGGACCTGGACTCTCACCTGGCCAAGTTCTGTTTTCTCAGCATCTCCTGCTGTCGTGCAAACATTTCGGCTTGGGCCGGCTGCAGAAAGCCATAACCTGTGAGGTGGGGAAGAGGAGAATGTGGTGGAAGGTTAGCACACATATAGTAAAAGTTTAAGGTTTCCCTTGCTCAAAAGCCACCCGTGTCTGACTCTAGGGCTGTGATGGCCAACCTTGGCACTCCAGGTGTTTTCGGACTTTAAATTCCCAGAAGCCCAAGTCAACACACCTGCTGATCAGGGCTTCTGGGAATTGAACAAGAACAGCTAGAGTGCCAAGGTTCGCCATCACTGACATAAGCTGTCCCTTTGTAAGCTCTGTCACAAACCGTGGTCAAGTGGCAGGCATGACTAGACTCCCAGGCACATGGAAGGCTGTTCCCTTTCCCGCTGAAGCAGCACCATTTTATCTACTTGCAATTTCTTGCTTTCGAACTGCAGGCACTGGTTCAACTAGTGCTCCATCTCATGGGGACACATCTTGAGCACCGAACAAGGTGTTACTTTGGATTCATCACCCCCTAAAAAACTGAAGAATTAAGGGGTGGCACATCTCCACAGACCCACCCATGAGCAAAGACTGTGTGTTCATGGCTCCCTTGGTCTCCCCCCACCCTAAGGTTCAGCTAAGCTGCGTGTTCACGCTTCCCCTCCTCACGACTGCGCCTCATCGCATTGCTCAGTTGGCTGGCAAAAGACCCATTTATCTGGGATGGGGGGTGGGTGAGAGCAAGTGGAATACAGGATTGGTAACTGGTTGACTGCTGTGCCGACAGAGTTTGGGACTAGGCAGCCATTAGGACTGAATCAGGCGGATGCTTCCCATCTTCTTGCCGAGAGCACTGGGGTGCCATTGCGTGCTTTGGGATGGTGGCCCACCCATCACAAACGCATAATCACTTCTGCTTCCTTCTCTACAGGAAGGAAGCAACCAGAGGGGTGGAGATACCCCAGAACCTGAGCAAGAATGCTCTAAACCAGCGTTTCCCAACCTCTGGCTTTTGGACTCCAATTCCCTATATAGGGAACCATCCTCTACCATAGGGGCCGGCTCACCTGGCGTCTGGCACAGTGCAGAAGGCATCCCAATGAAGGGAGGTCTCAAGTGGGGTCCTAAGGTGATGTGAGGCGCATTCTGGGGCGAGAGGAGAGGCGGCGGGTGGGACATCTCCCTAAAACAGAAGGGGAAGCAAAACAGAGAAGGCAAAACATTAGAGTTGGACGAAGACGTTCCCGAAGGTTGTTGTCATGCCACCACGCAGGGAGAGAAGGATTTAAAGTAATTCCTCTTGCTAGACAAGAGATCCCTCGTCCCCTCCACACAAAAGTAACTTTTTTCCAAGCTATGGCAAGCGCAGCCGGAACATAGGTCTGGGAAAGAAGAGGCCGCATAAATCCTAAGTGCAGTTTTAACTTCTCAACCCTCGGTTAATGCATCCCATCCATTCCCACATCTTGTCTCTGTGATCTTTCGAAAGGCACTAATGCACAAGGTCACCCGAAGCCAGATCGGAATTAAGGACACGTGGCAATAATTCTAAGTGTCCCAAATGCTGGGATAATACAGCGTTTGCTCCGAGTGCCATCACTTGGTTTCCTTTCCTTCTCTTAGAGCCCACCGTTGGCTAGAAGAATTCACAATATGATGGCCAGGGAATTATCAGGAATCTCTACAGGGCCAGCCCAAAAATGATTATTTCCTTTTCCTTCAGGGCATGCTCCTGGTCAATCAAGTGGGTTAAAACCCCAAAGCAGAATGTTTCCGTGGACATGTGGCAGGCATGCCTTGACATCAGAGTGCCCCGAATGCTGTTCACCTTCCCACCGAAGTGGAACCTATTTATCTACTTGCAATGTGTAAGGCTAGGTTGGCAGGAGCTGGGACGGAGACGGGAGCTCACTCCGTCGTGCAGTATTCGGGTCTCGAACTGCTGACTTGCTGACCTTCCAGGCGTCAAGTTCGGCGTCTCAACCACTCGAGCCACTGCAGTCCCTCTGAAGCAACAACCTTCTTACAAAATCAGTATTTGGGCGGGGGGGGGGGGGGAGATTTAGATCACAGCCGCATCGGTGTCACGGGTCCAAATCAACTTTAGGAGGTACAGATTTTCAGCCTTGGATCTCTCTGAGCTTGGAAAAGTTACTTTTTTGGGGACCACTATCAAGTGGTCACACTAAGGGGACGATGCTGAGAGCTATCCACAAAAGCAGCTCTCTCCAGCTCCCCCTCTGCCTTCATTTTATTCGGTGTCGGGAAATCTCTATGCGCTATTAAGGGCTGCGCAGAAAGCCAGCGTCGGTTTACAAGTAATGAGCCAAGGGAGAACGCAGAGTGGAGCTTCACATCCGAGCCCTCTTCCCGGAGAAAAGAAATCTATTTTACGCCTGGCGGTTCCTTCTCTTCTTTCCAGACTATTCTGGTCGCTCTCAGACTATTTGCCAGAGTCTCGAGGCTGCACTCCAAAGAGATGTGAGCGATGGCTGTACAGAGATGCCCCTTCTTCGGCTGACGCACCCTGATTTTGGTTGTGCACATTGGCGGGGGGGATCTGGCTGCAGACCCAGAGGTTGGGAGTACGACTCCCACATGATGCCCTCAAGGAGAAGAGTCAGTCTGGGTAGCCTTGGGAAAGCTGCACAATCTCAAGATCTCCCGCTGGAGCAGGGGTTTCCGACCTACGGGCCAGATCCGGTGCCCAGTGCCATCCAAGAAACAAAAATGGCTGCCCCTTTGAAGCGGTTGGGGCAAAATGGCCACCACCCCCATCATGCAGGCAGGGCAAAATGGCTATCCGGCCCGTGAAGCTGACTGACATACCGTGACCCGGCCCCTGGCTTGAAAAGGTTGGGAACCCCTGCCCTGGAGGAAGGGACCGGTTAAAACCCCTTCTGTATATTCTTTGCCGAGAAAACCCTGGAAAGGGGTCACGGAAAGTCAGAATTGACTTCATGGCATCCGAAAAATATGCATCCCGAACCACCATTTTTGGCAGGGGGGGGGAAGAGTTCCTCTTAAAGATTTACTTCTGCTAAGGCAACTTCTTTATATTCTAAATCTGACAAAATCTGAACCTAAACCTTCGCAGGCTCATTAAAAATACATACTTTAATAGGCCCCCCACATAAGATCAACCTCTAGCTGGCATGCAGAGCGCACCATGCAGGGATGCTAAGAGCAGACGGTGTAGAGTTTTCTTTCTAATAAGGCTTTGCAAACGACGCAAGGAAGAGAGCGAGAGAGGAGGAAAATAATTTAGCATGCTAAAATGTTCGTGCACCCCCCTTGTTCTGTCCCCCATCTGCTCTACAAATGGCTGGCTGCTTCACTCAACCGGTTTCCCATCCTTTAACTCCATGGCTGCCCCATTGCCCACCTTGGTGTTGGCATGGCCCCCTTGCCATCCAACAGCCCCCCCCTCCCATCCTCTGGCTGTGGGTCCCCCCCTTGGCTTTCTCCCCCTCCCTCCGCGCCCGCCTCTAAACTAATTGCCCGGCTGCCGGTGTCTGGAGCCGCGCCACGGATCGATCCGTCGCTGCTGAAATGTTAATGCTAATCGTATAACCGCTCCGGCAGCGCCTCGCACTTCAGTGGCAGCGCCAATTAATCTCAGGTAACGCCGCGCCTGACCTTCGGGGGTCTCGGGGGCTGGGGCGGCAGCCAAGCGATGCTTATGTAATTACACCGTGAAGTGTGTAATCACCTGCCCTGCTCCCCGGGGCCTCGCAATTAGCCGAGGCCTCGTTTGCCTCGGTTGCCCCGGTTGCCAAGCGGGCTGCCACTCCGGACAGCCATGCCGGATGAATAACGGACAATTAAAAAGTGGCGCAGTGGATGGAGGGGGCGGGGGAGTGCATTGGTATGGGGGCCGTCCACTCGATCGTAATTAGCTGCAATCATGGGGAGACGAGCATGGCGAGGCGCACTTCGGCTTTGCGTTTTTTCCCCCTCCTAAGGAGCAATTTGGGAGATAAAGTGGTGCTTAGCCGTTCTGTGGTCCAAACGGGTCATCTGCCCCTTCTAAGACCTGCACAGTCTTGGGTTTTGTGGATGCTCGAATCTGAATAGGAGACTCGTTGTCCAGAGAGGTAAAGGGGGCCATGTGCACAAGCCTGACACTTGACCCACAGAAGTAGGGATTTGCGGCCCAATGCGCCGTTTCATGTGGCCACCACCACACCCGGAGGTGCCATGTGGTGGAGGAAGGGCAAAATAGCCGTCCGGCTCCCAAAGCTGTCTGAGGGAGCATGACCCGGCCCCCGGCTTTAAAAGGTTGAGAACTCTTGCATCGAAGGGCTATTTCCTTCTGCCAGTCCTACCCCTTCTTCCATGAACCACTTTCCTTCCTCGTTTTTTCATTGAATCATAGGAGTGCACAGAAAGAGCCGCCTCAAAGATCTGTGCTGTTTCTGAACCACAATCGGGTGCTTCCCCCAAGCAACAAGCTTGCAGTGCCGCCTAATCTATCTCACACTAGATCAGGCAAAGGGAACTATGGAATGAATTCACCAAAAGTGGCTTTGTTTTGGAAGTTCTGACCTAGACACAGAAGAAGAAACCCCCCGAATCATAGAATAACTGAGATCGAAGGGGCTTGTGAGACCAGCCCTGCCTGCTCAACGTAGGAATCCGAATCAAAGCAAACATGACAGATGGTAGTCCAAGCATTTGTCAGATGCCTTCAAGATCCCAAATGGATTGAGGATCCTGACGGAGACTTTTCTAACCACTCCTCCATCTCTGGCTCCATGGCATGACGCCTCCTCTTACTAATAGCTTCATGAAGTCTCTCTAGATCAGTGTTTCCTAACTTTTGGTCCTTGGACTTCAATTCCCCAAAGCACTGACCAGCCAATGTACAGGTGAAACTTGGAAAAATTAGAATATCGTGCAAACGTTATTACACCTTAAAAGGTGAAACAAATATGAGGTAGACTCACTGCACGCAAAGCGAGATAGTTCAAGCCTTACTTTGTTATAATATTGATGCTTTATGGCTTACATCTTATATGAAAACCCCAACCCCCCAATCTCATGTACATCATCATATGTACGCTCATCACAATTATAACGCATCAAGGCATGACATCTCTCGCTTTGCATGGAGTGAGTCTATCTCATATATTTGTTTCACCTTTTAAGTGAAATGAAGGGACATTTGCACGATATTCTAGTTTTCCACGTCTCACCTGTACCAACTTTGGCTTCTGAAAATTGAAGTCCAAAAACCAAAGGTTGGGAACGCACTGCTCTAAATACGGTAGTGAAGGAACATCTTCAAGCCTTTCCGAAACCTAGTACTTTCCAAACTGGTCGGATTACATCTCCCAGTCTGTACAACTTTGAGTAGAGGCTTTTAGGAGTTGCAATTCAACACACCGGGCTCAGGAATGCTTACAGGCAAGAGAGTGAAGAACTAATTCCCCGTACGACTTTGGACAGGCCGTTTCTGCCTGATTTTGGAAGCTAAGCATGGACAAGCTTGGTTAGGACAATGGACAGGAGACGCATGGATGGCCAGATAGGGAAGGATTCTGCCCCAAACCTTGGAGAACTGACAATCCTGGGCTTACTTGAGCCAGTGGTTTCTGACTCAATCCAGGATAGTGTCTTATGTTCCCACTACATTAGGAACGTCAGAAGGGTTATGTTTTTCAAACAATGTTCCAGAAATCCCATGGCTTTTTATGGAAAGGTGGTCAGGGTGAGTTCTTGGCCACGTCAATGGCTGTTTAAAAGGCAGCTTCCTCCGAGAAAGCAAGATCTTAAGGTATGCCAGTGGCGCACCCTAAAATATGACTCAACACATCGTAATAATTTCGTGTCATAGATTACGGTGGGTTGGAAGGATTTTTTGCTGGAGGAACTCCGCTCAAGGGATGCCCGAATGAGGCTCCTTTCGTGTCCCCAAGTGGAGCCCTCGGGTATTGAAACCCAACCTTCCAGTCTCCCAGCTCAGTGGCTTAACCACTAAGCCACTGGGGGAGCTGTACTGTACCCAGCACACAAGACACCAGGAACTGCCAAAATGAAAGTGAGATATTGGAAACCAAGTGTGCTTTTTATCACGGGACAGTTGTGGGGAAGGGAAGACCTATAGATGGGGAGAAGGCACTCAACCCTTTAAAACGCCATCCAAATAGCTGGAGATGAAACAAAGGCCGTCTGTCTGTCTTGCCATTCATGTAATTCTGGGGGGGGGGGGTAACTATTTTGGAATGGTATTTCTTAACTATGAACACTCATCTCCCATTTCATCCTTGCATGGTGGAAATTTAACTCCCCCCCCCCCCGCATGAATTTTTTTTGGCTCCAGACACCATAGACAACTGGGGTCTGCTTTCTCTCCATGTGAGGGTGCATTGATTTGCTATGGCTCTTCCAGGGCCTTACGGTATTTGCAATGCGAGATAAGCCAGGGAAGAGGAAGGCAAGAGGATGGAGCTGTCGCCCGTGAGGCTAAGAGGCAATGCCATGCGTTGAATTTGGGGAGTGGGTTGCATTTGGAGGGCTTGTGTTGTGTTTTTCTCCTCTCGTTCTCTGGCTGCCATTCTGAAGTTTTTGGAACAAGTTGAAGGGCAAACAAAACCAAGATGGGTGGAAGTGTAAAGATCCAGAGAGACTATTCAAGATCCAACGAACAGAAGACTAAGGAGTTGCAGATGATGCGAGACCTAAGCGTAAGAGTTATGAGTGCAGAAAAATCATAAAACCGCTGGCACAAAATTCAGCTTACAAAGAACATCGCCTCTCTATAATGAGGAAGGAAACAGAAAAACAAGTTCCCGGCCCTTAGGGTGGAGGAAGTATTCATGGGAACATATGGGCAAATGCCTGCTAAAACTGCAGAAGTCAAAGGACTTGACACAGTCAACGTTGCAGGAGGTAGAGCATTGATGGCAAACCTTGGCACTCCGGCTGTCCTTGGACTTCAATTCCCAGAAGCCCAAGTCCCTGTGAATCCACATGAGTGGGTTTGCTGTGCATACACTCCAGCTGTTCTTGGACCTCAATTCCCAGAAGCCCAAGTCCCTGTGAATC
This sequence comes from Bradypodion ventrale, assembly GCA_035047345.1. Lineage (NCBI taxonomy): Eukaryota > Metazoa > Chordata > Lepidosauria > Squamata > Chamaeleonidae > Bradypodion > Bradypodion ventrale. Next base: position 3,734,555 of record JAWDJE010000017.1, on the reverse strand, counting down.
CACACGAGTGGGTTTGCTGTGCATGTCCTTAGACTTCAGTTCCCAGAAGCCCAAGTCTTTGTGAATCCATATGAATGGGTTTATATGGGCACTCCAGCTGTTCTTGGACTTCAATTCCCAGAAGCCCATGTCCCTGTGAATCCACACAAATGGGTTTACTGTGTGGGATTTGAAGTCCAAGAACAGCTGAAGTGTCAGTAAACTCATTCGTGTGGATTCACAGGGGCTTGGGCTTCTGGGAATTGAGGTCCAAGAACAGCTAGAGTGCCAAGGTTTGCCATCACCGAGGTAGAGGGAGATAGCCAGCAGGCTGTTTTGCTTTGCACCACTGACAAAAAAACCAGTGGCCAACATGCCAGAAGACGTCCGGCATGACTTATTTCCCAATTTGCATGATTTATACAGAGATTCAGAGCCCGGCTTGCTTTCTTGGTAGAGAGTTTACACCGGAGATTCGAACCAATGACCCAACACTGGATTATGTCATGAGAGAGAAATCTGTTACGCAGAAAGGACCTTGGAGGACATCTGCTCCAATCCCACGTTTATTGTGCAGTGGAGGATGTTAATTGTAATCGCAGGCTTCTTAATAGGGAGCCACCTTGTCTAGCCTCCCAGCCAAAGAGCCTAGGATCTCCCAGGATTGTCTGCTTTGTTATGAAACAGCGCTTTGCAATTTCCCCCATCCTGTTTAGCCAAAATCTGCTTCCTTACCACTTCCTTTCAGTTCCTGCCCTCTCCACAGACCCATCCCAGCGAGAGAGAACAAGCTGTCTGCACTTGCTAATCCAGAGGATGAAAGGAAGGTACTGTTTATGCCGCCCCCCCCCCCAAGAAGAACAATTAACAAATCAGTATCAAGGAAACAGGTGGCTTAGTGGTTAAGATGCTGAACCAGATGGCTGGAAGGTCGGCTGTTTGAGACCCCAGTGCTGCATGACAGCATGAGCTTCTGTCCCAGCTCCTGCCATCAGAAATTGCAAGTAGATAAACAGGGATCACTTGGGTGGGAAAAGTAACCGTGTTCCATGCGCTCCAGTTTCTAGTTATGGCCACGGAAACGTCTGCCGACACAAACGGCGTCAACTCTTTAGCTATAGACAGGGATGAACACCGAACCCTAGATTCAGATACGACTGGCTTTCGAGCAAGGGCCACCTTGCCCAGGAAACAAAGGAGCACAGGGAGAAAGGGTATTTTCCCTGTTATGTATCTGCACAGAGGTACACCCATAGGGCCGGTGTGCAAAGAGATTAGGCGGTTTTAACTGCGTGTTGCTAAATTTGACCTGTCCTTTAAGAAGATTGAAATGGTTCACGAGGCTTTAAAAGTATTGACTTTTCTTTAACAATAAGCACTAATGGCCTTCAAATAATCAATACTTTTGAGTCATTACAGAGGGAGTTGCACATTATACTGCTAAAACCATGCTGTGTATTTTAACCCCCTTTTCTCTCTCTCCTTCCACCCACGGTGAACAACCAGTCAGGGTAGAAACTGCCTCCCTGTAGAGAAGGATCTTGTATATAAGAGAACTGGACCAGACGAAGGAGAAGACTTGGATTCGCAGGAGACAAGAGTTAGAGCTCAAGAAAACAGAAATAAATCCCCTCTATTTATTGTAAGGCAACATGTCTGGATGGTACCAGGTTTGGCAACCTGGTGTCGTCCAGATGCAGTGCTTTATGGTCCCCCAGGAAACAATATTGCCCAAAGCTCATGGGAGCTGAAGTCTAACACACTTGGATCTACAAACTTCTTCTTCAAGTGCCGTATCTGATTCTGAATATTGGCTATCATGGCCATCAGCCATGAAGATTGTCCTGGGAACAATCTAATGGAGTGGTCTTCCATTTGCCTTCCACATCGCACTGTGACCCCCATAGTACCACTGATCCAGTTCCACGAGTCACTTTCTGGTCCTGAGTCCTTTGGACGCGCAAAGTCCTCCTCGGCCCCAGGCCAGGATGGATGAAGCTGCTGCCCTCCGTCAAGAGGGATCCAAGTGGGTTTTAATCCACTTGGGGACCATCAACCTTCCCTGTGGACTTCGGCATTCAAGGCCGTTAGACCTCAGGGTGGTCAGACTAGATAACCACTGGCTCTGAGTCACTGGCGGTAGGGTCTACTCAAACTGTCACACTGTACCTGGGTCTCGAACTGCTGACTTGCCAGCCTTCCAGCTAACAAGGTGAACTTCTTAACCACTGAGCCACTGCATCTCTGATAATCTCCTAGATCAGTGATGGCCAACCTTGGCTCTCCAGGTGTTCTTGGACTTCAATTCCCAGAAGCCCAAGTCAACACTCCTGCTGATCAGGGTTTCTGGGAATTGAAGTTCAAGAATAGCTGGAGTGCCATGGTTGGACACCACTGTCCTAGATGCAAAGACCTCTTAATGTCTGGTTCCTCCTTTGTACACCTCCTTCTCTCCAGGCCTCATCAAGAGATCCCTTCAGTTGTCTCTGGTTTTGTAGACTTAGGACTCCAACCCTTCTAGGATGGGCAATGCCCACCGCTTGGAGAAAGCCAACCTCGGTCCAACCACTGCCCGCATCACTCTCCTTGGACTACCCAATACCAGTGATTAGGAAGTGAGTATTGGTTGAACCTTCTTCAAAATAAGCCTGGTGGTGCAGGGGTTAAACTGCTGCCCTGCAACCAAATGGCCGTAAGTTCAATCCTGACCAAGGTGGACTCAGTCTTTCATCCTTCCCAGGTCGGTCAAATGAGTCCCCAGCATGTTGGGGGCAAAATGCTAATTAACTTGTGAACAGCCCAGAGAGTGCAAAAAGCACTTCTATGGGGCAGGATAGAAGCGGAACCACTCTTCCTATATCCTTGTTAAATGTAACCATGTTCTAATTATGGGCTGGCTACAATGTCAGTTTCTGCCGCTACACTCTCTCGGGTTCTTCTTCGTGGTCTCTGTGAACCCACACGAATGGGTGTCTGCGCAGTAAACCCATTTGTGTGGGGTTCACAGGTGACACCGAAGAATAAGAAGAAGAGTTACGGGTAAGCAACCTGCCCTTATAGAGCTCTGGTGGCGCAGGGGTTAAACTGCTGTCCTGCAACCCAAAGGTTGGAGTTCAATCCTGACCAAGGTGGACTCAGTCTTTCATCCTTCCCAGGTCGGTCAAATGAGTCCCCAGCATGTTGGGGGCAAAATGCTAATTAACTTGTGAGCGCTTATATGGGGCAGGGTGTAGAAGTGGAATTGCTTTGCTTTGCTCTTGCCTATGGGTCTCTCTGCCCCTCCTGCCAAAACTCCACCATTTGCCTCTCTCTCTTTCTTTCTCTCTCTGCCTCCAGCTAATGGCTGAATTCTTCAGTGGCTAATTATTCTTGCCGCCGCATCCAAGCATTGGGCGAACTGCCATAATCCCTGCGGAGATCCCCCGACAGGAAGCCGGAATGGAATTTTAGCACCACTGCCAAACCGCACTGAGCATCCCGCTTCCTATTTCCCCCCCACCCCTGACATGCATTATTGCCTGGCCCTCGGGAGAGGCCGAGAGGCCGTAAATCTAGCTGCAATTTGTTCGGTTGGAGACAGTGCCTTTTTCTCTTCCTACGCCTCCGTCTTTCCATCATCCTTTCTCTCTCTCTCTCTCTCTTTCGCTTGGCCCTATGACAGGCTGTGCTCTAGGCAGCCTTGACTGACCTCCGTGGTGGGAACGAAGGGGGAAAAGGCTTGTAATGGCAAGATTTTAAAAAATGTAGAAGGCTAAAAGGCCAGAGGAACAGGGGAGAGGTGTCCCTTCTCATCCATTCGGTGGCTCAGTGGTTAAGAAGCTCGCCTTGTTACCTGGAAGGCTGGCAAGTCGGCAGTTCAAGACCTGGGTACTGCATGACGGATTGAGTGGAGTGCCCAGCTCTTGGGGACATAAAAGGAGCCTTATTTGTGCATCCCCTGAGTGGAGTTTCTCCAGCAAAAATCCTTTCAACCCAAAATAATTCCTGGCACAAAATTATTATTATTATTATTATTATTATTATTATTATTATTATTATTATTATTATTATTATTATCATCATCATCATCATCATCATCATCATCATCATCATCATCATCATCATCATCATCTCCAGCATGTCTCTTCCTTAGACAGAACAGCCTGTTTGCGCAGAAGAAGAACAGCCTAGAGCCATAGTTCCCAATGTGGGGCACTCGCCCACAAGGGGGGGGGGCAATTCAAGAATGAGTTATTAACACTGAATGGCCTTTTAGGCTTCCCCCACATGAATCAGAGTTCACTTTTTGAATAATCAGAATTATATGTCACAGGGCTTGGGGTGGGGCACCAGGATTTTAGAGATGCTTAGGTGGGGCTTGGTAAAAAAAAAGGTTGGGAACCACTACTCTAGACTATGACTTGGTCTCTCGAAAAACACAACCAACCACACACACAAAAGCCTTCTCAACATTCGGAAATAAACATTACTGCTTGGAAGCCCAGAATATAGAAAAGTTCCTTTTTTTGCCACCTGCAATTACACCGTTTGAGACTTCTATTCCCCTCTAAAAAGTAACTTTTCCGAGCAGGCCCACCCCATGCAGTATTGTTGAAGTGGTTTTGCATACATTCGGTCCTGCGCGAGTAGGATCCGGGGGAGAGGAACCCTGAAGATGTGTATTTTAAGGGGTGAAGGTCCCATTCCGGATCGCTGTGGGTCAAACTTACCTCTCAGGGAAGTGCGAATCCCGGTGTTGGGGAAGCCCCTGCTTCCTGCGTTGGCTGGAGGAGTTTGTAGCCGAAGGGAGATGGGGATCCATGGAGCTGGGGTTTCGTGTGGCTGCGGCCACGGCCACCTCTTGTCTTGCCCTGAGGAGATCTGTGGAACAAGAACAAACTCTACATCAGTTGCTGGACTGAGACAGGAAATTGCAGGAATTAATCATTAACAAAGGGTTCGTTTTGTAGCATGCAGCATATACAAAGCATTCATATACAAAGCATATATGAGCATATACGAAGCATTCATTCACTCAAATACGAAGCATTCATTCATTCACTCAAATACGAAGCATTCATTCATTCACTCAAATATGAAGCATTCATTCATTCACTGATTTATTCAGGAGTGGTTAAGAGGTTCACCTTGTTAGATAGAAGGTCAGCAAGTCAGCAGTTCGAGACCTGAGTACTGCATGATGGAGTGAGCTCTTGTCTTTGTTCCAGTTCCTGCCAACCTAGCAGTTTACCGTATATTTATTTAATTTATTGTTATATTTATATACAGTACCACCTTCCTCACCCTAAGGGGTGACCCAAGATATTACTAGAGTCGGGGTATATACTCAAGTATAAGTCGGGTTTTTTAACCCCCAAAATGAGGTCCCAAAATGAGACTCGACTTATACTCGGGTCAATGTAAACACTCAAAACATACCCACACAAATGTTTAAATTAATTTATTTTACTGTATTTTAATTATTGAAACTCACTAGCAGCTGCTGCATTTTTCACCCCTGACTTATACTCGGGTCAATCTATTTTCCTAGTTTTAGAGGTCCAAATTAGGAACCTTGACTTATATTTGGGATGACTTATAGTCAAGTATATACAGGTAAAAACAAGGACTTGCAAGTAGGGACCACTTTGGTGGGGAAAATATCTTGGGGACATGAAAGGAGCCTCATTTTGGTGTCCAATGAGTGGAGTTCCTCCAGCAAAAGTCCTTTCAACCCAGAAAGCACCTTTGTGTGCTTCTGATAAGATTAAAAAAATAATAATGTATTCATAAATTCCTCTGAATTTAACTATATCCATTAGTTTTTATTAATATTTATTATCTATGCTTATAATTGGAATCTTAACTCATAACGTAATGCAAGACAGACGGAATACAGATACAGACAGATAGACCCATCTATCCACCTGAAGCAATATCCACCTATCCATCCATCCACCTACCACAACCAGACAACCAACCCACACTCAGCTAAAGTGCATTCCTTAAAAAGTAAAGGTCACCCTTGCTCGAAAGCCGGTCATATCCGACTCTAGGGTTCAGTGCTCATCTCTGTTTCATAGCCAAAGAGTCAGAGCTGTCTACCTCTGCAGACGTTTCTGTGGACACGTGGCAGTCATGACTAGACACCAGAGTGCATGGAATGCTGTTTACCTTCCCACCAAAATGGCCCATATTTATCTACTTGCAATTTCTTGCTTTAGAACTGCTAGGTTGGCAGGCGCTGGGTCAGAGATGAGAGCTCACTCTGCCGTGCAGTACTTGGGTCTCAGAGTGCTGACCTGCCACCTTCCAGTCAGTGTCTTAACCACTTGAGCCACTGCAGTCCCCTCCATCCCTTTCAAAAAGGGTCTCCATGTAAACCCCAATCCAGCCACTTATGAGACTTCCCATTCCTTCTGCTCCCCCCCTCCCTCCTTTCTCTCCACAGAGTGTTAATCCTTCCAGGGCCAGGTAATTAGCAAGTGCTAATTAGCGGCTGTTTATACTGCACTCAGAGGAAGCAGACAATGGTTTATTTATTATGCCAGTTGATGGCTTTATCCTCCCTTGTAAAGAGAGAGAGAAAGTGGGAGAGGGAGAGAGGTAGGAGGGAAGTTCTTCAGGCTACCTATCTATTTGTTTGACAGATGGAAGAAGTCCATTTGGATCAGAGGTTCCCAACCTTTTCAAGCCAAGGGTCAGGGGTCACACTCTCTCAGTCAGCTTCGAGGGCCGGATGGCCATTTTGCTCTGCCTGCACAATGGGGGATGGCCATTTTGTCCCAACAGCTTCAACGGGATGGCCATTTTGTCCCAACAGCCATTTTGTTTCTTAAATGCCCTCGGAGGGGTGCCGCAGGCCTGATCCGACCCACGGGCCTTAGGTTGGGAACGCCAGGTTTGGATCAAGGTGAGCGTGCAAAGGATGATTGTTTTGCGTGCTCTTGCTCCACCTACACCAGTTGAGAAAAATATCCCAGATCTGGCCCATGTCACCATTTCATGTGGCCCACCCCACCACTCTGAGGACATTTGAGAAACAAAATGGCTGCCCTTCTGAAGCTGTTGGGACAAAATGGCTACCCCCAATCGTGCAGGCATGACGAATAGGCCATCCGGCCCTCGAAGCTGACTGAGAGAGCATGACCCGGCCCCCAGCTTGAAAAGGTTGGGAACCCCTGAACTAAGGAAACCCAAATTAGAAAGAAATTCTCATTTCCACCAGAATGCACAGAAAGCTGATAGGTTTTCTTTTGCCACTCGCTGTACACCGTTAATTTTGATAAATTAATTATCTGGCAGCAGGGGAGAGGGCAGGCTGCAATTTGTGCATTGGGCAGGGGAAGGGCAGGCTGCAATTTAGACGCCGTTGCCAGTTCCTACAAACTGCATCGATCCTGCATGGCTGCGTCGCCTCTTCCACGAATCTCACATCAAAAACTTCCCTCCCGCGTCCACCCATGTGTTCTTCACAAGGTTATTTACAACACTGCGGCTCTCTGACGGTTTGGAAATCAAGAGTGACTGACATATGGATGGCTCCAGGGATGGCAGGGTTTTTTAGGGAGGGGGAATTGGAGAACGCAGGATTAATTCTGACAGACAGCAGCGGGAAAAAGGGAAAGAAGGAGGAGGAGAAAGGAGAAAGAAGCAATTAAGCAAAAAAGAGGGGAAAAAGATGTCTAAATTATTAAATCTGAGCTGGAGCCAATGGAAGTACCTGTAGACAATAAGCACTTTGTACTGGCAGATCTAAAATGTATATTTGAGTGCAGCTTTAGTCTCCCCACCCCCAGGAACATCTGCTATTCCAGATACAGCGTTCTAAAGAGAAGCGCACTGCCCTCGTCGTTTCTGGAAGCGGGAGTAAAATGCACCCATACGGTTAAGGCTAAACCCTAACTCCGCACGGGCACGTTTTCCTTCCACTTCCAGGAACGACGAGGGTGGCGTGGGCCGGATGAATCGCAGTAAACCCATTCGTGTGGATTCACGGGGGCTTCTGGGAATTAAAGTCCAAGAACATCTGGAGTGCCAAGGTTCGCCATCATGGCCCTAAGCTAAGCTAATTTGATGCCTTCGACCACAGGGGAGTTCCCTCTCCTTCGTGTCTTGGCTTTCCTCACAGGTTCCCGCGCCTTTTCTAGCTGCGCAGGCGCAACCACCCATCCACCCAGGACCTCTTCCTTGGCCAGGAGCCCGGCACCGGCGAGCTCTTGCTGATAATAATAATAAAAACATATTTGTGCCCCAGAGTGCAAGAAGTGAGGGCGCACTGAGATGAGTCCCGTTGTCCCGGTGAGCCATCCCATCCCTGGCTGGGTCCTCATCTGACCGACCTGGGAAGGATGGAAGAGTACTCCTGACTCAACCTTAAGCCCTGGCCAGGACCGAACTTCCAACGTCTTGGTTGCAGGACAGCAGTTTTAACCACTGCACCACTAGTGGTTCCAGAGATAAACTAAGGGGACTCAACACCATCAAAGTCTACAAGCCCCAACATGCTCTCACCGCTGTGGCTGGGGACGGCCATGCTGTTTGCGAGCTGGTAGAGTCTCTGTTGCTGCTGTTGCTGCTGCTCCTCGAAGGTGCTGTGTTCGTTGATAGCGGACATCATCCTCCTGTAATGCTCCTCCGGGGTCATCTGTGTGACGGACCCCTCCAGCAGGGGCGTGTGGGAGTTTTCTGAAGGGCAGAAGGAGGAAAGGGACAATTAAGGACCCCCACCTTGTGGCCAGAACAGAAGAGAAGAAGAGACAGAACTGGGGGAAGGTTGGGAGATGGAAGAGGAGACAAACCAGACAAGGAGCCAATCCCCCCTTTACATAGGTTCAAAACTCCTTGAGACATTGCGGGGTGTGGCAATAGCCTTTGGAGGCTGGATTGCAGAGGTCAGTGATGGTGAACCTTGGCACTCCAGGGGTTCTTGGACTTCAATTCCCAGACGCTCAAGTCAACACACCTTCTGGGAATTGAAGTTCAAGAACTCCTCAAGAGCCAAAGTTGGCCATCACTGACCTAGACCAAAGTTCCTCACACTTGGCTCTCCAAATGTTCTTGGACTTCAAATCCCAGAAGCCCTGATCAGCAAGTGTGTTGACTTGGGCTTCTGGGAATTGAAGTCCAAGAACACCTGGAGTGCCAAGGTTGGCCACCACTGGTCTAGAGCAGGGTTCCTCAAACCTGGCTCTGAGAATGTTCCTGGACTTCCAATTCCCAGAAGCCCAAAAGCACCCTAATAAAACATAACCCGAAGTGTTGTATTTAGGTAAATGTAAAGGTCCCCCTTGCTCAAGATGTTTCTGTGGACATGTGGCAGGCGTGTCTCAACACCAGAGCGCACGGAATACTGTTAACCTTTCCCACCGAAGTGGTCTCTGTTTGTCTACTTGCAATTTCTTGCTTTCGAACTGCTAGGTTTGCAGGAGTGGGATTGAGCTGGGACTGAGACGGGAGCTCAATCCGTCGTGCAGTACTTGGGAATCGAACTCCAACCTTCCAGTGGGAAGGTTGACACTGCTTGGCTACCAAATGGTCTTAGGGCCTCCCGTGCCTGACGCCTCCCCACCTCCCCAGGGAGAGACCTTCAGAAACCCACCACCTGTCTCCCATGGCCTCCCCGTTCTTTATCCAAGGAAAACCAGGTGGACGTTTGGATCCTGTCCACGGCCACGACCGCCAGTGCTAAGCTGGAGACGGAGGTGGCAGAAGTGGGGGAGATTGACGGATCATGACACTCCCAATTACCCTAAAGGCCTCCTGATCTCTTCCCAAGAAGATTTGAGTTGCAAAACACAGAGAAAGGATTGAGAGGGGAGATTTGCGGTGCTTTGAAAAACAACAAGGGGGATTTTTCTCCCCCCATCCCAGCCGGGTTGGGGGGGGGGGGGGTTAATGTGGGGAGTTTGATCCCGTCAAATCCCCAGCCGCCGCCAGGTGTGACATGGAGCCCGGGCAAAGCTGCTCAGGGTGCACGGCCTAGACAGCTATCAGCCGCCCAAGCCTTCTGCTCGACTCGGCACACAGATGCCACGGAAGAAGGGCATCATCCCCTCTCAGTGCATTTTTCCTTGCAAAGCTGCAAACCTCCAGCCGGGACTTCAACTGAATATCCAGAGTTGCGACTTTGCAAATAGCTTTGTTAGTCATCAAGTTCAGCGTCTTAACCACAAATAACACTGTTAGGATCGACTATGAAGTCAGGGAAATGTGCAAGCTTTAGACTTCTCACATTTTCTCGATCCTTCAAGCTTTCGACTTCTAAAGGTGTTGTTTTGTGAGCTGGCCTGATGGGAGGCATTCTGCATGACTTAAAGGTTTGCACATGTTTGTGAATTTACCACTGATTCCTAATTCTCTGCCTGTAGATTTTGGTTTGTTGTTATGGAACAACACGTTGATCATAACCTGATTGACTGATCAGAAATTGAGTGTTGGCATGACATTCAATGAGGCCTTGCTATGGCCCAGATCTATCGGATGGCCTGCTAAAAGCCAGCGCTTCCACCATACCAGTAAATGAGTCGGATACACGGTGTGAATTTGAGCATGTTGGTCTTGGATTTAGGGATTCTGACCATCAGCCTATTCAGGGTCCACCAAGTGAAATAGAGGAGGTTGAGTTCTTCAGCCATATCCTCCTTTAATGCATTAATGCACACAGGTCACCCATGCTCAAAAGCCAGTCATTTCTGACTCTAGGGTTCAGTGCTCATCTATTTGCAGCCAAAGAGCCTCAACACCGGAGTGCATGGAACACTCTTTACCTTCCCACACAGTTTGGATTTAGAGGGGCTTAATGCAGAACGTGGAAGATCTTTCTGCAACGTTACATATTTTACATTTCCCTGGCCACAACACTTCCGTTAGCCTAGCTCAAAATTCCTCCCCAACTAATTAAGCTCTACTCGGCTGATTTTTGCAACAGCACAAATGGAGGGTGGAAAAGTGTGGGAGACTAAGAAAGAGAGAGAGAGAAAAGAGAGAGAGAGAGAGACCACTTCAATGATTTTCTTCCCCCCCCCCCCAATCGCAACCCCCCCCCCTCTAAATAATGCAGCCTCATTTCTCTTCTCCGGAGTTGTGGAGGGAAGCAGATCTCCAAGCAGTCAGTCAAAGTGTCAGAACAGGAGGAGAGAGAGAGAGAGAAAGAGATTGAAAGAGAAGAGTTGGAGCTTGGGGAAGAAGGCTTCCAGTGTGTGACCTGCCAGCATGACCCTATTTGGAGCCTCCACTATGGTCGTATTTCCACATTAAATGCAAGAGCCTTTTGTGCAGTCTGACAGCATGCGCTCTGGCAGGAAGCTGCTCTTTCCACCCAGAGCTTGTACCAGGAGTGGAAGGAAGGCAATGATTGACCCAACCAGTCAACCAACGAAGGAAGGAAGGAAAGAAGGAAGGAAGACAATGATTGACCCAACCAGTCAACCAACGAAGGAAGGAAGGAAGGAAGGAAGACAATGATTGACCCAACCAGTCAACCAACAAAGGAAGGAAGGAAGGAAGGAAGACAATGATTGACCCAACCAGTCAACCAACAAAGGAAGGAAGGAAGGAAGGAAGACAATGATTGACCCAACCAGTCAACCAACGAAGGAAGGAAGGAAGGAAGGAAGACAATGATTGACCCAACCAGTCAACCAACAAAGGAAGGAAGGAAGGAAGGAAGACAATGATTGACCCAACCAGTCAACCAACAAAGGAAAGAAGGAAGACAACGATTGACCCAACCAGTCAACCAACGAAGGAAGGAAGAAAGACAATGATTGACCCAACCAGTCAACCAATGAAGGAAGGAAGGAAGGAATGCAATTATTGACCCAACCAAGGAAGGAAGGAAATGATTGGCCCAACCAATGAAGGAAGGAAGGAAGGGAATGGGACAATGATTGACCCAACCAACAAACCAACCAATGAAGAAAGGAAGGAATGGGACAATGATTGACCCAACCAACAAACCAACCAATGAAGAAAGGAAGGAATGGGACAATGATTGACCCAACCAACCAAGGGAGGGAAGGTTGTTTCCGCTTCCATCTATGGCCAGAAGTTCAAGACCAACATGCTGTGTGAATGTGTGGAGATGCAGAATCGAGATCATCTGCTGGTCTACCAGTTACTACCAGAAACATGCATCGATGAGGACTTAGGTTTGGCAAATGACAAAGCCAAGAAAGTGTTTTGGCAGTTTAGTGTCTGAAACAAGACACCAAAGAAGAAGAGGAAGACAATCCAGAACAACCATTCTGTGACATCACAGCAGCTCAGCTAATGGCCGAGCACGAAATCACCCACTTGGAGTTGACAGGAAGAGAAGAGAAACGGGCATCCTTGATCTCGCCTTTTGCAACATGAAATTGCAAACCCAGCATGAAGACCCCTTAAAACAATATGGTCACACAGAAGGAAAGAAGGTGCACAAAGGAGGCCAAGTTGGAGAAGCCAACCAACTACTAAGCCAACTGTGGCCGAGTGAAATAACAAAGAACTCCTTTCGACATGGCCCAGCCAGCTTGACCTGGGAGAGAAAAAATTCCTACAATCTATTTCTGCAGATAAATGGAAGAAGCCCTCTGCCGCCCCCGCTGCCCCGCCAAAATCTTCTTCATGACCTCAAGTCTGATCGGATAATCTGTTGTTTCGTCCTTAAAGCCATGCAAGCCAAGAGGCAAATTGGGCAGGTTTGGAGCCAAAGCTAGGCTGCCGGTGTGGGGACGACGACAGTGAGGGAGACCTTCTTTGGTGTCTGGAATAAGCAGCATTGATTCCTAAGCGATAGATAGCCAAGTCTCTGGAAAGCCTGATTAAAGCTTAGCTTCTTTCTCCCAGCGATGGATTAAATGGCTATCACCTTGATTAATTTTTCAGAGGGGTGAGTTGGGTTGGGAAGGAAGACAAAGAAAGACGAAAAGGAAAAAAAAAGGCTGGAATCAGAGACAGCACACAGATGGACGCCAAGGATATATATATTAAGACGGGCAGAAACTAGACCAACAGCATTTTACTGGCTAATACCACTTTAGTCCCTGTTGATAAGCTGGCGTCTTCTTTGGTTGCAAAAGGCAATTTTAACCATCCTGCCTAGATCGCTATTGGAATATTGACATCCGTCTGCAGTGGCTCAAGTGGCTAAGATGCTGACTGGGAGGTGGAAGGTCAGCAGTTCGATTCCCGAGCACTGCAGGACGGAATGAGCTCCTGCCTTTGTCCCAGCTCTTGCCAACCTAGCAGTTCGAAAGCAAGAAATTGCAAGTAGATAAATAGGTGCCACTTTGGTGGGCAAGGTAAGTGTTCCATGTGTTCTGGTGTCTAGTTATGCCTGCCGAATGTCCACGGAAACGTCTGCAGAAGCAGATAGCGCTGGCTCTTCGGCTTTGAAACAGAGATGAGCACTGAACCCTAGAGTCAGATACGACTGGCTTTCGAGCAAGGGAACCCTTAACTGCAGTTCAGAGGGAGAGAAGGAGGAGAGAAGCAGTGTAGAAAAAAGAGAGAGGAATTTATGCCAAAAACCTGGATTCAGTACACAGCAAGCCAGGATTCCCTGCTGCGTTTGCACTAAAACACAAAGTTTCTAGTCCTCATGATTGTGCAGAAACATCTTCAAGTCCATCCAGCTTTAAATGGGCTCAAAAAAGGGGAAATGGGACACAGATGCTACAGGGACCCCAAAAGACCCCCAACCCAGGCCCCCTTGGGTACTTCCAATCTTTGAACCTAAATAAATCTTTGCACACTGGTGATCTTAGACGAGTGTCACAGGCCAGAGAAAATGAACAGAGCCAGCAGCTTTGTCCTATTTGCTCTCTGTGGGTCAAGACTCCCCCCCCCCCCCCTCGATTGCTTGGGCCGTCACGCAACCAGAATCCCAGCCAAGCTACCTTTAATCAGCCTGAGTATTATCGATTGCTAATTTACTTGCACTTAAAACAACAAAACTTCTTTGGAAGAGAGATACCAGTCTGGGAGTCTATATAGTTGATGGGTTTTCCATCAACTTTAACTGAGTAGCCCCAGGCACCTACAAGACCAGACCAACTCAGTCCCCCTTCTATGTCTTGTTCAACACAACTGGGGGGTTTGGGGGTGGGGGGGTGGGGATGGGGGGGGTTGAGTAGTCCTGGCACCCCCACCTGCTCACCCTGGGTTGGGGCTACACCCAGTCAGAACAATTCTAATGGTGCGTGGAGAGAAAAGGGAGGAAATGTAGTATAGAACTTCTAGTAAGCTTACAAAAGGAAGGAAGAGAGAAAGAAAGAAAGAAGAAGGAAGGAAGAACGAACGAACGAATGAACTCTCTTACCTTTGGGGGATTCACTTCGGGATTTCTTGCTCTCAAGAGGACAGTCACTGTTGCTGTTGGGTGAGCAGGTTCTCCTCTTGCCTAAAATTTCATCTGGAAGGAATGGGAGAGAAAGGGAATTAAGATTAGAAAGGCATGTTCCCACACACACACACCCAAATGCTGCTGCAGGGGGTAATTTTGCATGCACGTTCACACAGAGAGATGAGTTGGGGAGGTCCGGGGAAGCCAGGGAAAGGAGCTCGAGTGCTCAGCTATGCTTCCTTGAGTGTGCAACTGAAAGGGAAACGGATACAAACCCGTCAGTACAGTTGGCCAGCGGCAACCGCTTCCAGCCATGAATGTGGAGATCTAGTTTACTTCCTTTCTCAACTGCACCATCTGATCATCCAGTTTTCATGGCGCGCACCCCCCTTCCTCAAGGGTGTGTCTTTGCTTCTCAGGGCCTGATGCAAAACAGCTGGAGTCTTGGCCAGGAGAGCCAGAAAGAAGGATCCGTTCCCTCCTCCAGCCTGTTTTTCAATGTTCCTCCACATTCTTTCTATCTTTCCAATCCATGCACACGCACACACAGAGAGAGAAAGAGCAAATCTTCTATGCTCTAAACCAGGGATTCTCAACCTGTGGCCTGTGGGCCAGATGCGTCCCATGGCCTCACCACCACCTCCACGATGCTGGGAAGTGCCATGTGGCGGAGGAAGGGCGAAATGGCCGTCCGGCCCCCAACTCTGTCTGAGGGAGCGTGACCCGGCCCCCAGCTTAAAAGGGTTGAGAACTCTTGCTCTAAACCAATGTTTCCCAACATTTGGTTCTTGGACTTCAATTCCCAGAAGCCTCAGTTAATTCCCCAAAGCACTAGATCAGACAATGTACTGGCTTAGGCTTCTGGGAATTGAAGTCCCCTGGGGGACCTGGGCCCCACGGTGAGAACCACTGCTGCCTCTCCTTTTTTCATTTGTGCTGGCCAAATATCCAACGCACAATTACAGCATCTTCAACCTTCTCCTCCTTTCTACTGTTGTGTCTTCTTCCAACCCTTTTGCCATCTCCTCCATAAAGATTTTTAAAAAAGATATACTTGGGAAACAACAATTAATCAAACAGCCCATGTTGTCAAATAACGGGGGGGAGATAAGGCGGGATTGTCATCTCATAAGCATCAAAATCTCTCCTCTATCAAAAAGATACCTATTTATCAACTTGCAATTTCTTGCTTTCGAACTGCTAGGCAAGAGACGGGAGCTCACTCCGTCACGCAGCACTCAGGTTTCGAACTGCTGACTTTCCAGCCATCAAGTTCAGCATCTTAACCACTAAGTCTTGGGGGTGTCATTATACATTTTTAATATTGGGAGGGGTTCTCTATGTAAAGTTCAGAGACCAGCTGGCTTGAGGAAGGAGCGACAGACAGCCTTGCAGGGAAATATTGGGGGTCTCATGAACACCGGTTTTAACCCTTGGGCCGAGGGTTCCCGACTCCTCTCTTACAGGAGATTCTAGCTATGCCACTGTCGGTCCGTCCACAGTATAATAATTTTGTGTCAGAAATTATTCTGGTTTGAAAGGATTTTTGCTGGAGAAACTCCACTCAGGGGACGCCCGAGTGAGGCTCCTTTCATGTCCCCAAGTGCTGGGACAGGGACGGGCGCTCAATCCGTAATGCAGTACCCAGGCCTCGAACTGCCGACTTGCCAGCCTTCCAGCTAACAAGGCGAGCTTCTTAACCACTGAGCCACCCAGCAGCCGCATTAGTGACACCTGTGCTGATGAGCCTTTGAAGATGATGGGGGCTTGAGTCCCTTCTTTCAAGCTGTCAAAGCCCCTGTCAGCCTTTCCGCCCCACTTTGGTTTCACTGAGAGCCTCCCCCAAAGAGCCTCTGCCCTCCCTGGGCGTCATTTAAAAGTCCAACCACACTCCTTTGCAGACCCCACGGGGGCCGTGACAAGCGTTGACAGCCCGGCTCCTTAATTCCTTTTTCTTATTCCCTTAATCTGTCATCTTTATCAGGGCCGGGGAAGTGCTGAGTGGGGGCGCAGGAGCCGTAGCCCCGATCAATCCCCACATTACAGCTGACAGAATGGTGCTAATAACTTATTGATCGCGTGTTTGCCGAGCCCCGCCGGACCCGAAAAGGGCTGGGCATTGATCGGCTGGAGGGGGAAAGAACCTCTCGGGGCCCAGAGCGGAAAGCCTTCAAATTGTCTTCTTCCAGAGGAGGCTCAAAGACAGGACGAGGGAGGGAGGAGAGAGAAACACATACATACACCAATGTACATGTGTGTACACTGGGGCCAAAAAAGGGGTTAGGGAGGGAACAAAAGATGAGAAAAATGGGGGGGAGGAATATGAAGAAAGATGGAAAGAAAGAGAAAGAAGGAAGAAGAAGAGTTTACAATCAAGCCAGTTCTCTAAATCTAACTATGACCATGATTTTTATTAATATTTATTATCTATGCTTATAATTGGAATCTTAACTCATAAGATAATGCAGGACAGATGGACAGACAGATAGATCCATCTATCCACCCTAAGCAATATCCACCCATCCATTTCTCTTTCCCATCTATCCATCCATCCCTTTCTCTTTCCCATCCATCCATCCATCCATCCATTTCTCTCTCCCATCCATCCATCCATTTCTCTTTCCCATCCATCCATCCATCCATCCATCCATCCATTTCTCTCTCCCATCCATCCATCCATTTCTCTTTCCCATCCATCCATCCATCCATCCATCCATTTCTCTTTCCCATCCATCCATCCATTTCTCTTTCCCATCCATCCATCCATCCATTTCTCTCTCCCATCCATCCATCCATTTCTCTTTCCCATCCATCCATCCATTTCTCTTTCCCATCCATCCATTTCTCTCTCCCATCCATCCATCCATTTCTCTTTCCCATCCATCCATCCATCCATCCATCCATTTCTCTTTCCCATCCATCCATCCATTTCTCTTTCCCATCCATCCATCCATCCATCCATCCATCCATCCATCCATCCATCCATCCATCCATTTCTCTCTCCCATCCATCCATCCATTTCTCTTTCCCATCCATCCATCCATTTCTCTTTCCCATCCATCCATCCATCCATCCATCCATCCATCCATCCATCCATTTCTCTCTCCCATCCATCCATCCATTTCTCTTTCCCATCCATCCATCCATTTCTCTTTCCAATCCATTCATCCACCCATTTCTCTTTCCCATCCATCCATCCATCCACCCATTTCTCTTTCCCATCCATCCATCCATCCATCCACCCATTTCTCTTTCCCATCCATCCATCCATCCATCCATCCATTTCTCTTTCCCATCCATCCATCCATTTCTCTTTCCCATCCATCCATCCATCCATCCATCCATCCATCCATCCATTTCTCTCTCCCATCCATCCATCCATTTCTCTTTCCCATCCATCCATCCATTTCTCTTTCCAATCCATTCATCCACCCATTTCTCTTTCCCATCCATCCATCCATCCACCCATTTCTCTTTCCCATCCATCCATCCATCCATCCACCCATTTCTCTTTCCCATCCATCCATCCATCCATCCATCCATCCATTTCTCTCTCCCATCCATCCATCCATTTCTCTCTCCCATCCATCCATCCATTTCTCTCTCCCATCCATCCATCCATTTCTCTCTCCCATCCATCCATCGATCCATCCACCCATTTCTCTTTCCCATCCATCCATCCATCCACCCATTTCTCTTTCCCATCCATCCATCCATCCATCCATCCATCCATTTCTCTTTCCCATCCATCCATCCATCCATCCATTTCTCTTTCCCATCCATCCATCCATCCATTTCTCTTTCCCATCCATCCATCCATCCATCCATCCATTTCTCTTTCCCATCCATCCAACCATCCATTTCTCTTTCCCATCCATCCATCCATCCATCCATCCATCCATTTCTCTTTCCCATCCATCAATCCATCCATCCATTTCTCTTTCCTATCCATCCATCCATCCATCCATTTCTCTTTCCCATCCATCCATCCTTGCCTCCAAGATGAGCTTCCTCTGTTCTGATTTTCCCCTCAGTCATCTTTCTCAGGTCAATTGGGCATCTGGTTCCAAAGTCATCCAACAGGTTTTGGGTCTAAGACGGGAACTCAATGCTCCCCATAGTTGTGCACCCCAACTGCATGAATACCCCCATCCACAACGATATCTTGTCAAATGAGACACCACTCATTTATGACCACAGCAGCAATGGGGTGGGGGGGGACCATCTGAAGTTACAGGGTCAAATTACAGCATGTTTTGAATTTCCACATAGAGCACTGGAGAGAAGCGACTTAGATATATTTCTGGACCTCTACCAATTCTGTCTCCGGAGCAGAGTAAGAGGCAGCCGAGAGACTCAGAAAGGGGGCTTTGTTTGGCAGGAGGAAAACGAGGGACTTACCAGAGTTTCCTTTCTGGATCTCTTTCAGTCGGCCTCACCCCATCCCAAACGCCGACCCCCCCCCCACATACACACACATCTCTCTTGGCTGGAAAAGGATGTTAATTTCACACAGAAACACTCTGTGCGAGATGTAAAACCTCAGCAGAAATTGCTCATCTTGTTTCTCACGCTCAGGGTGAGAAGATTCGGCGAGGTTTCCTCAACTCGCTCACAATCTGGCTCCAGATGTCAAACCACGTCATATCAAGGGAGAGTTTAGTTCAGGAGTTCCCGAGCTTTCCAAGCCAGGGGCCGGGTCACACTCTCTCAGTCAGCTTCGAGGGCCGGATGGCCATTTTACCCTGCCTGCATGATGGGGGTGGTCATTTTGTCCCAAGAGCTTCAAAGTGATGGCCATGTTGTTTCTCAAATGTCCTTGGAGGGGATGGGTGGCCACATGAAATGGCACCGCAGGCTGGATCTGGCCCATGGGCCGTAGGTTGGGAACCCCGGTTTAGTTAGTTGTCTTCACATCTCCGAACGCTGACTACATGGGGGTGGGTAAAATACAGCCCAACGTCACCTGAAGGGAGTTCCCATTTATGGCCATTGGAGTATCTAGAAATACAGTGGTCAGGGTGATGTCATGGTATGATGTCATGATGTCATGACGCTACGCAACCAATTGGAGGTGGCCACAGGATGCCGTCCCTCGGAGAGACCAAGCACAATGGCACCCTGGTGGTGCAGGAGTTAAACTGCTGGATTGCAGTGGCTCAAGTGGTTAAGACACTGCACTCGCCGACTGGAAGGACAGAGTTCGATTCCCAGGTACTGTGTGACGGGGTGAGCTCCCGTTGTCTGTCCCAACTCCTGCCAACCTAGCAGTTCGAAAGCAAGAAATTGCAAGTCGATAAATAGGGACCACTTCAATGGGAAGGTAAACAGCATTCCGTGCACTCCGGTGTCGAGGCATGCCTGCCCCATGTCCATGGACACCTCTGCAGCATTACAGACAGTGCTGGCACTTTGGCTATAAACAGAGGTGAGCATTGAACCCTAGAGTTGGATACGACTGGCTTTCGAGCATGGGATTCCTTTACCTTCCTGTTTGAAAGATCAACCTTTGGGAAATTTAAACAGGACCAGGGACAGATGATCCCCTTATTGACATCAGAGAAGTGGATCCTCTTGTGACAGGCCCTGCAGTGGCGCGCGCGCGCCCCCCTCCCCCCCATGTTTTGCATGTCGTGGCAAAGCAAATTAGCCAAACCAGGATAGAAAGGATTGGATTTGTTTACAGACACGCACCACCAAGCCGCTCAGGGAGCTGCTAAGTCTCCGTTTGATGTACCAAGCGACCGGCTCTGGCTCTCGGCTGGTGGCGTGCCTTTGTCAGCCCGCCCTGGGGCTCCTCCACTCATCCCTTTGTGTGTGTCGCTCTCAGTTAAGATTAAACAGAGCCTTATGCCATCGTCCTCCTCCCTCTCTTGCGCGGGGTGAAAAT
The DNA here is from genome assembly GCA_035047345.1 of Bradypodion ventrale. Classification (NCBI taxonomy): domain Eukaryota; kingdom Metazoa; phylum Chordata; class Lepidosauria; order Squamata; family Chamaeleonidae; genus Bradypodion; species Bradypodion ventrale. The sequence continues at coordinate 3,714,378 of JAWDJE010000017.1, read as the reverse complement.
CCTTTGGTGGCGCGGGCGGGAGCAACACCTTGCAAGCAGCTTCGGCGGCGTTTATCTGATCTGTGGCAGAGAAGGGGAAAGTGGGGTGGTGGCGGCGATCAGGGTGGGAGGGAATTTCTGCACCTGGAAAGAAAGCCAGTCATATCTGACTCTACGGTTCAGTGCTCTTCTCTGTTTTATAGCCGAAGAGCCAGTGCTGTCTGTGTTTGCAGATGTTTCCATGGACACATGGCAGGCATGCCTCAAGACCTGAGTGCAAGGAGCGCTGTTCACCTTCCCACCAAAGTGATCCCTATTTATCTGCTTGCAATGTCTTGCTTTCAAACTGCCAGGTTGGCAGGAGCTGGGGCGGAGACGGGTGCTCACTATGTCGCGCAGTACTCAGGAATCGAACTCAGGAGGAAGGAGAAAATCAAGAGACCTTCTGTTCGGCAACGAACCTACCAGCAAACAAATTTGCACAGCTTTTCAGACCAGTGATTTTCCTCTGCCATGAATCTACAGCAACACTTCCTTAAAAACCTTTTCTTCTTCCAGTGCTGTATCCGATTCCGAATATTGGCGATCCTCGTGGCCATCAGCTGTGAAGATTGTCCAGAGTTGGTAAAATGAGGAGCCAGCATGGAGGGGGCAAAATGCTAATTAACTTTTTGAACCATCCAGAGAGGGAATCCATAATACCAGTGATCCAGTTTCCATGAGTCACTTTCTGGTCCTGAGCCCTTTTGGCACGCAAAGTCATCATCATCATCCTCAGGCCAGGATGGATGAAGCTGCTGCCCTCCATCAAGAAGGGTCCAAAGTAGGATTTGATCCACTTGGGGACCATCACCCTTCCCTGTGGACTTCACCACCCAAGGTCATTAGTCCTCAGGGTGGTCAGGTTAATTAATGGCCACCTGGCAATCACCATTGAGTTGCTGGCAGTAGGGTCCACTCTCTGACCATAGCAAGATAACATTTACACCATACACACCCACACACATGCATGTGCGTGTACACACAGAATCACACAGCACAATCTCATCTCTGTGTTCTTGCAGAGAGCCGATGCGCGAGGTGCTGGCCGTAATTATAATAAATCTTTTGGTGCTGGGCAGAGGAGAGCAGTGTGGTTTCGGCATGCGCGCGCATACGTCCCTGCTCCATGATTAAGAGATCCCCATAATACCTTACGGTCCCTAGCGAGCCCGGCAGTGCGAGATATCGCTAAGCATTGCATCAAACACGTTAGGAATATCTCCATCATTAAGCAGCTACCGGGCGGCAGCTCCGAAAGCAATCGATGGGGCAATTAGATTTTATCGGTGCCTGTTCCCTTTCGCCTTCCCACCACTTCCGTGTGCTGGCCAGGCAAGAGACTGAATTAAACCTTGCCCATTAAGGATGGGGGAGGGAGAAGGTTCTTGCTCTCTCCTCAAAAGCCAGACACTATCCGATGTATAAAAAAGGAACCTTTCGGCGCTGGCCACTGAATGGCTTCTATAAGTGCATGTCCGCACTCATCTAATATCTCTTATTTTTTATTGTGTCTCTGCATCTGTATCTAGGGCAGGGGTTCCCAACCTAAGGCCCATGGGCTGGATCCGGCCCATGGTACCATTTCATGTGGACCCCCACCCCTCCAAGGGCATTTGAGAAACAAAATGGCCACCCCTTTGAAGCTGTTGGAACAAAATGGCCACACACACCCCATTGTGCAGGCAGGGCAAAATGGCCATCTGGCCCTCGAAGCTAACTGAGAGAGAGTGACCTGGCCCCAGGCTTAAAAAGGCTGGGAACCTCTGATCTAGGGACCGGTGGAATAGTGGTTAAGATGCTGAACTTGACGGCTGGAAGGTCAGCAGCTCGAGACCCGAGTGCTGCACGAGGGAGCGAGTTCATGTCTCTATCCCAGTTCCTGCCAACATAGCAGTTCGAAAGGTACTGCTTCGGCAGGAAAGGTAACAGTGTTCATTCCAGTAAACCACTAGACCAGTGCAGTCTATCTATGGTAACTGGGTAATGCAATTTTTACATGGGAACATTATAACAGTTTCAGCTACCACCAGGCCTGCTGCTGCCTCAATGAATCACGTCCCCTGGTGGCATGCATGTTCCAGCAGCGGCCGGGCAAGTCAGTGTGCTGACGTCAGAAATAGGTCTATAAGGCGAGATGGACCAAGAAACCATCATATTGGCTAGTACAGCTAGGCCATAGCGAGTCAGTTTTGAGCTAAAGATGAATAGGCACAGCTGTGTTAATAAACCGGACAATTTTTGCTACATTTGTGGCAAATATACCCCGTGTGACCAACGCAAGAACCTAACCAAGAAGGTGCGAGATTTGCTAACTTAACATCCCGACGTCCTAGGCAGAATTGGACTTCAGATTTGGATTCAGTGCACATGATTTAGCATAGGACACATGGATTAGACCAAGTAGCAGACAATATTTATTTTCTGTGTGATGCAGCCTGTTACTCCATCCCTTTTCTCTTCCCCCCACGACACACACACACACACACCACCATCATTTCCGCGGCGGCATCAGCCCCGCTTGGCTCTCCAAAGGTCAGACTGGCAGCGGCAGAGAAGGGGCGTTGGAAGCCGGTGGTGGGGAAGTCACTCAAGCAAGTGGGGCCGGCAGGGATCGAGGCGCCGCACGACAAGCTTCTGATTAATGCAATTACAAACCCAACCGAGGTTGCTTTCTGCTCCGCTGCCCTGCTAAAACTCCCCGGAGGGCCTTTCGTTTCTCCGGCGGAGCGCGACTACGCCGGGGTTGGCAGATTGGAAGGTTTTCATCTCTTCTATTTAGTCTCTCCTCCCACCTTTCCCTTTTCAAAGAGAGAGAGAGGGGGGGCCTTGGACTGTTAGGCGGCAATTAACGACTTTCCCCACAACGCCTCCGTCTCTGTCACAGCTCCTGCCAGGCTAGCAGTTCGAAAGCAAGAAATTGCAAGTAGAGAAATAGGGACCACTTGGGTGGGGAAGGTAACAGTCTTCCGTGCACTCTGGTGTCTAGGCGTGCCTGCCATGTGGCCATGAAAACGTCTGCAGACGCAGATATCTCCGACATGATAAACACATGCGCAGCACGAAGCCAAGGGGAAAACAAAGAGAGAGAAAGCTCACCGGTCCCTCCCAAGCCGATCTCCAAGTTGCTTCTCTTGAACTCGCAGCGACTCTGGTTCTCTGGCATCCCGAGTTGGCGACTCTGGTGGAGGCTGGAGATGAAGGAGGTGAGGTCGTTGTCCCGGCTAAGAGAAAACGAAAAGAAAATAATCACTCAAGACCTTGATTCCAAGATTCTCCTAGAGCTCTAACCTACGGTCCATTAACAAAAATAAATAAATAAATCCTTCCTTTCCTCCCTTTTTGTATCTTCTTCTTCTGCCGTATGCAAATCCAAATATTGGCGATCCTCATGGCGATCAGCCATAAAGACTGTCCTGAGAATATAATGCCTTCCATCTGCCTTCCGCATCGCAGCATGACACCCATAGTACCACAGATCCAGATCCACGCGTCACTTTCTGGTCCTGAGCCCTTTGGGCATGCAAAGTCATCATCATCAGCCCCAGGATAGATGAAGCTCCTTCCCTCCATCCAGGTGGATTCAAGTGGGATTTAAACCACTTGGAAACCATCGCCCTTTTTGTATAACCTTCACATATTATTACGACTCGAGAGCCTTTCGTTTTCAACCCTTGCATTTCTAAGCTTTCATTTCACGATGCTGGTCTTGCGGCGCAATAAAGATTAATAACAATTAACCAAATCCTGGTTGCTCAATTTGCCAACCAAGGGGAGTAAGACCTCCAGGATAGTCATAATTTCCGTGTCAGAAATTATTCTGGGTTGAAAGGATTTTTTTTGCGGGAGAAACTCCGCTCGGGGGAACAGCCCAAACGAGGCTCCTGTCATGTCCCCAAGAGCTGGGGCAGAGACGGGTGCTCAACCCGTCATGCAGTCTCGAACTGCCGACTTGCCAGCCTTCCAGCTCACAAGGCCAGCTTCTTAACCACTGCAGCCCCTGTAATAAAGATTGATTGACTGAGACTTTCGTGATCCAAAGCCTCCGCGAGAAGGGATTCGCTTTCTCGAGCTGTCCGTCCATCTCTTAATAAAAAAGCGGGGGCATTGTGTTGTCTCTGACCTTCTGAGATGCTCCGTTCAAAGTGAGCCCCGATGCGAAGGGGGGAAAGTCTCTGAATAGGAGGTGCGCTCAATCGGTCCCTGGAGCGGCAAAGCCACGACACCGGTCCCTTTCCAAAATAACCTCTTCGGATGGGATGCTATGAGCTTTACCGCCAGGAGCCCTCTGGCTAAGTAAAGGGAGACGGCTGCCCATCCCAAACAGAAGAAAGAAAGGGGAGAAAAACCAGATATCCAGGAGGGAATCAGATGACTGGATCAATAATTGGAAGAGTGAACACAAACAGGGAAGGGTGGGGGGAGGAAGCGCCGGGAAGAGCAGAGATGGTTGGAGCAGGGAAAATGAAAACTCAAGCCCTCTAAATGCAGCCTTTCTTACTAGAGAAAGAAAACAGGAAGCCGACAGTGGCAGCTTAGAAAGGGAAGGGAAAAGGGGTTGCAATTCATGGCCTGCCCCATAGTTAAGTGGGGTATGGAGGTCTCATCCAGGCTCCATTCCCATTCAAAATCTACTCGGCTCTGAATTAACAGTGAGGCACAGGTACAGACTGCAGTGGCTCAAGTGGCTAAGACTGCAAGGTCAGCAGGTCAGCAGTCCGATACCCGAGTACTGCATGAAGGAATGAGCGTCCGTGATCTGCCCCAGCTCCTGCCAACCTAGCAGCTCGAAAGCAAGAAATTGCAAACATGGACCACTTCGGTGGGAAGGTAAATAGCGTTTTGTGCACTCCGGTGTCTAGTCATGCCTGCCACATGTCCACAGAGACGTCTGCAGATGCAGATGGTGCTGGCTCTTCGGCTATAAGCAGAGATGAGCACTCAACCCTAGAGTCGGATACGACTGGCTTTCGAGCAAGAGTGACCTAATAATTTCGTTTCAGAAATTATTCTGGGTTGAAAGGATTTTTGCTGGAGAAACTTCGTTCAGGGGATGCCCGAATGAGGCTCTTTCATGTCCCCAAGAGCCGGGATGGAGATGGGCACTCAAACCATCATGCAGTACCCAGGTCTTGAACTACCGACTTGCCCACCTTCCAGCTAACAAGGCGAGCTTCTTAACCCCTACTGAGCCACCGCAGTGGCTGTGACGCACAGGTACAGATGATTTTTTTTAAAAAAAAATCATGTTGGAAGCGCATAAAGGTGCTTTCAGGGTTGAAAGGATTGTTGCTGGAGGAACTCCACTCAGGATGAAGTTCCCATGTCCACCACCACCACCCTATTTATCTGCTTGCAATTTCTTGCTTTCAAACTGCTAGGTTGGCAGGAGCTGGGACAAAGATGGGAGCTCATTCCATTGTGCAGCACTCGGGTATCAAACTGCTGACCTGCCGACCATCGAGTTGTCAAGTTCAGCATCTTAACCACTTGAGCCACTGCAGTCCCTATCTGTAGAAAGGTGCAATGCAAAAGGAAAACAGAAAAGACAGAGGAGGGAGAAAGGAAAGAAGCAAATTCAAGTTTCTTCTGGGAAAACATATCAATCCAGGAATATGATCTGATTTGGATTGGAAGGCTTCCCAAAAGCTGGCAAGTCAGTAGTTCAAGACCCGGGTACTGCATGATGGACTGAGCGCCCGTCTCTGTCCCAGCTCTCAGGGGCATGAAAGGAGCCTCATTTGGGCGTCCCCTGAGTAGAGTTTCTACAGCAAAAATCCTTTTAACCCAGAATAATTTCTGACACAACATTATGATTATCCTGGAGGTCTTACTCACTCGGTTGGCAAATCGAGCAACCAGGTTTTCGGTTTGCGCCCGCCGCAAATAAGTGAAAACACCGCTCAACGTTAACAAATTACATAAGCTGGATGTGTGTCCGTACTCACATGACCTGTGGCCTGATCCTGAGCCCAGGCAAGATGCAGCTCATTACAGCCCGCTAGCCGCCTCCATGAAGACCACCCTCAATGGGGAGGAAACATCACTTGCCCAATTACCTTGCTTAGCTTCTCTCTTTAAATAGATCTTTCCAGCAATGACACCACTTACATCTCCCCCCCCCCCCAACTACACCCCCCCAACTCAGACCCCAATGTCTTGCTGCTATTGAGGGGGAAATGAGCAGGAGGTGACCAGGGAGTGAGAGAGGCGGCTAATCCCTTACTCCAATGCTCCGCTTAATCAGATAAAGTTTATGACCAAAATGTCATTAGACATTAGTCTGGCTCTAGATTTTCACAGGATGCCACAGATGTTGACAGGATCTGGGGGGTCGGCTTTCTCTTCGCCCTCGCCCTCGCCCTCTCCCTTGCCCATTTCATGCGCTCTGAAGGCATCTTCCCCACCTGCACACACCTGTTTGGCTCACTCAAGGTGGGGCTGCCCTTGCGTAAGGCTAGGAAATGCAAGCCACTGGTTTCCATCATTGACTGGTTTTAAGTCACCCGCTTGAATCCTCGTTTACACACATGCACACACACGCACGCGCGCACACACACCCTTCTCGGCCCCAATACTGCAACCAGTCAATCCAAAGCTTATCCTGGCTAAGATGCCACCTTCAAGACGCATTAAGCAAAAATATTTGTTAAAGGAGTTATAAAGGATTAATTCAAGGCGATTATCGGTTCCTCTTAATCACACGAATCAATATTTCCACCTCCACCACGCGGTGGGGAGAGAGGAGAGATAAAAGCTGCCACCCGGCATCATCTTGGGGAAAGGGAAGCAATGGAGAAGAAGGGGGTGGAAGAGGATTTGCCAGAAAGTTTAATTAGTTTTGGTCCTCAACAACATCTCCAGTGGAAGTACATTGCGCATCTGGTTGTTGTCTATGCCCTCCACCACAGGGCAGCTTTTTAGGTGGGTTCTCCCACTAAGGATGTCGTTTACACAAACAACACAAAGATCCAGAAAGCAGGCTGCACCATTATAATAATAATTTCATGTCAGAAATTATTCTGGGTTGAAAGGATTTTTGCTGGAGAAACTCCACTCAAGGGGACACCCGGATGAGGCTTCTTTCACGTCCCCAAGGTCTTTTCCCCACCAAAGTGGTCAATATTTATCTACTTGCAATGTCTTGCTTTCAAACTGCTAGGTTGGCAGGAGCTGGGACAGAGACGGGCGCTCAATCCGTCATGCAGTACCCGGGTCTCAAACTGCCGACTTTCTAGCCTTCCAGCTAACAGGGGAGCTTCTTAACCATTGAGCCACCGTACTGGCTGCACCCACCACTTAACAACTGCAAACTAGCAGAGAAGTCCTAGAAAAGTGGTGGCTAACCTTGGCACTCCAGCTATTCCAAGTCAGCACTCACGATGATCAGGGCTTCTGGGAATTGAAGTCCGAGAACAGCGGGAGTGCCAAGGTTCGCCATCACTGGCCTAGAACAGTCTCCCGTCTTTAGTTGGTGCCCCTCATAGTTGGTGGAACTGAACATGGGATAGCTGGGAACATCCAAAAGCAAAGCACTTGCCTAATGTAGTTGGATGGATCTGCCACCACTGCCTGGCAGTTCAAAGTCTAACTACTCAAGCAGTTATCTATATGCTGTCAAGTTACTCTCGACTTACTTAGGCCGACTCTTCCCAGGTCTCCCAGGGCGATACAGGCTGACTCTTCCCTTACAAGTCACAGGAGAGACTCACACGTCCCCATCTCCACATGGTCTCAGAAAACAAACATAATTGCTAATGCCTCTGTCAAATGAGCCAATTTAATCTATTATCTACAGTTAACTGGACCAATATTTCATTTTGCCTTCCCTCCAAAGGGTTGTCCATCTGAATCCGCCCTCTATAATGGCAATCTAGTGGTTCATCATCAGCAACACAATAGCGCTATAGCAGTGGAGGTGGACCTTGGCACTCCAGGCGTTCTTGTACTTCAATTCCCAGAAGCCCAGGTCTCTCTGAATCCACATGAATGGGTTTACTGTGTGTAAACCTACCCATCCATCCATCTCTCTCTTTTCTTTCCATCCATCATCCATCTATCTATCCATCCATCACTCCCTTTTCCATCCATCCATCCATCCATGCATCGCTTTCTTTTCCATCCATCCACCCATTCACCTATCTATCGCTCCCTTATCCATCCATCCATCCATCCATCACTCTCTTTTCCTTCCATCCATCCGTCCATCCATCCGCCTATCTATCACTCCCTTTTCCATCCATCCATCACTCTCTTTTCCTTCCATCCATCTGTCCGTCCATCCACCTATTGCTCCTTTTCCCATCCATCCATCTATCTATCGCTCCATTTTCCACCCACCCACCCACCCATCTATCCATCCATCTATCTATCTCCCTTTTCCATCCATCCAGTGCTCTCTTTTCCTTCCATCCATCCATCCATCCATCCATCTTTCCGTCCATCCATCTATCGCTCCCTTATCCATCCATCCATCTATTCATCCATCCATCCATTGCCTCTTTCCAATCCATCCATCCATTTCTCTTTCCCATCCATCCATCCATCCATCCATTCCATCCCATTCAATTCCTCTCCTGCCTTTCTCCCAATTCAGGGAGGTCTAAAGAGCGAACTTCTGCCCTGGTAAAACCATTATTTGCCCTGAACCATCTCCCTCACAGCCTAAAATTCACATTCATGGTGCCTACCGTTTCTCCTTTCGTCACAGCATAATGTGCAATACTGTTTGACCAGGCTTCTGCAGAAATTTTGCTCTGCGACACAGCTCAGACAGAAGAAGCGATGAGATCGAAGAGAAAACCACCCGCTTTCTTTTTATTTTCAAGGAAGGAAGGGGGGGAAAGTTTCATCCATCTTGCCATCTCTTAACGACCCTTCCGTTGCCGTCGCCGTCGCAGGGATTGTATTAAATTTCCCCTGATCGATAGTGTCGCCATAAACCTGTCCCAGCCCTCTGCCCTTCCTTAACATATAAAATTAAATCCAATATGCAAAGCAAGGAGTCGCGGTGACGGCAGACGGAGCAGAGAGACATGGAGACATTAAGGAAATGGACGGAAACAGCTGTCTGCCAGCTCAAATGGGCAAAAAGAAAAGGCTCAAAAGGGGAATATTGCTCACTTCCTTTTATTCCCCCCCCCCCCATATTTCATTATTATTATATAAAACACATAAACAACAACAAAGTCACATACAATTCACAACACCCAATGCCTCTGTTTGGCACAAGGAGAGTCCTTCCCCATGAATCAACACAGCTAGCTGCAATGGACGCAGGTGGAAGATGCTGCCTAAAAACAGCTGGCATGCCACCATCCTAATAAACATCTGGAGAGCTATAAGATGCCCAACCAGTTCTTCTTCTTTCATGTTCAGGTCACTCTTGAAACTACCAAAATCAAGAGACCTTCTCGGCTTTGTCTCTGGCCAAACTTAAGTCCTCATCGGTGCATGATTCTGGCAGTCATCGGCAGACCAGCATCTGACCAGAAGGTGCACGGGCTAGCATCCTGCTTTACAGACAGAGGCAATGTGCTAACCAGAGCCATCTAAACAAGAGCCAACGTGGAAGGACAGAGGACGAAGGCGTGTAAATCAGCCCGAGACTGCACTTGAAAGGAAAATAATGCTCCTTTTATGGATGCCATTAAAAAGGGAACCCCAGCTTGGTCTATAAATATTGCGCATTGCTACGCGGCTGCCTGATGAGCCTTATTTCACAGAGGGATACGCTGTCACCTTTGCTGTACAAAAGAGCTGAAGGACAGTTTGATCAGTGCATGTTTTGAAGATGCTGAGAAACTCAAGAACCCTAAAAAAACCACACCAATTTCCATGTTCAGGCATGCTCTAAATCGTGAATTCCTGATATCCCTCCAGGGCCACTGGGAACTTGAAAGAGAAGCTGAGAAGATAGATCAAGGGGCAGAGTTGTGATAAATATATAAATATTAAACACAAGAGAGAAGAAGAAAGTCTGCAGTGGTTGAGTTACTTCCTTGGCTGTGGCTTCTTCTACTTGAGCTGTATCCGACTCCGAATATTGGCGATCATCATGGCGATCAGCCATGAAGATTGTCCTGAGAATATAATGCAGTGGCCTTTCATCTGCCTTCCGCACCGCAGCATGACATCCATAGTACCATTGGTCAAGTTCCACGAGTCCCTTTCTGGTCCTGAGCCCTTTTGGCATGCAAAGTCCTCCTCGGCCCCAGGCCAGGATGGATGAAGCTGCTGCCCTCCATCATGATGGGATTGAATCCACTTGGGGACCATCACCCTTCCCTCTGGACTTCGCCACCCAAGGCTGTTCATCCTCAGGGTGGTCAGGTCAGTTCCACCAGATGATCAGTCATTGGCAGTAGGGTCTACTCTACTACCATAGTGGGGTAACCTGGCCAGATTGGCTTTTTGGATGCAGAAAAATGCTATTCCTAAACCTGCATGTATGTGTTTAAGACCGTGTTTCCTAACTTTGGTTCTTGGACTTCCATTCCCATAAGGCTAAGTCAATTCTCAAAAGCACTGATCAGCCAATATATGGACTTAGCATTCTGGGAATTGAAGTCCAGGAACCAAAGGTTGAGAAACACTCTCTTCGACACAAACATGACGGTGTAGGAAATGAAGTCCAGGAACCACATTTCCTGGTCTAAGAGAACAAAAGGATTAGAATAAAAGTGCAGCAATTATAATTCCAGCCTCTGTCATCTTTACTTGTTCAGTGTAGAAGTGTATTGGAACTGCAGTGACTCAAGGGGTTAAGATGCTGAACTCGAAGACTGGAAGGTCGGAGTTTGAGACCCGAGTACTGCACGACGGAATGAGCTTCCGTCTCTGTCCCAGTTCCTGCCAACCTAAGCCATCTCGAGAGCAAGAAATTGCAAGTAGATAAATAGGTAACGCTTCGGTGGGATGGTAAACAGCATTCCGTGCATTCCGGTGTCTAGGCATGCCTGCCACGTGTCCACTCCACAGAAATATCTGCAAATGCAGACAGCGCTGGATCTGTGGCTATAAACAGAGCCGAGCACTGAACCCTAGAGTTGGATACAACTGGCTTTTGAGCAAGGGTGACGTTTACCTTGACTAGAAGTGTATTATCTCCGAAGTGGCGGCTACAGAACCCAGGAGACAAGTCCGTTCAAACTGCAGACCGGCCCCACCAAAAAAAGTAAGCTGTGAATTATAAGGGGAAGCCGGCATTGAGAAATGCAAGGTCTGGTTGCTTCCAGGCACAGGTTTCTGATGCGCAAAGTCCGTGACTCATTCCTGGCCTTTTAAAGGCAGAACGGCCTAATCCTGGCAACTCTCTTGTGCTTTCAGCGTGCTTTCCCTGTTTTGTTTCTTTCCAGAAAACATTCATTATGGAAAGAAAGAGAGAACAGCCACACAGTACCTTCTGATACTGACGGGAAGGACCTTGCGATAAATCTACCGCTTTCACATTCTGATATTAATAGGATCCTGTTCATCTCTCTACCCTTAATCGTCTTTTCTTTAAAGCAAGCGGCAGGGGATAGCCATGCCTAGAAACAATAATTTGGATAGAGGAGTATCCTGCCAGCTTAGCAGTTAAAAAAAGCAAGAAATTGCAAGGAGATAAAGAGGTACCACTTCAGCAGGAAAGGTAACTCTGGCATCTAGTTATGCCTGCCACATGGCCATGGAAATGTCTGCAGGCGCAGACAGCGCTTGCTCTTTGGATGGAAACCTAGAGTCGGACACGACTGGCTTTCGAGCAAGGGAGACCCTTTTCCTAACTAGTCTCTTTACTGCATCGCTGAAAAGTAAAACTGGCTAGGAAAACACTTGCTTTTTCATCAGGTTTTGGGGGGCGTGAAATTTTGGGGCTGGGGAATAAGGGAAGAAATGTAAAGTCTAGAAGATAGAATGCACATCGTTTTAGAATCCGAACTGCGTTGGGGTGCCAACGGGGATGTGAGCTGTGCTCCATTACCTGGGGATTTTGTTAATATTGAATATATTTTTGATTCTATGTAATTATGTATTATTTGATATACTGATACTATGCTTTTTTTAATTTGATACTGTATTATTGTCAATTATTGGTGTAATTATATCTGTGTTACTGTATTTATATATGTTGTAAGCCGCTTTGAGTGGCACTTGTGTCAGGAAAGCGGGATAGAAATAAAACCTTATTATTATTATTATTATTATTATTATTATTATTATTATTATTATTATTATTATTATTATTATTATTATTATTATTATTATTATTATTATTATTATTCTGCAAAATAAGAAAAAGCAATATCAGGTGTCAGGTTTTCAAATCCCCAAATGGACAAAAGCCCAGCAGGGAATTTTGATGCTTACTTTAAAGGTAAAGATCGTCCTTGCTAGAAAGCCAGTCGTATCCAACTGTAGGGTTCAGTGCTCATCATTGCTTATAGTCTGTGTTTGGACACGTTTCCGCAGACCATCTGGCAAGCGTGACTAAACACCAGTGGTATCTATTTATTTCGGTGACTAAACCGAAGTGGTATCTATTTACCGACTTGCAATTTTCTTGCTTTCCAACTGCTAGGTTGGGCAGGAGCCGGGACAGAGCTGGGAGCTCACTCCGCCGTGCAGTGCTCAGGTCTTGAACTGCCAACCGTAACCACTAAGCCACTGCAGTCCCTCCATGAAAACTTAAGGCCGTGTATGTTTAGATCATGGGGTGTTTTTCTCTTCCTCTACCCTTGGCTTTGCCGGAAAGACCAAACCTTGAGGTGGTGGAACAAGGTCAGTGGCTCCGAATCTCCAGGGGAGGCAAAACCGGGAACCTCTGAGTCAGCTAAAAGGATGGAGAGAAGGCGATTTGCTCCGTGGAAAAGGCTCAAGGCTCAACTTGATCCAACATCCCACCTCCTCTTCAGATTCAGACGCACGCGCACCCGACACCTGTGCGCTTATCGGCTTGTGCACAGCATGACAAAACCTCCCTAATTGGTTGGCGGCAGGGCCAGTGCGTTTCTTCTCCTGGTCGATAGCGGACAGAACAGCCCGTGAGGATCAAAACCTAAAGCTGACCAGACTCGAGGATTTGGGTCAAGGCTCTCCAGCCGTGAGAAGGAGCGTCTCATCGGCGCGGCAGGGAGCGGGTCGATGGGTTGGGTGGGTCCCCTAGCTCCTGCCAACCGAGCTGTCCGAAGTGGCAAGAAATTGCAAGTAGATGAAGAAGTAGCGCTTCGGCAGGAAAGGTAGCAGCGTGCCACGGATTCTAGTCATACCTGCCACATGACCAGAAAAACATCTGCAGCTCTCCACTTCGCTCTCAGGCTGTGACCCACTATTTAAGGAAATTCTTTGGGGGCGATGACGTCCCTTATCCCCAAAGTCAACACCTGGTTCAAATCGCTTCATCTCTTCCCTCTGTGATTCATTCTCCCCCCCTTGAACTTTAATTCTGGTATCAGCCCCTAATTCCCTTTCGACTCCATAAAGGGGGGAAACGGGAATTTTCCGTTCATCAGGGGTTCCCAACCGTTTCAAGCCGGGGGCCAGGTCACGCTCTCTCAGTCAGCTTCGAGGGCCAGATGGTCATTTTGCCCTGCCTGCACAATGGGGGTGGCCTTTTTGTCCCAACAGCTTCAACGGGAGTGGCCATTTTGTTTCTCGAATGTACTTGGACAGGGTGGGAGGCCACACAAAATGGTGTCATGGGCCAGATCTGACCCACAAGCATTTAGGTTAGGAACCCCTGATCAAAGATCTCCAAAGCAACAGGGCTTTAATTCAGGAGTTCTCAACCTTTTGAAGCCGGGGGCCGGGTCATGCTCCCTCAGACAGCTTCAGGGGTCAGACGGCGGTTTTGCCTTTCCTCCGCCACATGGCACTTCCGGGTGTGGTGGAGATGGTGGTGGGACACATGAAATGGCACGGGGGCTTCCATCTGGCCTACGGGTCGTAGGTTGAGAATGGCTGCTTTAATCCATGTCACGCCTGTGCATGAAAATAAACAATATTGGGGTTGTTGTTTTTAATAGGATGCTTGGTTTGACGGGAGGGGGCTTAAAACCCTTCATTTACTAAGCAATTCTGAAGCATCAGGTATTTCACATCAGGCTCTAACAAAGCATCTAAGCAAAAGGGGATGTCATCTCACCCAGTCGCTTCCTTTAAAAATAAAATAAGGTTGAGGCGTCGCGCACTTAAGAGACAGCATTAAACATCAGCCGCACATTAACTTCAAAGCACACAGGAGAGAGAATTACCAATGAGGCCGGGGGAGATGGTAATCTTTCCTCTTTCTGGAAAGTGTGTGTGTGGGGGAGAGAGTTTCACTGCGTTGTTGCCCCCTCGTTGCGCAAGCCCTGTTTGCAACCTAATTAAACATTCTTTCACCCAGGGCAACTCCAAGGTGACGGAAAAGCAGAAAGCTCAAGAGGTTTGGGGGGAAAAGGGAGAGCAAAAGAAGAGAGACTGTGCAGGCAAGCCGAGGCAAGACAGGTGTGTTGGTTAGGTGGCGGAGGAAAAGATGAAAGGAGCGCAAGATGAAAAACCACAGCCGCGCAAGACAATACAGGAACCCTGGTGGCGCAGGGGTTAAACTGCTGTAGTGCAACCAAAAGGCTGTGAGTTCTATCCTGACCAGGGGGTGCTCAAGGTTGACTCAGCCTCTCCCATCCTTCCCAGGTGGGTAAAATAAGTCCCCAGCATGTTGGGGGAAAAATGCACATTAACTTGTGAACCGCCCAGCGAGTGCACTAAGCACTTTGGAGAAGGAGGTATAGAAGTCCCATTGCGATTGCTCTATCATTGTTAAATAAAACTGTGTTCTAATTATGGGTTATCTACAATGTCCGAAAGTAAGAAATTGCAAGTAGATAAATAGGTACCCACTTCGGAGGGAAGGTAAACAGTGTTCCGTGCACTTCGGTGTCTAGGCATGCCTGCCGCCTGTCCACAGAAATCTCTGTAAAAACAGACAACGCTGGCTCTTCGGCTATGAAGCAGAGATGAGCACTGAACCCTAGAGTCGGATATGAATGGCTTTCGAGCAAGGGTGACCTCTTATCTTTACCATGTCTATTTCTGCTCCTGTCCTTTATCAAGTTCTTCATTGTGGTCTCTGTGAATCCACAAGAATGGATTTACTGCGCATGTGTGCAATAAACCCATTCATTTGTGTGGATTCACAGGGGACCACAAAGAAGAAGAGTTACAGGAAAGCCACTTGTCATTATAGAGCGCTGGTGGCGCAGGGGTTAAAGCATTCAGACGTCTCTTTCTCATGTCCCATGAGAAGTCGGCAGTTCAAGACCCGGGTACTGCATGATGGATTGAGCGCCCGTCTCTGTCCCAGCTCTTGGGGACATGAAAGGAGCCTCATTTGGGCATTCCCTGAGCAGAGTTTCTTCCACAAAAATAAATCCTTTCAACCCAGAATAATTTCTGACATGAAATTACTATTACAGTATCCCTTTGAGAGATAAATGCAGAGAGCAACTTAGTTAAACGGTGGCACCAGCACAGCCAAATTGCTTTTATGCAAAGTTAGTCACCACTGATTCCCCCCACTGGTTCATGTTTCACCTTCTTTATCTGCCCACTGTTTGGTTGCAAAATTCACCCCTTCGAACGGGCATTTAAACTAAGTATTCCCGTATCACAGCCCCTATTCTGAGTGTCCCGCAACAGTGACAAGCAACGCGAAACCAACCCAAGACTGCACACTGCTGAATGGAGGCGATTTAACAGGTCACTTAAAAAAATAAAACATTGCAACTCAAAAGGTTGCTTCTTCAAGCATGGTGCTCACGACAAACCCAAAGAAAGTCCTTCCTTATCTAACACAAGTTCTCACAGTGCCATTTTTTTATCACACATACACGCACAAATTTAAAAAAAAAACAACATCTTGGCCTACCATACAAAGAACGAGCTCAGGACGAATACCTGCAAGATGTCTCGCGGAAAGAGATGTTAAGATCCCAGTGCGCATGTATCCTGTCGAGGAAGCCGGAGGGGAAAAGAGAGAGAGAAAGAGAGAGAGAAAAGTATTCAGTGGAAAGAGTTCCTAAACACCGAATCTCAGAGGAAAGACCCTCACTAGACCTTCCCTCTCAACCACCACAAGGGGGGTGAGCGCATCTTTCCCACCTTTTTTCGGCAGCTGGTTTACCTCTAGCCAAAGTTTAATAGTTACCTGTACAGCAGGTGACATTTTGCACATCTTTAGGTAAAGGTAAAAGCCGCCCTTGCTCGAAATGCCAGTCGTATCCGACTCTAGGGTTCAGTGTTCTTCTCTGTTTATAACCAAAGAGTTGTCTGCATCTGCAGATGTTTCCGTGGATATGTGGCAAGCATGACTAAACACCAGACGCATGGAATGCTGTTGCCCTTCTCACCGAAGCAGTGCCTATTTATCTACTTGCAATTTCTTGCTTCCGAACTTGTTAGCTGGGACAGAGATGGGAGCTCACTCTGTTGTGCAGTACTCGGGTCTCGAGCAGCCAACCTGCCAACCTTCAAATCATCAAGTTCAGTGTCTTAACCCCTAAGCCATCGCAGTTCCTGGTTTACCTGTAACCAAAGTTTAATATAGTTACCTGTACAGCAGGTGACCTTTACACATCTTTACCTTTACCTAAATGTGACCTAAAACACTATTACCTTTAGCACAGGGCTGGGGTGGCTTAGTGGCTAAGAAGCTCGCCTTTGTTAGCTGGAAGGCCAAGAAGTTGGTAGTTCAAGACCCGGGTACTGCATAACAGATTGAGCGCCCGACTCTGTCCCAGCTCTTGGGGACATGAAGAGCAATGGGGAGATGGATTTTTCTTTTGTCCTGCATTTAGTTTTTAAACCTGTTAAGGATCTTGCTTCAGCCTGAACATGAAGAAATGTGTGCAGTATTATGCGACTCCTCAAAATGAATTGAAATCTCATTTGCATTGGTGAAATTCAATATATAAAGCCATTCCCAGGATATTGTACCCGCCTGCCACATACTTGTTGAAAATAACCAGGAATAAAGAGGAAGCAGCCAAATTCAATGCTGCTACAAACATGCACACTCAAACACACAAACTAGGATTTGTCAGAGTGGTGCCTGCACCAGTTAAATGGGATATGTCGGATGGATGGATGAAATAAAATGGATCGGTCCCATTTTCTCCATAAATCAGATTTTAAAAATCCCAAGTTCTTTTTCAACAGAAGGGAGAATTGTCAATTTTCCTTATTTCAGCTGCAAAGTAAATCCAAATTCTCACTGATGAAGTATATGTGCATGGGGCAATGTGGGTGGGTGGGAGGACAAAGGGCAATGGAACACAGAGCTATTTATTTAGGTATATAGTAAAAATAGATTAAGCCAAATATATTGTAAAAATAGATCAAGTCAATCTGCCATGACCCACCCACAATCTGCTTCATTCTGAGACGTGGCCAGGGGTTTGGCTAAACTGCCCCACTGAATTTTATTTTGTGCATGCTGAGGACCAGATAAGATGCTTTCCGGCTGATGGTGATAGCTGCGTTTACCTCCATCCCCACCACTTATAAGACTCCAGCACCTAAATCAGTGTCAGGCACAGAGGGAACCACTTTACAGCTGATAGGGGAAGCAGACCGACCATCCATCAGCTGGGAAGCGGCTGTTCACTGCCACAGCCCATCTGGTCTGGATGCAAGGATCACCCTAAACAACACTTTGCTACTGCTTGCTGACCCTCAAGTAAGTTTTGAAAGAAGCCACCCTACACCACCCCAGTGTGTAGACAAGCCCTGCACAGTTTGAGACCTCTTCCTTGGAAAGAGACGAGGAAATGCAAAATGCAGCTTCGCCTTCTCGTATTAAAGAGACCTGCATGTGCTGCAAACCCAGGGCACACGGCAACGTTAAGAAAGTGTCTGGTGGTGGTGAGAGATCATATCTCTAGTAACAATGAACCTTGGCACTCCAGGTGTTTTTGAACTTCAATTCCCAGAAGCCCTGATCAACAGGAGCACTGATCAGGGCTTCTGGGAAATGAAGTTCAAGAATGCCTGGAGTGCCGAGGTTTGCCATCACTCCTTAGTTAGGCTGAGCTTTGTAGGAATGAACAGCAGCCCAGCCTTTGAGTGTGCAAGGGGAATCCACACTGTCTCGCACTGCTAGGCTCTCCCCCACCCCCTTGTCTCCCCCCCCCCCTCCGCCGTGCCCATACTCCCTCGCTGTGAATAAATCATTAGCCCTTTTCCCCACCGCCAAAATTAATTCCACACGTTCTGCCTGCAAGCTGGAGAGACAAGCAGCAGCCTAAATTTAGACTCTGCCGGGTGGCTGGGGCGGATATGGTTTTCTCCTCGCTGGTACAAATCCGTCACTCCTGCTCTCTCGGGTGAGTCGGTTTGCTCTGTATTTCACAAGTCCGCTCATTCCTGAAACACTTTTCGCACCCGGGACCCAGCGGTTGGCTTGACAAGGTCAATCTTTTGCTCCCGGACCCCAGGACTGGAGTCCCGTCTTGCAGCCACACACAACGAGGCGAATGGTTCTCATCCCAAATGTAAAATGTTAAAAGAGAAGGCAAAGAACCAACAGGTTGTTTGCTGTTTACAATGGCCCAACAATCCAATTTCTAAGCAAGTCGCTGTTTACCTTTCCCACCAAAGTGGTACCTATTTATCTACTTGCAATTTCTTGCTTTTGAACTGCTAGCCTTTCTCGTCAGTTTCAAAGGTATTGGTGGGTCCAGTTTTTAAAAGAGAACTCCAGTCTCCAAAATATTCTGAGCATTTTAACAGGTCGTGGAGCAGTTCATGGCCATTTCTTATTCCCCCTATAACCATGATGGTGAACCTTGGCACTCCAGGGGTTCTTGGACTTCAATTCCCAGAAGCCCAAGTCTCTGTGACTCCACGTGAATGGGTTTACTATGCATACAAGTGTTCTTGGACTTCAATTCCCAGAAGCTCACATCTCTGTGAAGGCACAAGAATGGGTTTACTGCGCGTACGAGTGTTCTTGGACTTCAATTCCCAGAAGCCCAAGTCTCTGTGAATCCACACAAATGGGCTTACTGCACATACAGATGTTCTTGGACTTCAATTCCCAGAAGCTCACATCTCTGTGAATCCACACAAATGGGTTTACTGCACATACAGATGTTCTTGGACTTCAATTCCCAGAAGCTCATGTCTCTGTGAAGCCACACGAATGGGTTTACTGCATGTACAGGTGTTCTTGGACTTCAATTCCCAGAAGCCCAAGTCTCCGAAGACACACAAATGGGTTTACTGCACATATGCACAGTAAACCCATTTGTGTGGATTCACAGAGACTTGGGCTTCTGGGAATCAAGGTCCAAGAACACCTGTAGTGCCAAGGTTCACCATCACTACCCTATAAGGCTTTGTATGGTGTGGCGTTAACAGCCTTTAGGTCAGAATCAGAGCATTTTCATCAAAGGGGAAGAAAACGCAGCTGTCAGACAGAAGGGCACATATTCACACCTTGACACCCACCGCTATCTGCAGAACTGGATAATTAAACACACTCGTATTTGAACAAATGAATAGGTAAGAAATGAAATGAAATCCCAATTATCTTCTATCTCCTCCCCACACACACTAATTTGCCCCCTCTTTTCTAGGTAGCTTAACGGAGCTCCCTCTTCCCCATTTCCCTCGTTTTCTACCGTGTTATCTCCAATTAGATTTCTGCAGCTAATGTGCGTTTCGCTTTAGCGGGTTATTCATTCAATTGAAATCAAATTACTAATAATTTGCACGCTACCAAGCCGCATGCCTGCATCTCAGGGTGGGACTGGAGGGGCCGGGATGACTCCTTATAAATTACTAATAATTAAAATGCGAGGGGGGTAGATAGGAGAATCAAGGGAAAGGGGCGCACACTCAAAGCAAAACAGCAGTGACAATATCTGGTGAAGTTGGTCTCTCCTCCCAATGTGCAATTGGTTAGGTAAAGGTAAAGGTTGTCCTTGCTTGAAAGCCAGTTGTATCCAAATTTAGGGTTCAGTGCTCATCTGTTTACAGCCATAGAGCCAACGTTGTCTGCGTTTGCAGACGTTTCCGTGGTCATGTGGTCATGACTAGATGCCAGAGCACAAGAATAGATCTGTAGTGCAACATCACAGGCCATTGATGGTGAACCTTTTAGAGACCGAGTGCCCAAACTGCAAACAAAAATCCACTTATTTATTGCAAAGTACCAACACAGCAACAGAAGAAGAAGGAAACACTCCCATTGGGCTGCTGGGCAGAGTGAACTCTGTGCTAGGGTGATTGCATGGGTGCCCACAGAGAGGGCTCCAAGTGCCACCTCTGGCACACGTGCCATAGGTTTACCATCACTGTCACAGGCTCATTAATAGTTGCAACACTATTAATTTTAAATAGTGATTTTACTACTCCTTAACTCTGAGCAGAAACACTCCCTTTTAAAATATATTTTAAGTACCCTCATTTTAATGCCTGTTCTTTTTTGCTGTACTGTGCTGGTCTTGGACCGTAATAAAGATTGATTGATTGACTAGTTTTGGGCGCACACTGGAGCCATGGAGCACTGTGACCTTTCCTGCTGAAATGGTACCTATTTATCTACAGTATAACCCCGGGTTACAACCACCTCAGTTTAAGTTTGCTCTGGTTTACAAGGGCAAATCCTATGGAAATGCTGTCCTAGTTTACATAATTTTAATGCATTTATTTCATTTTACAATGATCAATTCAGGACCATTTTTTTCCCCAATGCATCCCTATGGATGTTTCGGGTTACAATTTTTCCGGGTTACAATGGAGGCTGTTGGAACAGACCTCTCTCGTAACTTGGGGTTTTACTGTACTTGCATTTATTTTTTTTGCTTTGGAACTCAGCGGGAAAGGTAACAGCATTCTGTGCACTCTGACATTTAGTCCTGCCTGCCACATGACCATGGAAATGTCTGCAGACTCGGACAGCATTGGCTCCTTGGCTGTAAGCAGAGATGAGCACTGCTCCCAAGAGTTGGATACAACTGGCTTTTGAGCAAGGGAGACCTAAAATGAGAATATTACTCCCATCACCCACAGCTTGGACTACAACACCTATTTCCCACAGCCTGGCGGGGAATGCTTAGAGCTGCAGTCCGACAGTACCTGGAGGTGAGGCATCACTGGGCCCACCACCCAAACAAAAGTCACATGAGTTTGGGGTTTGGTTGAACATTGCGAGGAGATAAACAGCAGGGAAGGTAACAGCATTCGTGCGCTCTGGTGTTTTGTCACGCATGCCACTTGTCCATGGAAATGTCTGCACATGCAGACAGCGCTGGCACTTTTGCTGTAAACAGATGAGCACTGAACCCTAGAGTCAGATATGACTGGCTTTTGAGCAAAAAAAAAATCAGACACACATCTAGCAACATGGCCAAGATGTGACGGCACCAGAAACCAAGCAATGCTGGTGGTGGTGGTGGTGGTGTGTTTGTGCAGAGAAGAGAAAGGGGTGGGTGGGGAGAGATTGCTGGGGTTTGAACTCCCGATCAATTAGGGAGTCAAAGAGCAGAAGCCGTCAGGGAACATCAAAGGTGCCCTTTCCCGTTAAGAGCTCCCAGATGGGGTTGACAGACTGACAGCCACGGACCATTAAAGCTTTTCACCCGGACTGGCAATTTCGCCATTAGGAGGCTGGCAGGGGCGGCAGAGTGACCCGCTTAGCTGGAGGCGAAATGGGAAGGAAAGGCAGGCAGGGGGGATGTGTGTGTGTGTGTGTGTACCAGGAAAACAGTGTATATTCCTCCTGCTAAAAGCACATAATGGCTCCGTCTCTCTGTCCGTCCGTCCGTCCGTCCGTCCGTCCATCCGTCCGTAGGCAATGGCAAAACCAGGGGAATGCCCAATAGTCTCAGACCGACGTCTGACCTTGGCTGAACCTGACCCATCAAGCATCCCTCGCCTTCCCTGGGGACCAAACCTCAGCTTCCCTGTCTGGTCCAAACAAGATTGCAAACAGCTCCCCTGGCTACAGCTCCAAAGACACTCGGCTCACTCTGAGCGCATCGTTGATAGGCTGCCTCTCTCCATCTAATGGGGCTCAAGCGGTTAAGACGCTGAATTCGCTGCCGGGAAGGTCGGAGTTTGATTCCAGGGTACTGCGCGACGGAGCGAGCGCCCGTCTCCGGCCCAGCTCCTGCCAACCCAGCAGTTCGAAAGCAAGAAATTGCAAGGAGGTAAATAGGGGCCACTTCAGTGGGAAAGGTAAACAGCGTTCTGTGCACTCTGGTGTCGAGGCATGCCTGCCACATGTCCATGGAAACGTCTGCAGATGCCGAAATCACGTCCCTAACCGTTGGACCATACTGCTTCTCCTTGGGACTAGATTTCCTCCATCCGAAGTTGCTTCTTTGCAACCCTGCCGTGCAGAGGAACTAGTGGGTTAAGATCCCTTTCAATAGTCAAGTGAAATAATTGCCATTAAAATCTGTAGTAAATGTAAAAGTTGCCCTTGCTCAAAAGCCCGTCGTATCCGACTCTAGGGTTCGGATTTTGCAACATTAGCTACTTGCAAAATAATAATACATTTCGTGTCAGAAATTACTCGGGGTTGAAAGGATTTTTGCTGGAGAAACTCCGTGCATGGGACGCCCCAATGAGGCTCCTTTCATGTCCCCAAGATGCATTGTGTGCAGCACTAGGGTATCAAACCCCGACCTTCCAGGATCTGAGCTCAGCATCTTAACCATTAAGCCATCGCAGTGCTGCCTTGCAATTTTTTTGTGTTATTTATATTAAAAAAAACTAACCTTGCATTACATTATTGCTATTTAATAAAAGTAACTTTTTTTGGAAGTAGCTAATTTGCAGGGCTACAGGTTTTTATGGGAATTGTAATTTTGTAATGTAACAAATGGTAGTGAAATTGTTTCCTTGGTTTCTGGGTAGAAGTTTCTAGTAATGTTACTTTCACAGACACTTTTTATCAGAACTTTCATAGGAACGTTTCAAGCTTTATGCCTTTCAAGTCTTTTTTAAGCAACCAAGCGAAGGAAAAAGTATTGAGCATTACAAGTAGCATGAGTTACTAAATGTCACAACCAAGGAGCAAGTCGTTCTAAGACTGTGGCCAATTAATAAAAGCAAATTATTTTCAGGACAGTATATCGAGTATCAGGAACAAAATGTTTCTTAAAAGTGGCGTTCCTGGTTCTCTATCCATTTAAGTTGCACTAATTGCTATTTTTAATGGGCTGACCGAGGCTGGAATGAATGTATTCCTCAACAACTCACACTGGTTAAACCATAGGCGAAATAGAAAAAAAATCTGGATGATGATGATGATGATGATGACGACGACGACATCAAACAGCAGGGCTGGAAGGGACCCTATGAATCATCAAAGCTAGCCCTTGTCAAGGAGGTAATGCAGGGGTTCCCAACCTAAGACCCATGGGCTGGATCCAGCCCACGGCGTCAGTTCATGTGTCCCTCCCATCCCTCCAAGGACATTTGAGAAACAAAATGAAGCTGTTGGGACAAAATGGCCACCCCCAGGCAGGGCAAAATGGCCATCTGGCCCTCAAAGCTGACTGAAGAGGTTGGGAACCCCTAGTGTAATGTAAAGGTCATTCTCTTCCCCCCCCCCACCCACCCACCCTTATCTATGACGGTTATGTTCTAAAAACTAACACAGATACCTGAAACCGCAGATAGCAGCTAACCCTATATTTTACATTGCAGAGACTGGCCTCTAGTGGACAGGTCCGGTAATGTGCCATAGAAATGTATGTATATACTGTATTATGTATTTCAGGTGAGAGACGGATGATCCATTCAGGAAATGATGTGGGAGGGGGCTAAACTTCCAGCGATTATAATGAAAAGCTTGCAATCTACTTAAATGATTTCCCTGCCCAGATAGATAGATAGATAGATAGATAGATAGATAGATAGATAGATAGATAGATAGATAGATAGATAGATAGATAGATAGATAGATAGATAGATAGATAGATCTTTATTGTCATTGTCCTGCACAGAACAATGAACAAATTATGTACCCATGGCTGCCCTCACTGGTCTTTACTACCTGGCGCTAACACATGGAGCAGACCTTCAGAGCCACACCTTGGTGAGATCTCTGGTACTTTCTGAATGCAAGCCAAGAGTTCAACAACTGATGCTCTCTCTTCTCAGCAAGACAAAGCCGGCCATTCAAACGGCGCTGAACTAAATGGGTAGTTAAAAGGAAGGATAGGCAATTATGTGGCATTAAGTAATGGTGGGTTATGGGAGAGGGGTGGTGGTGGTGGAGAGAGAATGAAGCCATGCCTCTGAGACATGTCTCACAGTAACTCACCGAGTGCTAAGAAAACGGTTTCACCACTTGCAAGCAACACACACGTTTAGAAAAGAAAATACGGGAGAAAAGCAATTACACGCTTTTGCCTTCAACTCCTTTGTTTTTATAGGGCTTGCTTCCGAACTGGGGGAACTTCGTGCATTAGCGAGCGCAAGGCTACGACGATGGGGGTGACGATTGGGAATAGCTGTAATTATGCTCATTGGGGAGTGGAAGGCCCACACAGAAGAGGACGCATTACATTTTTATTGCCTTGTCATACTACTGTCTTACAAGTTGCACGTTTGTTCTGAGCTGAGGAATGCAAACTCTGGAAGCAAAACCTGCCTTCCCCATTGGAACAGATTAACTGTTTTTAGCCTTCACCTAGGGCAGGGGTTGGCAACCATTTCAAGCCAGGCACTTGGTCATGCTCTTTCAGTCAGCTCCGAGGACTGGATGGCCATTTTGCCCTGCCTGCACAATAGAGATGGCTCTTTTTGTCCCAACAGCTTCAAAGGGGCAGCCATTTGGTTTCCCTGAATGCCTTTGGAGGGATGTGGGCCCCAGGAAATGGCACCATGGGCCAGATCCAGCCCACAGGAACCCCTGACCTAGGGACTGTGGTGGCTTAGAGGTTAAGACGCTGAACTTGAGGACTGGGAGGTGGGCAGTTCAGCAGTTTGAGACCCGAGTGCTACGTGAGGGAATGAACGTCCCGTCGCCCATCCCAGCTCCTGCCAACCTAGCGGTTTCGAAAGCAAGAAATTGCAAGTAGATAAATAGGGACCACTTTGGTGGAAAGGTAAACAGCATTCCGTGCACTCTGGTGTCTAGTCATGCCTGCCACATGTCCATGGAAACATCTTCAAACACTGACAGCTCTGGCTCTTTGAAAACGAAGTTAATGTCACAAGGACAGCTTCAGGTCTTCTGAATTCTCTCTCACAACAGGAATTAGGACCCTAGTACAGGGGGGTTCCCAACCTTTTCAAGACGGGGGGCCTGGGTCACGTTCTCTCAGTCAGCTTCGAGTCCCGGACAGCCATTTTGCCCTGCCTGCACAATGGGGATGGCCATTTTGTCTCAAGAGGTGGCCATTTGATTCTTGAACACCCTTGGAAGGGTGCCGGGGCGGGGGCACACAAAATGGTGCTGTGGGCCTTTGGTTGGGAACCCCTGCCCTAGTATCACAGATAGGTAGAGCTCTCCTGGTGGCTCAGTTGGTAGGGCACTGTGCTTGGAGACCGGAGGGAACTGGGTTCGATACCCGAGAGCGCCACAAGATATGGGGGACATGAAAGGAGCATCATTTGGGCATCCCCATGCAAATAAATAAATCCTTTCAACCCAGAATAACCTCTGACATGAAAAACAAACAGGTGGGCAGAGAGCAATCAACCAACACAAACAATGGCCAGAGTCAGCTCTATTTTTTTCCTGAAATTCGGAATTGCAGTGAGATGCTACCGCTCTGCATTCAGGGCCATGTGGCATTCCCTGAGCCCTGCAATGGCATCACAGCAATCCAGCCAATCAGTTTCAAGAGACGGGACAGCCATTGAGTTGGAGGCTCTCTGCCTTGACCTACCACTTGGAAGCCCCATGACTGGACCTTCTCGAGGCTGAAGTTGGCGGAAGAGTTGAGAGTTCACACACTTACCTCCTTTTCATGATACTAATGTGAAGGTCCTCCTCTTGTTTAACATTGGGATGGTGGCCGTTGACCTTGTCGCTTTCTTCGCTGTCGTCGCTGTGCAAGAAAACGGAGCTGGGCTCTTTCTTCGGCGTCCTGGTCGGGGGCAAAGGGATGGTCCTCTTCTCGGCCAGCCGGCCCCGGTTCTGTCCGTCGAGAAGATGTCGGCGGCCAAAGCAGGAGGTTGGAAACAGAGGCGAAGACAGGAAGAAGGAAAGAAAGTAGAGAGAACACATTTAATCAGCAAGGGATTCAAATCACGAATGCATTGTTCACGATGTGACAGCTAGAATTTATTATATTCAATCGTTAATAGGGAGAACTCCTTTAAGGCAGGGGTTACCAACCTTTTCAAGCTGGGGGCTGTGTCACGCTCTCTCAGTCAGCTTTGAGGGCCGGATGGCCATTTTGACCTGCCTGCACGATGGGGGTGGCCATTTTGTCCCAACGGCTTCAAATGGGGTGGTCATTTTGCTTCTCAAATACCCTTGGAGGGGTAGGGGGCCACATGAAATAGTGCCAGGGGGTGGATCTGGCCCAGGAGCCTTAGGTTGGGAACCCCTGCTTTAAGGTGTCCGAAATTCTAATATTTGCATCAAATTTTACCAATAGTATTCAGAGGGTGGGGCAGCAGAGAATAGAGCAGTGATGGCCAACCTTGGCACTCCAGATGTTCTTGGACTTCATTTCTCAGAAGCCCTGATCATCAGGAGTGCTGACTTGGGCTTCCTGGAATTGAAGTCCAAGAAGACCTGGAGTGTGCCAAGGTTCACCATCACTGGAATAGAGGTTGCAGGAGGAGAAAAAGGGATGAAGAAATAAAAGGATTATGCACAACATTTCCCTCTGCCTTTCCTGACCTCAAATAGCTTTTCTCACTCCCCATTTTCCATATTTGTAAACAGGCTGCGGGCAGCTCAAGTGGTTAAGATTCTGAACTTGATGACTGGAAGGTCAGGTTAGGTCAGCAGTTCGAGACCCAAGTACTGCACGATGGAGTGAGCTTCTGTCTCTGTCCCAGCTACTGCCAACCAAGCAGTTCAAAAGCAAAAAATTGCAGGCAGATAAACAGGTACTGCCTTGGTAGGAAAGGTGACAGCGTTACATGCACTCCTGTGTCTAGTCATGCCTGTCGCATGTCCACAGAAATGTCTGCAGACACACAGTGCTGGCTCTTTGGCTATAAGCAGAGATGAGCACTGAACCTTAGAATCAGACACATGACTGGCTTTTGAGCATGGGCAACCTTTACCTAAACAGACCCACCTTTTGCTTCTCCCCTAATAAGGACTTTTTCTCTCTCCCAGCTAAAGAGCTGCTCACAAATCAAAACTCCAGCCGATACCTACAGTTTACTCCTTGATCTAAAAGCCTAAATCCCTGACCTCTCTCTCCTCTCTGCTCAAGCTTAAAGCACACCTGCCTCTCGAGTAGTCATAATTTATTGCATCAATTAAGCATCCACAGTGTGCAAACTGCCAGCCCCCAACCACTGTGGGCTCCCTGGACTTTGACGCCACCACGAAGATGGCGCTGGTTGATCCGGGCTCATTAAAGTCACTGAACAGCCGTTATGGTACCTAAGAGGAGTTCACGCAGTCTCAGTTGTAGCCCAGGGACTCGTTACACATAACAAGAAAGAAAAGAGTGAGGGAAAAGGGGGGGATACCCAGCTAGGGAGGGCGGACAAGAGAGTGAGAACAACCTACGTGGAAACATTAGGAAAGCATGCGCAAGAAACCACATTAGTTAAGCAACTCATTGGCTGCAACTCGTATCTGAGTATGTATTCTTTCCCGAAGCAGGACAAATGCCATTGGTGTGAGTTTGTTTAAGGTGGATTCCCAGCTTGCCATGAAGTGACCCACGCACTGTGATCACGAAGCCATCTCCTGCAACACATATGAAATGAGACATGCAGGTAGAGTTGCCATAATTCTCTCTCACAAAACCGGGACAGAAGTACAAAATAGCCTTTTTTAAAACAAACATAATATAATGATAGCTATTTTTCCAACCTTGAATCTGGGACAATCCCGGTTTTCCGGGACATATGGCAACCCTACATGCAGGATTTAACTCCGGAGCTGCAATGAACTGCCACAACCTTGAGGCTATGGACAAGGTGCGCCTTCACAGCCAGTCCTTCTGGCATGGCCTCCTCCGCCTCCATGACCATTGGGAATCAGAGTTCCTTCTCTGCTCATAAATGAAATCAAATGAAATGAAACCATTTTGCCATTGGGCCCAATATGATGGTTTCCAGTGGCATTTTCTCCACTGAGGGGGACCCTCACCCCACTTAATGGGGCCCATCCACCCATAGCCATTGGCATCTTTAGGGAGTCAGGTTGTCATGAAAATCTGTTCTTGGACTTCAATTCCCAGAGAAGCCCCTGATCAACAGGAGTGCTGACTTGGGCTTCTGGGAATTGAAGTCCAAGAACACCTGGAGTGCCAAGGTTCGCCATCACGGTTCCATGGATCACAATCAGCATGCCACAACTCAGCTAACAGGTCACTAGTAGTTGTTAATCTTGAAGTCTGAATGCCATAACAAAGCAAAAAACAGGCCTTTGTGTGTATGTGTATGTGTGTGTGTGTGTGTTTTAGTCACACCAACAAAATGAAGTGTTAGCAAAAAGCTGGTTGAATTCTTGGCCAAATTCTATTGCTGTCTGGTTTGCCTCTTTGGCAGAGGCTAGCAGAGAAATGACTGCATGAAAGGTTTCACTGATCAGTCTGGTATCTTGCTTGGGGAAAATCCTAAGTGCCTCCACTTTACAGGTAATCAACCAATGTTCAGGTGAAACTCAGAAAAGTAGAATATCGTGCAAATGTTCATTCAGTCCAGTCATGCAACTTAAAAGGTGAAACAAATATATGAGATAGACTCATTACATACACAGCGAGATAGTTCAAGACTTACTTTGTTATAGTATTGATGCTTAAGGCTTACAGTTTATGAAAACCCCAACCCCCCAATCTCATGTACCCCATAATCATCACATAATCTCATGTACGCTGTACGCCATGATCATCACAATTATGACGCATTAAGGCATGACATCGCTCGCTTTGCATGTCGTGAGTCTATCTCATATATGTGTTTCACATTTTAAGTGAAATGAATGAACTTCTGCATGATATTCTAATTTTCCAAGTTTCACCTTTAGGTAGGTAAGTAGATCACCCTTGTTTGAAAGCCAGTCGTATCCGACTCTAGGATTCAATGCTCACCTGTTTATAGCCAAGGAGCCAGTGCTGTCTGCGTCTGCAGATGTTTCCATGGACACGTGGCAGGCATGCCTAGACACCGAAGAGCACGGGACACTGTTTACCTTCCCACCCAAGTGGTCGCTACTTATTTACAGTACTTGCCATTTCTTGCTTTTGAAGTGCTACGTTGGCAGGAGCTGGGAGAGATATGGGAGCTCACTCGGCACTTGGGTCTTGAGCTGCTGAACTGCCGACCTTCCAGTTCAGCATTTTAACCACTAAGACACCACAGACAGACAGACAGACAATAATTTCATGTCAAATTACTCTGAGTTGATAGGATTTTTGCTGGAGCTAGATATTTTTATTCACTTATAGACTGTAGAGTGGCAACAGAATCGGAGAAGAAGACACAATGGGTTTCAAAAAGAGACAAAATACATAGTTAAAACTTCGCTCCAGGAAAAAAGACCTGCAGCTACTAAAGTTAACAAAGTGGGAAGAGATTAAAATTGAATTCTTCCCATACATGGGAGTCAATAGGGGCTTTTTTTTTCCTTTAAAAAAAAGACTCAAGATCTCTGGACTCCCAAGAAGAGGTGTTTGGAGAAGATAAGTTTTGCATTTCGGACTTGGCTACCTCCCTCTTTGCTCCACAAAGTCAGAGCGTTCTGGCCAAAGCAGCGCAACAAACAAATAAAGCCAGATAATAAAGTTTTTTCGACAGGAGACTGCCAAGATAAAGAGTTTGGATATAGTAGGGAAGAGTGGAAATGAGGAGGAAGGAGAAGAGCAGTTTAGGAGAGGTTCCCTGGTCTCCCAGGCAAGGTCAAAGCATATCAACGCCCCGGCTGTGATGCAGTACAGCTGCCAGAGAAAAAGAAAGAGTTCTTCCAACATGTCCCGGGTGAGCATTTAATTGATCCCAGAGATGTTCAGGCGCTGGGCTAAGGCCATGGTTTGCAACATGTGGTGCGGGCGCTGGGGGAGGGAAGGCTTGAAAAAACAGCTTTTACAAGGCTGAAGGGTGAGAAAGCAGCATCTCCCAAGGCAGAGATGGAAAGCATCACTATTTTGAAGACTATTCATTCATTTAATACTTTATTCTATGCCTCTGTAGGCAATTTTTTAAAAAGGGGTGGGCCCAGGTATGGGAGAGGCTGCTGCAGAGGTCAGGGAGAGCAAATGTTGGGTACTGTTTTCAGAGTCCCAAGTTTGCTTCCTGGCAGAAAAAAAGGACCTCCCCCATAAGGCCACATGCTTCCAAGGCTATTCTGAAGCAACAAGGCCAAACTGAAAGACGCAGGAGAAGAAAAGGACACTGGCGGCAGAATCAGTGAAACTGACCATCCATCCATCCAACCATTCATCCATCACTCTCTTTTCCATCCATCCATTACTCTCTTTTCCTTCCTTCCTTCCTTCCTTCCATCATTCATTCTCTTTTCTATCCATCCATCCATTGCTTTCCTTTCCTTCCTTCCTTCCTTCCCTCCCTCCCTCCATCACTCTCTTTTCCTTCCTTCCTTCCATCCATCCATCCATCACTCTCTTTTCCTTCCTTCCTTCCTTCCATCCATCCATCACTCTCTTTTCCTTCCTTCCTTCCTTCCATCCATTGCAACCCATCCTCCCTTGATATCTGGAAATCCGGAGTCCTACACAATTTGGGACCTCACAAGTCTGTTCCAGAGTCCATCCATCACACTCATTTCCTTCCTTCCTTCCTTCCATCCAACCATCACTCTCTTTTCTTTCTTTCTTTCCTTCCTTCCATCCATCCATCCATTGCAACCCATCCACCCCTGATATCTGGAAGTCCAGAGTCTTACACAATTTGGGACCTCTCAAGTTGTCTGTTCCAGAGTCCATCCATCACACTCTTTTCCTTCCATCCATCCTACAGAAAGACTCAGTTCAGCTTTGAAGCTGACCCACCCTGGATGCCACCCCCCACACAGCAGGTAACACTGGGCACTATATGCTCAACATGTTAGCAAAGCAATGGGGGGTGGGGTGGGGGGAGAGCATGACACACTTCAGGACGGACAGAAAGGAAAAGGATTGCAGCTCAAACCCCCCTCTGAATCTGGAACCCAAAGTGGAATTTGGCCTTTCTCCTAATTAACACAGTCAGACCACCTAATCCAAGAGTGAGTAATCTGTCCACGTTCTCCTTGATTTTGGACTGCGACCAATCCTCCCTCGATCACTAGGATGATGGAAGTCTGGACCTTACACAATTTGGGACCACACACGGTGTCTGTTCCAGAGTCAGCAAAAACTGCTCCCTGCCAAATTTACATGCACAAACATCCTTGAACTACAGAGAAGATGCTTTTTGTGCATCTCTAGTTTAAAGTTTATGGGGACTTGTGCAGGACGGAAAATTCTGCTATTCTCCGGGGCGTCGTGACTCTAATTCATGCGCTTCCACAATTCACCGAACACCTCCTTGCAGGTTTCCTGCTGGTTTTAATGACGACCCGAATCCTACTCTCTGGGGCTCCTACCACACTTTGCTTCTTGGCTGGTCCGGGCTATAAATGGTGAGAATATGCTTATCATCGGGAGGAACCAAACGGAACCACCAAAGATAGCAAGCAATAGGGAAGGCAAAGAGTTCAAACGTGCTCCATGTGTAGAGGAAATCCCCTAGCCAGGGTGGGCTTCCTCTCCCTTGATAACGGCACAGAGCTCTGGTTCAACTCCAAGAAGGTGGCTGGGGAGAACGAAGGGGAAGCGGATGGATTTTTAATTAGGAAACTGCAGACGAGGCGGACAGAGGAGAATCCCTAAGCACCAGAGAAGCTGAGAGATGGAAAGGGGGGGGGGGGATGCCCTCTTGCTTTTTGTTGCCCTTGGGTCTCCCCACCCCACCCCTCCTCTAGTTTTAAAGCCAGCTGTGATTACTGTAAAGGGTCACACCGGTTTCCAAACTAAGCCTCCGCAGGTTTTCATTATCCATCCCAGGCCTCCGCAGTGCTGATTGTTCCAATAGTAAATCCAAGGCTTCGCTTCCCTGCACTCAACCAGCTTTGTTATTAAAACGTTGCCCGTCCCCCCTGTCCCCATAAAACAAGCTTCTCAAAGGTCTGTGTGGTCAGGTGTCCTACCCCCGTGCACAAGGGAATGAATAAACCAGGGGTTCTCAACCTTTTCAAGCTGCGGCCTGGGTCATGCTCTCTCAGCCAGCTTTGAGGGCCAGATGGCCATTTTGTCCTGTTTGCACAATGGGGGTGGCCATTTTGGAGGGGTCATATGGAGGGGTCATATGAAATGGCACCGTGAGCCAGATCCGGCCCACAGGCCTTGGGTTGGGAACCCCTGGAATAAACGAACAGCCACCCTCTCTTTCAAGCAAACTTCGCTTTCATGCAAACTGAGAACGACATCAAGTCATCTTGGACCTATGTTGACCCTATGAATGAATGAGAGGTCTCCAAATGTCACATTTGCAGAGTGCACGGAGTGCTGCCACTTTCCCTATTTATCTGCTTGCAATTTCTTGTAATTTCGAACGGCGAGGTGGGCAGGAGCTGGGCCAGATGATGGGTGCAGCCCTCAGGTCTTGAACTGCTGACCTGCCGATTGTCAAGCTCAGTCCAGGTTCCTATGCTGCCTGTACTCCAACGTAGCTTTGCTAACTTTTTTTGGCTGCCGTAACTCCTACGCAAGCGGAAAGAAAAACAAGACTTGCTCCTGCCAGCAAATGAACTGAGGCCACCCCAAAGTCTCCCAAATTTTTTTCCCTTTCCATTCAGTGCCTGGAACATGTTGCATTTTCCTGTCCTTACCAAGAAGATGGCAAATTCCACCGTGGGGAAATTCCACCTAACAGTCAGTCTGGGCAGAGGATCTGTCAGGAAGACGCCGCTGTTTCTTGGGGCAAAAAGCCTGCCAGGACAACCTCTGGAAGCGTTCGTGTCTTTCCGTGGCAGAAGTTGATTTTTGGCTCCGTTCGCTCCCAACAAATCTTCCGCAAGACTAGAAAATGGTCACCAAACACAATACTGTTTGTAGTAAAGGTCAAGGTCTCACTTGCTTCAGAGCCAGTTGTGTCCGACTCTATGGTTCGGTGCTCACCTCCGTTTACAGCCCAAGAGCCAACACTGCTTGTGTCTCCAGACATTCCCATGGCCATGTGGCAGGCATGTGACTAGACCTCCAAAGTGCACAGAAAGCTGTTACCTTCCCCGCCAAAAAGTTGAGAACTCCTGGTCTGCGCGGTTTTTGTAGAGCCAGTGAAACTCACTGGGCAACATGGGTCAGTCAGTTGCGCGTTCCCTGTTTTGGATATTTCGGGGAGGATAGTATAGGGAGGAGAAAAGCCATTACATACTGTCTCTATAGAGAAGAGGCAGAAGTTGACATTCTCTAGAACATTTCCTTGACACTTTATCATGGGAGCCCAACTGTTGGAAGACAAATCCACACAAATGGGTTGACTGCGATTCACCCGGCCCTCATTGCTCCCGGAAGCAGAAGTAAAACGCGCCCGTACAGAGAAAGGGTTAACCCAGAAGAGTCTTAACCGTACAGGCACGTTTTGCTTCCGCTTCTGGCATCGACGAGGGCAGCACAGGCTGGATGATTTGCAGTAAACCCATTCGTGAGGATTCACAGGGTGCTTGGGCTTCTGGGAATTGAAGTCCAATAACATCTGGAGTGCCAAGGTTCGCCATCATGGATCTAGACCTTCCGCATTGAAGATTCACAAACCTTTTTAAGCATTATATCCACCAGCCGTAGCATACATAGTTTACATCAAGTCCCCTAAAACTTGTAGAGGTTCCATTCACATCTTGATTAAGGATTTTCTTTTGGGGGGGGATGATAATATGGAGAGAAAGAGGGAAAAGAGAGAGAGATCTTCCAGCAAATTGCATTATTTGTTCGGTCAATTGCCCTAACAATTGATTTTCCTGTACAAATAATGAGCATTTATGGTTATTTTCCCTATAGGCTCACTTTATTCGCTATGTAACAAAGACCGACTTTCCTGAATTTTATCTTATCTTATTTATTTATTTGAGACCTGAGATTCTTCTTTTCAATTATTGTGGCCTTTGGGGGATTATTGGGGTAAGTGGAGAGAGGGGTGTAGACAAAGCACATGGGTCAGAGCAGGGGTTGGCAACCTTTTCACGCCAAGGGCCGGCCGGGGTCACGCTCCCTGCAAACCTTTCTGTTCATAAGAGGTGAAAAGCAGATTTTGCATTTGCAACATGTGCTTCCCGCAAATTAAATGCGTTTGCACAGCCTTATGACACAAGCTTTATCTTTTCTCTTCATCCTACCACTCGGCGCATCTGGTAGAGATGTGGACAGAATCTGTCGCTGCTCCCAGATTCCTAAAGTCCCTCCCATGGGACACCCGGCTGGTCTCCTCTTGGCTGTCTTTTCAAAGCGTGGAAAAATACAGGCAGATTTTCTCTTAATGACTGGCTGTTCTTTAAACAGGACTGCATGTCCCTTTTTGCCTTAAAACAGGGGTTCCCAACCTTTTCAAGCCGGGGGCCGGGTCACGCTCTCTCAGTCAGCTTCAAGGGCCAGATGGCCATTTTGCCCTTCCTCCACCACATGGCACTTCCTGGTGTGGTTGAGGCAGTGGGAGCCCACATGAAATGATGCCATGGGCCACATTTGGCCCATAGGTTGAGAATCCCTGGTTTAGTGTGTTATAGGTTTGTACCTGCACTACATTTCCAAAGCATACATCTGCAACCATAATGATTAGAAACACGTGTTCTTTCTTAGTTTAAAAGAAATGCCGTTCCTTTATTGAGAAGCTGCATTCTGCTTGGAAGAGCAATAACCCAGGCGTCATCTCCCCACACACTGTTCTGGAAGTAACCCCAAACCACAGCTCAAGGCCGCAGTCCAGCTCAGCCGATCAATACATGGCTGAATAAATACCAAGCCTCCCCCAAGTATTCGTTCAACCGGTGCTGTGTCAGCTCTGGAAATGTATCGATTCTGGGAGTGAAAACACGGTACGGTGACTTGAACATCTAGTGCAATTATGTATTCCTGATCTGGTTGAATACCAAGGCAATAGAGCAGATGCCACATCCCATGCATGAGCATGAAACCACCACCCTTCAACCTTTCCTATGTCACTTGGCTAAGGGTTGGAGTCCCTAAATGTAAGACCAACAGGCTCAAGTGGAGGCTGCTGGCAGATAGCAACACACTGTGTGAATGTGGAGAGGTGCAGAATCCAGCTCATTTAATGGTCGGATGATTACTGCCAGCAACATGCAAACCAATGAGGACTTATGTTTGGCCAATGACAAAGACAAAAAAGTGGCTTTATTTTGGCCGTCCAGGGATTGTTTGGGGCACAAAAGAAGAACTCCAAATTAATGTAAGATAGCAAAGTCATGGTTGTAGGAGTGCAGCTACATGTATTAAAACTGAAGGGGAAACTCCGGAAAAGCCATGCTACAACCGACAGGTTCACCATCTGTGACGGTCAGAAATTTAGAAATCGAGCCAGTTTCACTTCCTTTCTCATTCATTCCTGTCCTTTTTGTCAGATTTGTGGGGGAAAGAATGGGCGAATTTAGCCAAGCAGCTACCAAAGCAGAAACGAAACGAAGTCTTGCCTGATTTCCAAATGTGAATAGTCCGCATCACCCATTGACTCGAGATGTTCATGTACAAGTTCAAAAGAAACCTACTCTGCCTTTCTAAGCTCCAGACCCCATGATGCATTTTGGGGCTGAAATCGCCATGCCAAGTTCGTGACTTGTCTTTCAGCAGCCACAACCCCTGTGTCTTGAGAGCACAGAGCCTCCGAGCATGAAAAGAGCAACATGGATGAGATTCTTGACATGTGGCTTGTATTTTTCTAACCCAGATCGGCAGTGCTTGGGGTCAGCCGTCTGTTTGCCTCTCAACCTCTCCCTGCTCCCTGCTTTATTTATTTGGACGGTCGCTAACCCAATTTTCCAGATGGAACAGTGATTGACGGCAAAGTAACTCGATCAAGTTGCCGGAGGCTACAGAGAGAGCACCTCCCTGCCTGGCCCGTTAATCAATACATCTCCTTCCTTTCCTCTTTCCACTTCTGAAACCGCTTTCCTGTCCCCCCAATGAGAGCAGCACCAAAAACCGAACCTGGCATCTGTTGGTCACTGATTCTGGAAAG
Organism: Bradypodion ventrale; assembly: GCA_035047345.1. Lineage (NCBI taxonomy): Eukaryota > Metazoa > Chordata > Lepidosauria > Squamata > Chamaeleonidae > Bradypodion > Bradypodion ventrale. Next base: position 3,678,009 of record JAWDJE010000017.1, on the reverse strand, counting down.
TAATTCATGGGTGTCTCTTGTTAACCTGTTTTATCATGCGCACTTATTCCTTTCGATACATCACAAAAAATAAATAAATATTGTCTGCTACTTGGTCTCATCTAGTTCTCAACCTTTTTAAAGCTGGGGGCCGGGTTATGCTCTCTCAGACAGATTCGGGGGCTGGATGGCCCTTTTGCCCTTCCTCCACCACATGGCACCTCCTGGTGTGGTGGAAGCGGTGGTGGAGGGGGGCCACATGAAATGGTGCTGTGGGCCGCATCTGGCTCCCAGGCAACAGGTTGAGAATCCCTGGTTCTAATCCATGTGCCCTATACTAAATCAAGTGCGCTGGATCCAAATCTGAAACCTGATTCTGCTTAGTACATCAGAAGCTTAAGTTAGCAAATATCACCCTCTTGGTTAGGTTCTTAACGTTGACCACGCAAGGTATATTTGTCACAAATGTGCCTATTCATCTTTAGCACAAAACAGACTCACTATGGCCTAGATCAGTGATGGCCAACCTTGGCACTCCAGGTGTTGAAGTCCGAAAACACTGGCCTAACTGTACTATCCCAACTCTGAAGCCACAGATGTTCTTGGATTAAAACTCCCAGAAACTTTCACCACTGGATCTGCTTGCCAAGATTTCTGGGAGCGGTAGGCCAAGAACATCTGGAGCACCAAGATGGGGAACCACTGTTTCAAGACCAAGGTATTCTTGGGCTATCACTCCCAAAAGCCTTCATTGATGACTTTGCTGGTCGATATTTCTGGAAGCTGTAGTCCTAGAGTAGTGTTGGCAAACCTTTTAGAGACCGCGTGCCCAAACTCACTTTTGCCACAAACTCAACAGGTTGCCGTCGACGGTGCACCCTCATGCTGTAGGTGAACCACCTGCCTTATGCCAGACAGTGGAAGGGAGGAAGCACTCCCATTGGGCTGCTGGGCAGAGCGGTGGGACGAACTCTGTGCTGAGGGGAGGGAGGAAGCGCTCCCATTGGGCTGCTGGACAGAGGGGTGGGACGAACTCAGTGCTGAGGGGTGAAAGGAAGCGCTCCCATTGGGCTGCTGGGCAGAAGGGTGGGATGAACTCTGTGCTAGGGGCAGGGAGGAATCATTCCCATTGGGCTGCTGGGCAGAGGGGTGGGACAAACTCTGCGCTGGGGCAACGGTGTGAGCACTAACAGAGAAGGCTGAGTTCACCCTCTGGCACACGTGCCATAGGTTCGCCACCACTGTCCTAGAACATCTGGCAACCCAAGGTTGGGGACTAATGAAAAACTGGACTCTTACTGCATCCACAAAATTCAGCTCAACACACCTCTTATTTACCTCTGGGTGGTGACGGGGAATGCTGAGCCCAGTCTAAAGGGCAGCTCTCGTTCTGAGCAAAGTGTGAAGAGCGGAAGGGCAGGAGTCGTAATGTTTCCGGACAGTTACTGTACCATGCACTGGTTACTGATGCATTACATGCTAACGAGTCATCTCCCCCTCCCCCATCTCCTGATCAACCCACAATCGCTGACATCCTTCCAAGATCCTTAAGCACACAGCAAGGAAGAAGAGAGTTTGCTTGTTTAAGGAGGTGCCGCATCGGTTAGGCAGACAATGGGAAACCAGTGTGGGGTGGGGGTGGGGGTGCGGGGGGGGGGGGAGGCAAACCTGAGAAGGTGGAGGAGGAGAACCACACCAAACAAAAGATTCTTAAAATACATCTAGGTATGGACATGAGGCTTCAATGATGAAAATCACATAAGATTTGTTGTTCAGGGCAGCACATCAAGGGAGGCTCAGAGGAAACTTAGCTCTTATATCCGTTTAATACACTGTATTAAGGCTACGGGGACTGCGGTGGCTTAGCGGTTAAGACACTGAACTTGATGACTGGAAGGTTGGCAGGTTGGCAGGTCAGCAGTTCGAGACCTGAGTACTGCACAACGGAATGAGCTCCCACCATCTGCCCCAGCACCTGCCCACCTAGCAGTTCGAAAGCAAGACATTGCAAGTAGATAAATAGGGACCACTTGGCAGGAGCTGGGACAGAGACAGAGGTTGACTCCATCATGCAGCACTCGAGTCTCAAACTGCCTGACCTGCCGACCTTCCGGTCATCAAGTTGAGCATCTTAACCACTAGCCACCGCAATCCCTATAGATCACAAATATCAGCATCATGCAATGGTTTACACATTGTGACAGAAAGTTCAATAAAGTTTCCAACCCTCTCTTCTTAGCCCAATAAAATAAACAAATCAGCTGTGTGATCCATACACAAAACAATTGTAGAAAAAGAAGGCGATAACTATTTTGGATCACTAATTTTTTTAAAAAAAAAATCATTGCAAGCTTTCGTGATTCGAAATCACTTCTTCAGGCAAAGGTAGGGAAATCACCAATGGAAGTCCAAATTTTCATGGCATGGTATTTGCCTGGCTCTGTTTTTTAAAAAAATATTTATTTAATTTAGTTCAATTTATATTGCCGCCCAATCAACAGGCGACTCCGGGCGGCTCACAACATTGTCCCATTAAAAAAACATATGCAACGCACTAAAATAATTAAAATACTGACATATTAAGACGTTAAAAACATGTGCAGTAGCAGCCCAAGTGTACGTACCAGCTCAACTATTAGTCAGCCTTTCCAATGTGCAGTATTTTCTTTCCAGACTCTAACAACCTCCTATCCCAAGTATGATGGGTTTAAAATAAAAATTAAAAAACAGGCTCTTGCACAAGTTGAAGACTGCTTCACTTGTGCTTGGAAAGATTTTGTGGCATGCTTTCAAGAAGCTGCCAAGTCTTCTCAGGAAGGAAAAGAGGGAGGAGGAACCGATGTAGCGTAGAAGAGAGAAACCTCAAAAGATCTTTTGTTGGCCACCAAAAGACCTGCTCATAAGGCTGGGTGGCCCAGGGGAGGGGTTTTCATGCGCAGCCAACAGACTTTAAAAGTCGCTTCAGGCTACCCCTCCCATTATATATGTTGAGTTTTACGGAGGAGGGAAGAAAAACGTGTTTGGAGCACACTTAGAGAGAGGTGGGGAGTTTAAGAAGTAGAAAAGCTACACACCACCAGTAGACCACAGGGTGAAGGTAAACCACTGGCTCATCAGTGCTTCGGGGAATTGGCTGAGCCTTCTGGGATTTGAAGTCCACAAACCAAAAGTTGGGAAGCACCGGCAGAGCCATCTATTTTACTACACAGGGATGATGGTCTCCCTTAATCAGGGATTCTCAGCCTGTGGCCTATGGGCCGGATGCGGCTCATGGTGCAATGTCATGTGGGGCCTCCCTACTGCCTGCACCATACCAGGAGGTGCCATGTGGTGGAGGAAGGGCAAAATGGGCATCTGGCCCCTGAAGGTGTCTGAGGGAGTGTGACCCGGCCCAGGGCTTCAAAAGGTTGAGAACTGCCCGTTGCGTGAATTTTCAGAATTATCTAATTCCACCTAATTACAATCAATCAATCAATCTCTCTCTGGCTGCCTTAGCAACACAGCAAACCCCATGGCTGCGAAACTGGAAACCTCTTGCTATAAGAGGAAACCACCGAGAAGGAAAGAAGGAGGAAGATTGAGAAGGAAGCGTCAGCAAACATTTCCTAGATGCATATGTGCATCTCTCCAGGAAGCAGAAGAAGTGGGGCGGGGTGGGGGAACTTACTTGAAACTCAGAATTCACCAGACGTCTTTGAGGTCCACGTTCCTATGGAGAGGAGGGCCATAGACAAAATGGGCCAACAAATACAAGCATCGCTTTTGGCTTTGAGCTCTGCCCCCCCTTCAAACTAGGATCAGAGGATCAATTGATGTTCAGAGATAGCCTGCCTCTGGATTTGGATGGTCCATTCCACACTGGATGAGAACCCAAGATAGATGGACCTTTCAAGTCTTTCACGTCAAACCGTGGAGATACCCAACTTCTGAAAACAAAAATAAGCCACGTGACCCATCCATTTGTTGTTGTTGTTCAGTTGTACAGTCAATTCCGACACACACACCCCTGCGACCCCATGGACCGTTGCCCACCAGGCACCCCTATTCTCCACCATCCATAAATTCAAACAAATGCAGAATTTTTGAAGCGACCTATAAAAGGAATCGTTCGTCTCCCTCCTGTAACTTCTGAAAGTTACCAAAAACTGATGGTTGCAATGCAAACAAAGCATTTATTGAATCAAAGACAAATTCTGCAGGAGTTGTTAGAGGGCTGCTGATCCCCTGACTCCCAAAAATGTTCATCCTGCACTAAAAAGGCTACTTATTTTATTTATTTATTTATTTATTTATTTATTTATTTACATTTATATACCGCCTTCCTCACCATAGGTGACCCAAAGCGGTGCACAACACAACTAAAACATCAATTAAAACATCAGCTAAAATCTTATCGAAAACCAGTTAAGATCCCATATATTATATAAAACGGTCTACTTTGTCTTCAAATGGGAAAATCTACAGGATGATGTTAAGAAAAAGCATGCCTCTAAGATTACAAGGATATAAAGCAGGGGTTCCCAACCTAAGGCCCATGGTCCAGATGCGGCCCACAGCGCTATTTCATGTGTCCCCCCCCAACCCTCCAAGGGAATTCAAGAAACAAAATGGCCACCCATTTGAAGCTGTTGGGACAAAATGGCCACCCCCATCATGCAGGCAGGGCAAAATGGCCATCCGGCCCTCGGCTTGAAAAGGTTGGGAACCCCTAATATATAGAATCTCGATTTTTCTGTCTCCCCACTTCTAGGTTTTCAGGGAAGCAAAGGTATTTTCTGGCCCACATTGACTAGACTGAACAATCTTCATTTTCCTTAGACTTATTTTTCCAAGAAAATTTGGGAAGGAAAGTTGCCCATACATACCTTCCCTTTCTGGGTTTTTTCTCTGCTACATCTCAGCTCGATGTGAGCCTTTCAAACAACATAGAAAGGTGGAGCCAAGGATACGCTATGCAAAGTCCAACAGATGGAGGCAAGACCATCAGCTGAGCCAAATGTGTATAGCCGGGTTTCGCTCTCTGAATCACAGATTTAAGGATTGGGGCTTTAGGGAGTTTGAAGAAACAGACTAACTACCAAGCAAAGAATGAGACCGCTGCTTGCTTGAAGAGAATTATACAATTGTTCATTGACTCACCACGCCTTTGAATCATAAATCTATCCAGATAATTAAAAGATGGAAACAGGTCTGGTCGAAGCCCCGGCCAACTTGGCAAGTGGAGCTGGAAAGGGATTTTTGCTCAAGGGTGCCTACCCCTCCGTCATGTGCAGAACGAATCAAAGGCAATTAAAACTTCCAGCTCTAACCAGACCCAGAATGCATACAAGGCTTTCTTCCAGAAGAGTTCCCACCCTTCCGCCTCTTTTAGAAACGTAGCAACCCAGTCCTGCACTGGATTACAGACCCAGCCCGGGGGAAAAAAGGCAATTTCCGCTCCATCCTTCCTAGCCTTGGGAAAACAAAAACCGGTCCTGGAGCAAAAGAAAAAAAGTTGGAGAAAAGCAGAGACCTCAAAGGAGAAGGTCAAAACAGATTGAAGAGTCACCGTTCTGGACAAAAAAAGAACTGAAGGAGGTGTTTGCAACCCAAGGGGAAAGGCTGGCCAAGTCCAGGTTTCATTTCCTCACCGGCATTTCCAAGTAGGAAAGCGAAGCCACCTCAACCATAACCCCCACCCCCAGAAGAAGGAAAAACCAAGACAGACAGTACTGACCAGTGTCAGCAATACTGGGCTAAACTGAGCGGTATCCTAACACGATCTAAGGGCAGCAATAGCTAAACATAGCAAAGCATCCGTTCTACACTCAACACACACAACCCTGGGGTTCAACAGCCAGCAGAGAATGACTGTGAGTCAGCACTGAACAAGGACTGGTGACTTTACGCCCTCAAATCAGAAGATGGGGAAAGCCCTCGCTGGACAAGGAATAACATTAAAGGAGGATATGGCTGAGGAACTCAACCTCCCCCACATCACTTGGAGGACCCTGAAGAGGCTGAAGGTTGGAGTCCCTAAATGCAAGACCAATATGCTCAAGTGGGGGCTGTTGGCGGACAACAACATACTGTGTGAATGGGGAGAGATACAGAATCCGGCTCATTTACTGGTCTGCCAATGACTGCCAGAAACATGCACCGAAGAGGACTTGAGTTTGGCCAAGGGCAAAAGCCAAGAAAGTGGCTTCATTTTGGCAGTCCAGAGTTTGATCTGGACATGAAAGAAGAAGGCCCTCCAGAGGTTTTGAACTGGAGCATCCTTGAGTGCCACTTTTGCAATTCATACCCCCAAAAATACATCTGGGAGATTTTTGGTTTGGTTGCCTCCTCCAGATGTTGCGTTGCCACCTCCATTTTGCACCATAGCTTCCAACAGCCACAGCTATTAGCCACATTGGGGGTTGTAGTCCAAAATGTTTAGACGGCCCTTAGGTTGTTAAATCCCCAACAACAGACAATGCTGGGCTCAAAAACCAGACTAAGCCGGTATAAGTGACTTACACACGCTACGTTTCTGAATGTCAACTGAAAGGACATCTAGTCGAGCTCCGCTCCACCAAATCTGTAGCACGCCTACAAAAAAGACAGGATTTGAGCACTAGAAAGAAGCATGAAAAGAAAGTGCTCGGTTGGGTTGACTCAGAAGCCATGACTCTTTAGCAAGGAGGCACTTGTGGGTGGGTGGGTGGAATGGGGGAGGCAGACTGAAGTGTAGGAAGGGGTAACAGGAGAGCAAACAGCACCCTTGTCAATGAAAGATCTGCACCGACATCTATTGTGAAGCAAGATTCCTGACAACTCCTACATCAGTGATGGCCAACCTTGGCACTCCAGGTGTTCTTGGGCTCCAATTCCCAGAAGCACTGATCAGCAGCAGTGCTAACTTGGGCTTCTGGGAATTGAAGTTCCCCTGTGAGGCGTGGGCTCCACATTGAGAACCACTGAATTAGTCAATCACTGGGGGGGGGGGGACAATAATATCATGTTATAATTTTTTCTGCACTCGCTACAAGAAAATCTCCAACTTTCCCCTTTCAACCATCTCTCCTGGAAAGGCACACTATTTAAAAACAACTATCACCCATCTTACTCCTAATGCCGGGGATGAGGAATCAGAGATCCTTTTCCCCTCTGTCCTTGGGACAGATGGACACTTGACCACTCAGGGATTTGATGCAGATGGACAGCAAAACCAGACCCTGCCCTCTTCCTTCTACCTTGACAGGGAGTTCAAGCCAAGCCAGCCAGGGAGAGACACGCAACCACCAGCAAATTAAAACCAGCCGTTCTTAGCCTGGAGCCAGCCCCCGAGCAGTTTTAATGACATCCTTAAATAATTCTGACAGCAAAATTACTTATCTGGAGATCACCTTTACCTCTGCCCTTGTCACATTTCTAACAAGATGGTGATGCCTCCCCATTGCCCTCCCTGCTAATTTATTTGAATCCTCTGCTTTTCTACCTGCCTCTCCCACCCACCCCCTCCTCCAAATTTCAACCTGATCTCTCCCTGAAGGTAAGAGGTTCATCAGCATCTTGGTGGCTCAGACAGTCAAGCACATATAGAAAGCTTAGTCAACAGGATAGTGGTGGCCAACCTTGGCACTCCAGCTGTTCTTGAACTTAAATTCCCAGAAGCCCTGATCAGCAGGAGTGTTGACTTGGGCTTCTGGGAACTGAAGTCCATGAACACCTGGAGAGCCAATTTTGAGGACCCCTGGTCCAGACCAGTGATGGCCAACCTTGGCACATATAGAAAGCTTGGTCAACAGGATATTGATGGTGAACCTTGGCACTCCAGCTGTTCTTGAACTTAAATTCCCAGAAGCCCTGACCAACAGAAGTGCTGACTTGGGCTTCTGGGAATTGAAGTCCAAGGACACCTGGAGTGCCAAGGCTGGCCATCACTGGAATAGGGGCTCTTTCTTTCTGGTTCCTTCCATGCTTGGGGCAGGTGGGAAACAAAGACTGTAGCAATACAGCTCAGAAGGTGCAACACAAATGCAGCTACACCCCACGTTGCTTCCTACAAACTTACTTCTGGATTCCTAACACATCTCGGCAAGCCACCTTTCACGGTGGGCTGCCATGATTACGTGCATATTGCAAGCAGGAAAACTGAGTAACAAGAACTACTAACTTAACAAAGGACTAAGATGGTGGAAACTGGGGAATCTTTGTCTGTCTGTCTGTCTCTTTCTCACTATCTCTCTCACACACACACTTGGGACAAGAAACTTATTTTGGAGACGGACAACATGAAACTTTGACTGCTAAGATCAAAGGTTAGCAGACAGAGTTCATGCGAAAATTTTCCCCACAAGGAAGGAGGGCTTTCCTGTTGGTAGGTCTGTATCCCAGCTCTCTTAGCAATCATTATTTCAGACGTTCAAAATATTTATATTAAATGAGTGAGGAAGTGAGGAAAGCGCATTTGATGTTACAGTATTTCAATTCTGTTATTTGCTCAAACACAACGTTGCTATTGTATGTCTAAACATCCTTCTCTTTTAATGCTTCTGAACCTGTCCTCGGGGAACTGCGGCGGCTTAGTGGTTAAGGCGCTGAACTTGACGACTGGAAGGTCAGCAGTTTGAGACCCAAGTGCTTCATGACTGAGTGAACTCCCGTCTCTGCCCCAGCTCCTGCCAACCTAGCAGTTCAGAAGGAAGAAATTCCAAGTAGATAAATAAGTATCGCTTTGGCGGGGAAGGTAACAGCGTTCCACGCCCTCCATGTCCTCAGAATGCATATCAAGTCCTCTAGCACAGGGGTGAAAGGAGCCGCTTTCTTCAATCCTGTGTGCCAAAGCAGTTACATATGGGGAGTTCTCAACCTTTTTAAGCCGGGGGCCGGGTCACGCTCCCTCAGACAGCTTTGGGGACTGGATGGCCATTTTGCCCTTCCTCCACCACATGGCACTTCCGGGTGTGGCGGAAGCAGTGGTGGGGGCCACATGAAATGGTGCCACAGGCCGCATCTGGCCCATGGGCCGCAGGTTGAGAATCTCTGATATAGATGATAAAGAGAATGCAAACAGGTTTTTGTAGCAGTTACAGTACAGGATTGAAGCTCAAGCGATCCAAACTCATATCCCAACTGACTCTGAGAAAGTTACCGGGTAACTCTGGCCCTGCAAATATCGCTCACCCCTTGCCAACCTCAAAGGGCTGTTGTGAAATTAAAGCGGGGAAGGCCAAACCACGTGCGCTCCCTTGAGCTAGCTGGCGGAAAAGCAAAGTTTCCGAGTCATTAAAAATCAAAACAAACACAACCTATCTGTAGGTTTTCAAATGCAAAGGATTTTAAGTGAGCAACTCAGCTAGATTTGGCAATTGCGTTGCCACCTGAAATCACACCGCAAGACTTTTCCCCCCACAATCAGAAAGCCAAAAGGGATCTAGAGAAAACATTTCCGTACTATAAAGATGGAGGGTGGGGGGGAACAACTCCAGATGTTGTTAGGCTTCAACGACCATGAATCCTGCACAGTGCAAGCAATCATCAAGTATGACGGGGCTTTTAGTTCCCCAAAAATTCTGGAGCGTCGCAAATTCCCAAATCCCATCTCACAAGCTACGCTCCACAGACACTAGATTTAAAACTGCCTCCTTCCTAGCAAGAAGGAAAATGCTGGAAGGGATGCAAGCAGGCAGAGCGGCTTTTGAGTGGTCCCTATTTATCGGCTTGCAATTTCTTGCTTTCGAACTGCTAGGTTGGCAGAAGCCGGGACAGAGGCGGAAGCTGAGTCCGCCGTGCAGTGCCCAGGTCTCGAACTGTCAACATGCCAGCTAACAAGGCGAGCTTCTTAACCACTGAGCCACCTAGTTATAGCAGAAGGTCTCGGGTTGCTATTCAGATTAGTTGTGGAGCTTCGCCCTCTTGAATCGCAAATGGTAAGTTTTGGGTGACAACATGGCATGGTATGGCTCGCTTGAGGTTTTGGACGGAGAGGCGGGCATCTGTCTGCTTTGCAGGGCCAAAACCTTTGGGAAGTGCACTGCTGAAAGAAAGGGTGAGGAGGAAAATGTTGTTTGCAGGGTCCTCTCTGCTAAACCAGACGGGAGACGAGACTGGAAGGAAAAGCAGCTTTCCAAACTCCACTGTTCAGCTGTTCTCAACTCTTCCCTCCTGTGAGCCAAAGCCGGCAAGGGAAATACAGCGGCCTCACCATCAACGCTGCCGCCTGCCCCAACCGTGACCTCTCCGCCGGCCTCCCCCTCCGCGCCCTTCCGCCCGATTAGCCCCGCTCAGGCCCACCCAGCGGGGATCTTGCGGCTTGATGGATGTGGCGGCGGCGGCAGGAAGGGGGGAGAGACACACCATCACTCCGCTTGCACCCCCAGTGGGGGAGCTGCCCATAAGGGCATCCATTCCAACTGGGAGAAAGGGGGGCACACTGTTGCCCCCACTTTTTAATAACTGCAATGAGCATCCCCACCACCACCAAAGTGCTTTTGAACTGACTTCTGTCAGAGATTCACTGCTGTACGAAGCCAGACTGATTGCATTTTATTACTGGGGGTAAATAACTCACCGATTTGCACATCGTTCTCTTGAACCAACCAACTCTGCCCAGCTACTCTGGGAAGATGTATCAAGGTATGCCATGAAAACCCACTCTTATATCTGATGACGTGGACTTGATCCATGAAAGCTAACATTAAAATACAGGAGATGGTCTTTAAAATGCCACAGCAGATTTTGTTTTGTTTACTCTCTGATATGCCTTTGAAAAACCTCCCAGGCCCTTGACATAGCAGCAATTCTGGTGCTCCAAAATGTCAAATCCCATCATCCTTCACTGTGGGCTGGCTGCCAGTCCAAGGCTGATGGGGGTGTGGAATTCACCCACATTGGGTGGAACTCCTGACTTTCCAACCCCTTAACTTGGGTATCTCTAAATGCAAACCCAACATGCTCAAGTGGGGGCTGTTGGTGGGCAACAACAACATGTGCTATGTAAATGTAGAGATACACAGAATCCATGGGCTCATTTGCTGGTCTGCCGATGACTGCCAGAAACATTCACCGATGAGGACTCAAGTTTGTCCAACAAAGTGGCTTCATTTTGGAAGTCCAAAGTTTGATCTGGACACGAAATAAGATCTTGGGTTTCTTATAAACTTGCTTTCTTGCAATCCAGAGTGTTTGCTCCTGTTTTTGTGGTGTTTATTGGCCTACCGTGCTAGAATCTCATTTTTATTTTCGAGCATGCTGCATATATTTCTTTTGCGCTTCCATTTGTATCACCTCTGCGCGCTTTCCGGAGTAGCCATTGCTAGATGGACGTGGTATCGCGACAACAAGCCAACCTTACTGGTCTGCATGTGTCTCAATGCAGTTTATTTCAACTTTCGTAAGATTATTTTACATTCTTAACATTCTTCACGGCAAAGGGCGAGCAGAGTCAACCATGCATTCCTACGCCCACTCAATTAGGGAAAAAAATGTTTTGGAAAACTTCGTTCCAACTGATAATCCTCTTTTGGCACAACTTGAGATCTCATCGCGCCTTAAATTGAATCTGGGCGGTTCTGATGGTTATGGTTCTCTCTACCTGATACAAACATTACAAACGTATATGTACCTCCCCACTCAATTGGGCACAGGACTATAGTCCATATCCCTTTGAAGAAAGGAGGGGTAATTTAATTAATATGTTTGAGACCAGGCTGTAAACTTCTTTGGGGGAGGTTAGAATCTGTCGACTCTTACCCTGAAGACTGCTTTCAATGCATATAACAAAATGAGCATCATTTGCAAATGAGACTTCATTGGCTTAACATAGCACCATTGGCTCATAGCACCATTTCATGTGCCTCCCCCCCCCCTCCAAGGGCATTCAAGAAACAAAATGTCCACCCCCTTTGAAGCTGTTGGGACAAAATTGTGCAGGCAGGCCATAATGGCCATCCGGCCCTCGAAGCTGACTTGGCCTCCGGCTTGAAAAGGTTGGGAACCCCTGGCTTAACATGTAAGTTGTCTTGCTTCAGTGTTTTGGCCTCCTTGAAACAGGTCAATTTGAAAATGAGGAATAGCGTGTTCAGATAAATGACATTTCACACACACACACACACACACACACATACACACCCCTTTTCCTCTCTCCTCAACACAACAGGTGGAATCTGCATAGTAAATCACAATTAGAGTCAGCCAACTGAATTTTTTAAAAAAACTTATTTCACCAAACCCATGCGCTGATTCAAAGGGCCTATTCTAGTCGCAACCCATTACTCTAAGTGACAGGATCTCAGCCATTATTCCTCAGCAACACTGTACTAACATCTGTCTAGGTAGTGAGATTCGGGGAGCCTTACTTGTCATGCCTGCCACATGTCCATGGAAACATCTCCAAAACATTGTGTATATTGTATACTACTAGGGAGACGGTTACTGGAGACCACAGGTTGCTCTATCCAAATATGAGAATTGTTCTGGATTATTTTCTTTTTGCTGGGGCATGAATGGAGGGAGAGCCCAAATGAGAATCAAAACCCAGAAACAATCCAAGATAAAGGTATGAACAGGGACAGTTATATGAAGAGACATCTTAAGGAAGGGCCTCCTTCTTCAAAGACCTTTAAAATTTAAACCTGCTCTTTTGAGAGTTAAGCCTCCAGGATGTAAGGCATAGTTTTCCCCTGCAGATTTCCTAACATCTGCTACTTTTTCCAAATTCTTCAGTAAAGGTAATGGTCACCCTTGCTCAAAAGCCAGCCCTATCCAACTCTAGGGTTTATTGCTCATCTCTGTTTCGTAGCCGAAGAGCCAGAGCTGTCTGCATTTGCAGATGTTTCCGTGGACATGTGGCAGGCATGAAAAGACACCGGTTTGCACTTTGCTTACCTTTCCACCAAAGTGGTCCCTATTTAGCTACTTATAGTTTCTCGCTTTCAAACTGCTAGGTTGGCAGGAGCTGGGGCAGAGATGGGCGCTCATTCTGTTGTGCAGTACTCGGGTCTCAAACTGCTGACCAGCCGACCTTCCAGTCACCAAGTTCAGCGTCTTAACCACTAAGCCACCGGAGTCCCTCTTTGAGATCTTTAACCTGAATGCTTTTACAGGGTTACTTCTGAGTAGCAGCCAAAGTCCACTGGGGCATAACTTCTTTTCTTCAGTGATTGTGTCATTGTATAGGCCGGGCATCCATTGTTCTCACTGAAATTACGAAGCATGCCTTTCCATGAAGGCAACCCAATTCTTACTGATGCAAAAAAAACCTTTTAAGCAGTCTACAGTCTGTGTGTATGTGTGGGACAGATTTGCAGACATAATACTTTAGAAAGTAAATGTCCTTGCTTTGGCAAAGTCTGGTGCAGAACTATCAAGGCAAGCTCTGTAAGAAGTTAAACAGTCAAAACCACTGGCGTAGATCCCAAACTGCCAACGAATCATGGCCAAGGCTGGAAATGTGAATTCATCTGGTCACCTAGGGAGACTGCAGAATAAGCTCCAGGTGATCATGAAGGAAAGGCTTTAGGAATGTTTTCCACACATAATTAAGAAAAAAGATATAAACACAGCTGCCTTAACAAAATGGAGAGAGCTTTATAAGCCTATTTGCAAGGTTAATTAAGAGCCAAAACATGTCACCGACATAAAATTACGCACTGTTAAAACCCCACCGATTCTAAAGTTAGAAAAGTGACAGGGAGAATTAAAAACTTTGTCAGGTCTGCTCTGTTTTCTATCAGGATCTCCACTAAGGGTTAAAAAAACAGAGAATGAAAGAACAGGATACTGATGAACTGAGTTTAGAAATTTATTTTCAGTTGCAAAACTGAACTGCGTCAACATGCAAAAATCCAATACCAGCTATCTTAAGCATTCTTTCTTTCAGAAGCTTAATTTAACTGTGGGAGAGTGGAAATCATCATCAGCTAATAGTGATAATTTCATGTCAGAAATTATTCTGGGTTGAAAGGATTTTTGCAGAAGAAACTCCGCTCAGGGAACGCCCAAATGAGGCTCCTTTCAAGTCCCCAAGAGCTGGGACAGAGACGGGCGCTCAATCCGTCATGCTGTACACAGGTCTCGAACTGCCAACTTGCCAGCCTTCCAGCTAACAAGGTGAGCTTCTTAACCACTGAGCCACCTCACAGCCCCGAGATCATCAGCTACATTCTGGCTTTAAAACTCCTTTGTAAAGTGTGAAGCCCAGCCCCTGTGGAACACTCCTCATCTCGAAGCACATTGATGCACCTACAGACTTGTGGACATGCAAGCACATACGTAAAGGCTGGTCTCTCTTGACTCCAGTCTCTGTTCACAGATTGGTTCCTATTTGCACACCTGAATGAGAACAAGCCCTTCCTCCAAAGGTCTCCCAACAGTGACCTCAGATTCAGAGCCTGCTCTGCTATGAGATAAAATGGAGCATCTGCCTCAGTGTGCAGATTCTAGGATTCAATGAGCAACATCTGCTGTGGATGCTGTCCTCCACGCAGGAAGCTGGGCTGCTGGCTTAAGACACATCAAAGGTCCTTTCCAGCACCCAGTGTTTAATGAGGAATCATCCCATAGTCTGGTCAGATCGTGTTCATGCAGCATGAGAATGGAACATCGTCCTTGCCCTCAAGCTGAAGTGAAATACAGCCCACTATCTCAAAAGCACAACGCACTGCCCAAACTTGCAGCTTACATCAGGGTGAGTGAAAACCAGCATCTACTACTAGATCTCCGTGTGATGTGCTACAGAGCCGGAAAAAAGCATCTTTGTTTGTTTCTGACATGTCAAAACGATGACATGTCCAGGATTGGATTCTAGTAAATGAAGCAGATTTCCCAGTGCCATCACCTTAGGTTTGGTTGATTAAGATCTTAATTCTGGTTAAAATCCACACACTCCCAATCCGAGGAGCCTCCGGGCTGTCTGTTGTATGGTGCAACATATTATTCCCTCGTGTTTCTATGAGGACACCAGAATTTCTGGAAAAATAAAATTGGGGACCCCTGTTTGGAGTGGTTCAGGAGAACAAATTGGCCTTCCTTTGGCTCACTCTCCCAGGGTTGATCTGCTGCCGACTCATGGCGTCTGTATTTCTTTTGAAAGCAGAGAAACCAACCAAAGGCTGGGGGCCAAAGGACTGGTGATTAGAGTCACAGAACCTCACCCTGCAAGGATTTCCATGCAACCAACCCATTCATGGTTATCTAGCCTTTCTCTTCCTTAGCAATAAACCTTAATGCAGGTTGTTGCTGCAGTTAAGCGTTATAAATCCGTGTTGCATTGCTGCAAAAGATATACTGTACTTTTATTACATCTTCGCATACACCATTTTATGGGACCTCTGCCCAACTGATTTAAACCAGCATTAACGCCATTTAGCTATCAGTATCAGTTTTAACCATTTCAGCCATTCCCTTAAAGGAGCTTTTTAAAAGTAATGAATTCAACATCATCAAGAGAGACCCTGTGGCTGTTTTTCATGACAAGGCTTCATAAGTCATTGTTTCCCTGCAGATATCAATGACTTCAGGACTCAGCTACACTTTACAGACCCACAAATTTCACTCCTAATTCAATTCCACCTGCCCATTTCCACGAGTTTCTTTGTGTGCTTCTCAGTTAATACAAAATACAATAAAATATGCATTTTTTGGGGAGTATGATGCCATGTAACTGTTGAAAAGTCCCCATGCAAGTGACTCAACAATGAGAAAACCCACATTTGAAATCTATGCAAAGTCCTATTTCTGTTGACTGTTTGGGGTAACCAACCGCTCCTTTCAAACTTACTGTGACCAGTCAACCCACTTTTCAGCAACCACAGGTGGAGGGACTCAAGCAAACTATTTCCCTACCTTCGCAATTCAGAATACAACCACATCTGTACTCCATGACAGAATAAAAATTCAGCTGCATTAAAGGACCTTCAACTTAACTGCATTTATATTAAACCATCCTCTGCCGATAAGAAAAAGCATCTCCATGAAAGTAATGCCCAACTAGACAAGGATACTGCATCCAAGTGAAGCCTATAAATCATGTTTTAAATATACACAATTCCCAACATCCAAAAATAATAAAAAGCACACTAGATGTTTCCTTTTTCTGATCATTATTATTGCTGCTCCAATCATTGCACAACATAATTTTTACAACCTGTGCATAGCATTGTCATGGCTTCACTTCCAACCACCTCACACTTATGTTCTTGGACCTTGGGCTAGAAAGAATGAATAGGTGTGAGACAGTCGCCAATGGAAGGGTCAGGTGCAAAGGTATCTTCTAGACCCATGATGGAGAACCTTGGCACTCCAGCTGTTCTTGGACTTCAATTCCCAGAAACCCAAGTCAGCACTCCTGCTGATCAGGGCTCCTGGAAATTGAAGTTCAAGAACATCTGGAGTGCCAAGGTTCACCATCACTGTTCTAGACCCATGATGGCGAACCTTGGCACTCCAGCTGTTCTTGGACTTCAATTCCCAGAAGCCAAAGTCAGCACTCCTGCTGATCAGGGCTCCTGGGAATTGAAGTTCAAGAACATCTGGAGTGCCAAGGTTCACCATCACTGTTCCAGACCCATGATGGTGAACCTTGGCACTCCAGCTATTCTTGGACTTCAATTCCCAGGAGCCGAAGTCTCTGAGAATCCACACAAATGGGTTTACTGCACATACTCCATTCGTGTGGATTCACAGAGACTTGGGCTTCTGGGAATTGAAGTCCAAGAGCAGCTGGAGTGTCAAGGTTCGCCATCACTGTGCTGTACTGGCAATTGACCTCGCCTTCCAACCAGTCACTGCACCTGAATTTTCAGCATCAAAACCCTATGGAGAAACTGCCCCTCTGCCGCCTATTAAATCCATCCCTATATCTGGTTGTACATATATAATGATAATGCAGGTGGATCAAAGACTGGAGAAGAAGCAGGAGACAGTTTTTAATTGGAACAGAGAAAGCTGTTGCATTTGGGTTTTTTTTTTTTTTTAAGCAATCATCTTACCACTGGAGACGAAATTCGACACCCAGGGCAATCACAGATTGGAGGATGTACCTGTAAGATTCCTTTGGACATAAGAGTCTTCAAACTTTTCCCTGGAAGCAAAATAAAAAAAGGGGGAAAGGGAAAATGGAAGAGAGAGAGAGAGAAAAGAAATGGGTGTTTAGTTTGGCCTATAAAAAAAAGCAGGAAGGGGAGACCTCTTGGTGTTTATAGCCAAAGAGTCAGGTGTGCAGACGTTTCTATGGTCATGTGGCAGGCACGCCTAGACACCAAAGTGCACGGGACGCTGTTTGCCTTCCCTATTTATCTACTTGCAATTTCTTGCTTTCGAACTGCTAGGTTGGCAGGAGCTGGGACAGAGACGGGCACTCATTCCATCATGCAGTACTCGGGGTTTGAACTGCTGACCTTCCGCCTCCCAGTCAGTCTTAACTACACCTGAGCCATTGCTGCTGACCTTCCGCCTCCCAGTCAGTCTTAACTACACCTGAGCCATTGCCAATTCCGTGCGGTGTCTTCTAGCCACGTCTGCCACAAGACCATGGAAACGTCTGCCGATGCAGACAGCAAAGAGATGAGCATTGCCCCATAGAGTCAGATACCACTAGCTTTCGACAGGGCTGTAGCCAGGATTCTAGAATGGGGGGCCCAAATTTTTTTGAGAGTCAAAAAATTTTTTTAGGGGGGCACCAATATCACACTCACATATATAACATTGTCACCATGGGTTTGGTTGGGGGGTGGGCTGTTAGCCCAGGAGGGTTTTTGCCCCCCCCTCCCTTGACTTTTGAGCAAAGTTGACCTTTTTCCTAACTTGTTCCAAAGGATTGGCATGGGGTGGGGTGGGGTGGGGTGGGGGTCCAAGGGAGAAGGGGGCCCGACCTGATCCTTCCCAACCCACCCACCCACCCAGGCCCCCACCCGCAACTCTTCCCGAGTTGTCAGCGCGGATCGGGGAGAGTATGTCTTAAGACAAGAAAACTGGTACTGTATATAAATACAAATACAAATTCTCCTCCCCGCGGGAAAGCAGCGGCAGAAGGCGAGACGGCCGGGTGAGCGGTTCGATTCCCGAAGGGAGAGGCAAGCGAAGAGTGGGGTTGGGGAGGGGGGAAGCAGCGGGCGACCCCCGCCCGCCTTCTCCAAGGCGACCTCTCTATCCCACACTATCTCAGTCCCCAGAGGATATGGAGGCGGCTGCGGTGGCGGCGCCAGAAAGGAGGGGGGGGCAGCAGCAGGGTCTTCTCTACCCACGGCTGCCCCCTTCCATCCCCTTCCCTGCGGGTGATCAATAAACAGCGCGAAGTGACAGTCTCGACAACTCCAGCCCCGGGGAGGGGGAGAAGGCTAATGACATGTCAAAACTGACAGGCTCCGGTCTCGCCCTCCTCCTCCTCCTCCCTCCCTCCTTTCATCCGCCCCAGGGACTGGAAGATGGTGGTGGGAGGGGGTGTGTGTGTGAGAGAAAGTGAGCCCCTCCAAGCTAAGAGTGCCAAAACAGGTGGGGAAGCATGATCCCACGCCACCCGACCCACGCAGTCTCCTTGGTTGGTCTACTCTCCGCTTGGCTCGAAAGAGTTGCGCTGGCGACTCCCAAGGGCCAAGGGATAAGATAGAGGAGGAGGAGGAGGAGGAGGAGGAAGGCTGCTGCGATCCCAGCCCTCGGCGCCACCACCCACCTGCTTCGTCCCGCCGGGCAGATCCGGCCCGAGGCGTCCCCGAGGCGGGCTCGCCTTTCGGTTTCTGTCGGGTTCCTCTTGGGAAGCGACGCTCTTCCCTCCCAACCCACGCAGCAGCGCGGAGAGACTGACAGGCCAGGCGGATCCTATTCCTGACTCACCCAGCCGCCGCAGCCGCAGTCCCCGAGGGTCTCCCCTTGGCCTTCCTCCTCCTCCTCCTCCTCCTCCTCCGCGCCAGATCCTGCCCCCGCAGCCGAAGGCGCAGCGCCCCACCAAGCCACGCAGAGAAGGGGGGGGGGAGAGGGAGGGAGGGGGCACAAGCTTGGCCCGTCTCCTCGGAAGCAAGAAGACCCACCGAGAGGCCAGCAGGGACTTCACCGCTTCCTGTCCGCCAAAGCTCTGCTGCGCCTTTACGCACGAAGCCAAAGCAGGTCCCCGCACGCCCGGCGGCACCTTTTGGGGGACCACAGGGGGCGATCCAATACACGCGCTCCTTCCTTGCCTTCACACGCACCCGTCGAGTCCTGGTTCTCCTCTCTCTCCTCCCCCCCTTTCCTCTCTCTCTCTCTCACACACACACGCACAAGAGAAGCGAGTGATAAACAACAGCTGTACAGACACAACTCCCACCAGGCTCTCCGCCCCCCCCCCCGCGCCAAAAACCACAACTCCGCCGCCCAGGCAAGCAGGGCGTTTGGCCAAGGGAGACGCGCCCCTCTCCAGTCCACACACACACACACACACACCACCCAGAGCGCTCCAGGAGGGACCCCCCCCCCCCGGGGGAAGGGGCTTTGGGTCGGCGCCCGGAACCCGATCCCTTCCTGCCCTGCCCGCAGCAGCCGGGCTCCGGTTCCTTCCTCCCCCCCCCCCCTCCTTCCCTTCCTCCCCGAGCCCAGCCTCTGGGCGCCAGACTTTACCTCCTCCTCCTCCTCCTCCTCCTCTCCGGCCTTGGGGAGGCGTCGGTCGGACGGGGCGAGGTTCGCTCGGCGGCGCCCGCGGCGCGTTCCAGACGCCGCTCTCCTCGGCAGCTCCGCGCCAGGCGGCTCCGGATTAAAGTGCCGGAAAGGAGGGGAGCGTCGCCCGCCACCTCCTCCCCCGCCTCCGCCCCTCCCCACGCCCCCCCCCCGTTCCAAGACCTCCCCAACACCCCGCCTCCTCCCTCCGTCGCCTCCCTCCGTGCGCCCCCCTCGCCCAAACTAGCCCAGGGCGCGCCGGTGGCTCAACTGGCTGCTCGCGGGCGCAACTTTTTCCCCAACCGGCAGGAAACTTTGGCACAAGCCAGCCAGCCCGTCGCCCTTCCTCTCTCCCCCACCAGGATCATGCGTGTCTTGCCAGATTCACACGATCGCTTCACCTGTCCAGCAAGGGAGCCGCCCGGCAGGGATCTCCAAAAAGAGAAAGACAGAGAGAGAAGGAAACGTCGTGGGGTCGAAAAGCCAGCCTGGAAAGAGGCTCCAAAGTCTGCCCTCCTCCCTCCCGCTCTTTCACACTCACTCACTCACTCTCACACATGCGCATCTTTTGAACAGCACGGGAGTCATTCAGACGTCGTCCCCAAGGGGCACCTATCAAGGGACTTTACAGGGAGGGAGGGCGCAGGTAGGATCATGCCCCCCCCACCCGCCCCCTTGACAGAGCGAAAGGAGCGCACGCTTTCCGCCTCCACTGGGCGCTTCTTCTCTCTGCACCGACCTCTAGGCTCTCTCAATCCCCTTGGCTGGGAGGAACCCATACTGCTCCTTTCAAACTTACAGTGAGTGACCAGAGTAGACCCCCTTTTCAGCAACCACAGGTGGAGGGGGGGGGGGTTTCAAGCAAACTATTGCCCCACCTTCCCAAATTCAGAATACAACCACCACACACCTCAACTACTCCATGACAGAATTTTTAGAAATTCAGCTCTATTAAAGGACCTTCAACATAACTGCATTTATATATATTTTTAAAAGGCAAGTGAAAACACACCCCTGTCCTCCCCCCGTACGTGGGGAAGCGAAGGGCCAGACCCGTGTCCCAGTTTAGGAGAATCTCTGGCCAATAAAACGGCACCCAAATACAACCAAGAGTCCAAAGGAGGCGGAAATCTCCCGGCAAAGTTTCGGATTTAGGGAGGGAGGCTCAACTAAAGCGGCCCGCCGCCGAGGAGCCCTGTGGCCCTGGGAAGTGGGCGATCGCGGGTGTGTGTGTGTGTGTGAGTGTGTGTGTGTCTCTACCTTTGTGGCGGATGCTCCTCTTCCAGTCCTTGGCCGTCTCGCGGCCGCTGACGAACTGGAACTCGTTGGGGGTGAGCCACTCGCCCCGGTAGCGGATGGAGGGCCCTTTGCTGCCCTGGCAGAGCTTGTGGATGTAGAGCAGCGCCTTGTTCTCGCCGCACTCCACCTCCAGGCAGGGCTGCCCCTGGTCCAGGAAGGGCTGGAAGTCCGGCACCGACGACGAGGAGGAGGAGGAGGAGGAGAAGCGCTCCAGGAGCAGGTCCTCGGGGGGCAGCGGAGGCCCTGGAGGGGGCGGAGGAGGGGGGCCGGAGGGGGCGGCGAAGTCCAGGTAGGCGCGCGGGGGCGGCGGGTGAGGATGATGGTGGTGGTGGAGGTGGTGGTGGTGGGCAGCGGCGAAGAGCTGCTCGTAGGCCGGCGGGTGCGCCGTGCCCACGGGGATGGCGGCGGCCGCTAAAGGCACCAGGTACTCCGGCAGGGTCTCCATGGGGTGGTTGAAGGCGGCCAGCGCCACCTCCTCCCGGTCCGGACGCTCCCGCTTGATGGCCGGCATGGTGGTGGTGGTGGCGGCGGCGGCGGCCCCGGGGGCGCGCACCGGAGGCTCCCCCCGCCTGGAGCAAGCGACGCCGACGCCAGCAGCAGCAGCCGGAGCCGGAGCGCAGCAGGAGGAGGAGGAGGCGGAGGAGGAGGCGGCGGCGGAGAGGGAGGCGCCGGCGGCGGAGGCTGGAGCGGCGGCGGCGGCGGCGGCGAGGAGTCCTCCTCGGAGGGAGGCCGCCGCCTTGGTAAGCTCGGCAGCGGCGGCGGCGGCGGCG
The DNA here is from genome assembly GCA_035047345.1 of Bradypodion ventrale. NCBI lineage: Eukaryota > Metazoa > Chordata > Lepidosauria > Squamata > Chamaeleonidae > Bradypodion > Bradypodion ventrale. Next base: position 3,656,371 of record JAWDJE010000017.1, on the reverse strand, counting down.
GCGGCAAGTGGAGCAGCCAAGCGGCGTCGGGATCCCGCAGGCAGGCAGCCAAACTTAAGACGCCCCGGAGGAGGAGGAAGAGGGGGAGGAGGAGGGCAGGGCGGCGGCGGCGGCCGATCTGCCCCTCCGGGTTAATGCTTGACATCTTGGCCGGGGAGAGGAGGAGGAGGAGGAGGAGGAGGAAGGCGCCGCCGCCGCCGCCACAGCTGCCGCCGGAGACATGATTCCGGCCGCCAAAGGTTGATTGATCTCTCCCGTCGGCCGCCACACACACAGAAAGCACACGCACGCACACACACGCACACACAGGCGAACACACTGACTTTCCTGCAGCCGCGCGCGCCCCTGTCGCCCCCTCCACCGCCCCGCACCACGAAGGCAACAGTGCACCCTCCCCAAGGATACACACACACACACACTTCCACCCAGAGTAATCTCTGACACGAAAACTCTCTCTCACACACATACACACACACACACACACACACCCCTCGCCCGCCAGCTTCTAGCTCAGTCTTTCTTTGAAAGGTGACGATAAGCGGGGGGGGGGGGGGGGCGATGTCCCACCCCCACCGCCCCAGTGCCTCGCAGAATGGTAGAGAAGCAGCTTTCGGGACCTCCCTGGTCGTGGGGGTGGGGGTGGGGGTGGGGGTGGGGGAGAGAGCCTGCCTGGTGGCCCAAGTTATCCCGCTGGGTTTTGGTTTGGGACTTTGGGGAGAACTTTTCAGTGGATCCTTTCCCTTTCTCTCCCCCCCCCCCACACACAATCCTGCACCTGCGAAAAGCCGCTCGCAAACACAGGTGCCCTGCCATCCCCCCAAAAATATGTGGGTTGTGTTGGATAGTCAACGTCTCCCTTGCTCGAGAGCCAGTCGTGTCCGACTCTAGGGTGCGGTGCTCATTTCTGTTTACAGCCAAGAACGGTGTCTGCGCTCAGCAGAGACGTTTCCCCAGCTGGTCACGAGGCAGGCGCGACTAGACGCCGAAGCGCACGGAGCGCTGTTACCTTTCCGACTGAAGGGGTCACCTATGTCTTTACTTGCACATTTCTTGCTTTCGAACCGCGAGGTTGACAGGAGCTGGGGCAGAGGAGCGGGAGCGTGCGCGCGTGCGTGCGTGTGTGTGTCTCGAACTGCGGACCTGCCGACCTTCCTTCCGGTCTTCAGAGCTCTGCGTCTTCACTCCTAAACCGCGCCAGTCCGGACGCAGTTCGAAAGCAAAGACATTTGCAAGTAGAGAAATAGGTGCCGCTTTAGTCCGGAAAGGTAACAGCGTTCCGTGTGCTCTGGCGTCTAGTCGTGCCCGCTGCAGCCGAATATGTAAAATACAGTACTGTATGTTTGAGACCACCACGACTCCGACGGGTCAAGGAATGCGCACCACTCCCCGACACTTGCCCTGCTTGAGACTTTTTTTTTGGGGGGGGGGGGTCTCTTCCAGTCTTAGACTGTCCCCCTCCCTCCCTAACTCTCCCCCCCCCCAAAAAAAAGCCTCTCCCCCGGGAACTGAGAGATGCAGGGCTGTCAAAGTCGGGTGGCGGGGGGGGGGGGGGAGAGGACGACGCCGGCTCGACAAGTGGCCGCCGGCGTTTCTCCAACTTGGCCCATTTAAACAGCACAAGGCGGGCGGAAGGGGGGTAGAGAGAGAAGTGGGGTGGAAGTGGGGAAAGTGTGGGGGAAAGAAAGTGGTGAGAGAGAGAGGGGAGGGGGTTAACGACGGTCAACCACCTTGGCTCAAAGGACCACACACACACACACCACGATTGTCTTGACTTTTTTAGAGACCAAGTCAAGACGGTCAGGGGAGGGGGCTATTAAGCTGTCTCCTTTCCCCAAGGTGGGGGGGGGGGGGGTAGAACTCCCTCCCACTTCATCCCCCCAAACCAAGTTTCATCACCAGGCTAGCTCAGCCTTGGGGCATGTGCAGAGTGAAATCCCCCCCCCCCTTCTCTCTCATTGCAATCGCAGAATTTCCCCTTCTGGGGGGTTTAAGCAGACTTCCAGGTGGAAGCCAGGATGCATGTTAATATTAATATTTATTTATTGGATTTAGTTATACCCCACCCATCTGGGACGGACTCCCACTCTGGGCGGTTTACACTACAAGCTGCACAAAGTCCCTAAACCCTCTCTTTTTTTGGTACACACACACACACACACACACACCCCCATTTTATGGTGTACTCCCTTTAATGAAGGGTCTGTCCTTAAATTATCCCATTAGGAGTTTTTTTTTTAAAAAAATATATGGGGGGGGGGGGGGAGAAGGCAGCTGGGGAATGTATTTATTTCTGATGCCAAATCCAAGTTTGGAAAGATAATCTGGCACCCGTCCCAGGAGGGAGTTGGTCATAATGGCCACTGCTAGATGAAATGCATACTAATTTTGCTATTTTCTCAAGGAGCGTATAAAGCCCAGCTCAAGTATATCATGTCTACTTCGGAGTGAGTCTCATTACGACTGTGTGCAAACAAGATCCATGCAAAGGTTTCTATGTTTTTGTTTAAAAAAAAAGCCTGGTTGAAAGCAAGAAATTGCAAGTAGATAAATAGGGAGCACTTTGGTGGGAAGGGATGCCTGCCACATGTCCACAGAAACATCTGCAGAAGCAAACAGTGCTGGCTCTTCGGTTATGAAACAGGGATGAGCACTGGACCCTAGAGTTGGATACGACTAGCTTTCAAACAAGGGTGACCTTTACTAGATTAGCTGCCTGAACATGCCAACCACATCTGATGTCAGAAGCCAGGTGTGGAAACTCTTATGAAATGCCAGTTAGGGCTTGGAAAGGTTTCTCTCTGAATTTCTGCAAAGCCACTGCTGCCGGTCAGTGTGCGCAATATATATATAGTTCAGCATATGGTGTTTGGCATGGCTAATGGCAAGTAACTGACAGGGTATCAAGGTTGCATCTGTATAATGCAATCGGTCACCTGAGAAGATGAACAAGAAAAAGATTCTGGCCAACAGCAAATAAAATTTATGGGCCAGGAGGAATCCTGTAATGTGTCATGGTGTGGTCTTGAGATAGAGTATTTGACTCTAGGGTTCAGTGCTCATGTCTGTTTATAGCCAAAGAGCTGTTTGTGTCTGCAGACATTTCTGTGGTCATTTGGCAGGCATGACTAGACACCGGAGTGCATGGAACGCTGTTACCTTCCCACTGAAGTGGTCCCTGTTTATCTACTTGCAATGTCTTGCTTTCAAACTGCTAGGTCGGGCAGGAGCTAGGACAGAGACAGGAGCTCACTCCATCATGCAGTACTCAGGTCTCAAACTGCTGACTTGCCAACCTTCCAGTCGTCAAGTTTAGCATCTTAACCACTAAGCCAAGACAGTCCCTTTTAGATCTTTACGCAAACAAAAAATGGATGCTCGCCCACCTTTACAAAGGACTATGAAAGGGATGAACAAAACGTGAGCCCAAAGTTATCAAGACCCCACAAGAGTATTATGTCAGTCCCTGGCCAATCAAGTGAGAGAAACTCGAAGGAGCAATCTCTGAAATGGGTTTCCCGAGCCCCACTAATATCAGGTTTTTTTTAAATTAAGCCATGTTTTTCAGAATTGAACTCATTTTTCCAGCTGTCAGTTATCTGGACCCTGGAGGGGTGGGAAGTTGCCCCATGGGCCGTCTAAAGCAGGGTGTCAGCGGAGTCTCCAGGGTCGTGCTACAGGTTGCGCATGGAAACCATATTCAGCACTTCCTCGAACCTGCTTCGTCTCCAGTGATTCGTGGCCCAGGCTGAGGTTTGCCGCTCTCCATGCGTGTTACGGCTGGCGGGGAACTCAGACCTAGCTAAGTTAATGTCTGATTGGGAAATGGTGTGCCCGCTTTCTAGTCCGGACGGTGGTAGCAGATTAACGTGGTAAAGTAAGAATCCTGTTTATATCTTCCCAAAACAAACCCACAAAAAACACACAGAGAAAACCTGGCCCTGGGAAAATAGCGAGGCGTAGAAATGTAACTTTTACTACAAAGATGGAATGTCCCCTGATATTGCTTTCCCAGGCCCATAAGAAGTGAAAGAAACTCCCAAAGATCTCAACAACAATCCCTTATCTCTGATTTTAAATGTCCCATTTGAGCTCCTGGCTCCTCCAAGGTTATGTTGTTGCAGAGCGCAAAGCCTGATTCCCTGACTTGCACCTGTTACTAGCGTAGCAGCAATGCTCCCTTTCTTCAGTAAAGGCTCCAGTCCCTTGTCTTTTCGAAGATTTGTTGAAGCATTGTAAAAATCCATAAATGAAGGATAAAGCATGCGGAGAACTAAACTATTCTATCTTAACTTAAGATCTAATAAAGAGAACATAGCTAATCTCATAGCTGGTAAAGTGAGGGCTGCAGCATCTGTGCGCCTACAGAGGTATAAACCAGGAGTTCTCAACCTTTTTAAAACCGGGGGCCAGGTCACACGCTCTCAGACAGCTTTGGGGGCCAGATGGCCATTTTGACCTTTCTCCACCACATGGTGCAGTGGAGGCGGTGGGGGGCCACATGAAATGGTGCCGTGGGTCACACTTAGCCTGTGGGTTGCAGGTTGAGAATCCCTACTGGTATATATATACTGTATCATATATAGAAAGTTGGTTTTATAATACAGTTTGTCCCATCTTCTGTCTTGGCCAGGATTATCTGTTCTCAATGAGAAGCAGCTTGCCAGGGTTCAGATTTCCCCTTATTTGAGTTTTCGTTTTATCTACCTGGAGATCCGAGCAACTAACCCCAGGACTGTTTCTTAGTTAGACCTTGTGTTCCAGGCCAGAAAGAGAGGCAGAGATCAGAGATGCTCTCAGTGCTGAATGCGCTCCACAGGCAGCCGTCTTCTGCCACCTGAGCCTGGCTTGGGGAAATCAGTCGACAAGATCAGGCTAGCCTAAGGCCAGACTGCTTCGTTATAGGAGGTATTTTGACAGTGCTGTGGCAACAGCTGGGAAAATGGGCTTTTGGGTCAGGTGAGGGGGTCCAAGCAACAAAAAGCGCATCAGGCCCAGTGTTGTAGTAGTTTTGGTTGATGATGGGGAGGGGGGCGGAATACATGTCTGGATACTCTATTTAGTCCAAGGTCTTCCTTGCTTGAAAGCCAGTCCTATCTTACTTGAAGGGTCAGGGGTCATCTCTGTTTACAACAGGGGTTCTCAATCTAAGGCCTGTGGGCCTGATCTGGCCCTCAGCACCATTCCATGTGCCCCCCCCCCCACACACATACACCTCCAAGGGCATTCGAAAAACAAAATTCGCACCCCTTTGAAACTGTTGGGACAAAATGGCCACCCCCTTTCTGCAAGCAGGGCATAAACTGACTGAGAGTGTGCGACCCGGCCCCTGGCTTGAAAAGGTTGGGAACCCCTGCTTTGCAACCAAACAGCCAGTGCTGTCTGCATCTGCAGACATTTCCGTCATCATGGCAGCCATGACTAGACACGGAAGCATATGGAACGTCGTTACCTTTCCCACTGAAGTGGTACCTACTTGTCTACTTGCAATTTCTTGCTTTCAAACTGCTAGCCCAAAGGAGGCACCAAAGAACCACAGTTTCACATTGTGTGGTGTTTCTGTTTTTGCTTTGGAGGAATAAATGTTTTATCAACAGAGACACTAAACAGCTTCCCCAAGACGTCCAGGGGCAAGCGGGGGAGCTCCCACCTGACTCCTCAAAATGTCCCAATGGGTAGAGGCAGGAAAAAAGTATCTTCGGATAAGGGAAATGCCTTAAATATTACAAACTGTTTCTCTTCCAATATAATAAATAGAAAAAGTTAGATGCTTCCTGGCAAAAAAGTGAGAGCTTTTCTCCTAATAATAATTTTGTGTCAGAAATTATTCTGGGTTGAAAGAATTTTGGCAGGAGAAACTCCACTCAGGGGACACCCCGAAGGAGGCTGCTTTCGTGATCTTTTCCCCACCAAAGTTGTCCCCTATTTATTGACTTGCCTTTATTTCCTTTTATACTGTTAGGTTGGCAGGAGCTGGGGCAGAGACGGGTGCTCAATCACTCATGCAGCACCTGGGCCTCGAACTGCTGACTTGCCGCCCTTCCAGCTAACAAGGCGAGCTTCTTAACCCCTGAGCCATCACGGCCCCTAGCTTTTCATCTTAGCAACACAAAGTACTGGCTCTGAGGGGCCTTTCATTCTCCTTCAGAGAAGTCTGTCTTGCTTGTTTGTTTTCCTTTCTCTCTCTCTCTTTCTCCCCAGCCTTCCACCCATGCTCCGGTTTTTGTCTCACTCCCCAGGCGAGGGATTAATTGAAGTAAACCCGTTGCCACAGAAACCACACAACGTGGAGCTGTAATCAAACAAAACTTGGATAAGAGGGGGGAGAGAGAGAGAAAAGAGTTAAAGACAACAACAACAGAAAAAGTCTTCCTGGGAAATTACGCCAAGTGTTGGAAAATATGGTCGCTCTTCTGCCTCCTTCGGTACCTCCTTCGATCCTGGCTGTAAAATTTTGTCTGAAGGTCAAAAGGGCAGGAAAGGTGCAGCCTTGATGCTGGTGAAGGTGGAGGGCGAAAGAAGAAGGGGGCAGCCAAAAATGAGATGGCTAGATGGCGTTGTAGACTCAATGGGCACAGAGCTGGGCTGGTTGGGAAGGATGACGGAAGACAGAGGCACACCTGTCAAGTTTTGGATTTGGAAATAAGGGAAATTTCCCAGCAAATACGGGATACTTGACAGCTATGCTTTCCCTGTGCTGCCCTCCAATGGTGGCAATAGGGCATTGCAGTCTAATTGATAAGGGATGACGGTGGGAAAGAGGGTAAAATAAGGGGTTTTCCTGGCCAATAAGGGATACTTGACAGCTATGCAGAGATGCCTGGCGCGCAATGGTCCATGGTGTCACAAAGGGTCGGAAACAACTGTGCGACTGAACAACAACAAGACAGTTCAGGGTTGGAGAGATGGGAACTCTTTCACTTCTGCTTTATGGTGATCAACAACAATAACAATAAAACATCATCACAAGGAAACATGAAGCTCTTTTACTCCGGAGGGAAATGGCTAATAAGGGGGTAGCAAGTTTGACAAAATGATGCATGTTGCTGAGAACTATGTTTCCACTTTCTCTGTCAAGACACAGAAATAAGGCATGGGTCCCCTTTCCTGGAAAGAAATCCAGTCCTCTCTGTCTCTAGGGTTCAGTGCTCCTCTCTGCTTATAGCCAAAGAGCCACCCCGGTCTGTGTCTGCAGATGTTCCCACGGACATGTGGCAGGCAGGACTGAACACCTGAGTGCACAGAATGATGTTACCTTTCCCACCGATGTGGCACCTATTGATCTACTTGTAATTTCTTGCTTTTGAGCTGCTAGGTTGGCAGGAGTCAGGACAGAGACAGGAGCTCACTCCGTTGTGAAGCACTCAGGTCTCAAACTCCTGACCTGCCGACCTTCCAGTCATCAAGTTCAGCATCTTAGCCACTAAGCCACAGAGATAAAAGAAGTTACTTTTTTAAACATTTTTTTACAACTGCCAGAATTTGCAATCCAAAACGTAAAAAGGTGTGTGTGTGTGTGTGTGTGTGTGTGTGTGTTTCTGTCTCTGTTTGCTAAGACCTGATTGGATTACCACAACCCAGCCCTGCTGTCTTATTTAGCCCTGCCAGGTGTCCTTATTTGTCCTGGGGGGGGGGGCTTCTTTTTAAGGGGATTGGGGAGGTTTTTATAACATTTGTAGATAGTTTCATAGTATTTAGTTTTAATGAGCATTGCGTATAGGTTTTAACTGACGTTGTGAGCCACCCTGGGTCACTTAGGTGAAAAGGGCAGTTGATAGATAGATAGATAGATAGATAGATAGATAGATAAGATTGATTGATTGATTGATTGATTGATTGATTGATTGATTGATTGATTGATTGATTGATTGATTGATTGATTAAACCTTTTGCAGGACAGATGGAGTGAAATATTCCTTGGCACAGCACACAATTAAACTGGAGATTTCGCTACCATGAGATGTAACAATGTGAGCAGCCTTGAGGACCTTAGAAGAGAGATTAACACATGATCTTGGAGTATGAAGCTACTGGTGGTAGTAGTAGTAGTAGTAGTAGTAGTAGTAGTAATAATAATAATAATAATAATAATAATAATAATTAATAATAATTAATAATTATAATAATAATAATAATAATAATAATAATAATAATAATAATAATAATAATAATTATTATTATTATTATTATTTTCATGTCAGAAATTATTCTGGGTGGAAAGAATTTTTGCGGAAGAAATTCTGCTCAGGGAATGCCCAAATGAGGCTCCTTTCATATCCACAACAGCTGGAACAGAGACAAGCGCTCAATCCGTCATGTAGTACCCAGGTCTCGAATTGCCAACTTGCAGGCCTTCCAGCTAACAAGGTGAGCTTCTTAGTCACTGAGCCACTGCAGCCCCGGAAGCTACTGGTGACTACTAATTATGATCTTAGTACAGTATGCTTTATCCAGTAGTGAAAGCAATGCGTTGCATATAACAATACAGAGCCCCAAACAGGTTAAGACCTCAATACCTGTTGGAGTGTCTCCTCCAAAGAAACAATCCCTGGACCACTTAATCTTTTCAGACTCCGGGTTTTGTGGCTGTCTATGCCAAAGGAGGCCGACAAAACACCAGTGAGAAATCATACCTTTTTGATGGTGGCTCCATTGTTTTGGAACTTGCTACCAGCAAAGGTGCATAAGGGCTTCCTCCCTCCAGATTATTCAGAAACAGCTTAAAGCCGAACTCTATAGAGAGAGACCTTTAAAAGCAACCTATATCTGTCTTATCTCTTTTCAGTTTTGTTTACCCCACTGTCCTTAAATGGCCCTTTTTATGTTGACTTGTTTTAATTTTACTGGATTGAGAGGGTTGTATTTCTGAGTGTTGTGTGGGTGGAGATGGTTTGAGTTTAATTTTATTTGGAAACCACCCAGGTTAGATGATACACACTAGATGGGCAATATAAAGGTGCAAGCAAGCACTGGAAGATTTTATAATGCTTATGTGTTGATTCTAGGCTGGTAGAGGTCTATAACAGCCTATGCACAAGAGCATGCTACTAAACCAGGGAGTTTTCATTTTTAAAATGACATTTTCTAAACTCTGGAGGGACATTTTCTAAACAACTGGAAGGTGGCAGGTCTGCAGTTTGAGACCTGAGTGCTGCTCGATGGAGTGAGCTCCCGTTGTCTGTCCCAAATCCTGCCAACCTAGCAACCTAGAAATTGCAAGTAGATAAAAAAGGGGCCATTTTGGTGGGAAGGTAAACAGCGTTCAGCGTACTCTAGTCATGCCTGCCACATGCCCATGGAAACATCTGCAGATGCAGACAGTGCTGCCTCTTTGGCTATAACCAGAGATGAGCACTGTACCCTAGAGTCAGATACGACTGGCTTTTGGACAAAGGCGACCTTTACCTTTTTCAAAGCTGTATGTCAAACATCCTCTCCATACCATAAGGTTCTCTCCATCCCCTGCAAGATAACTCTCTTCTGATGGTTTCCTTTTTCATTCCTCTATTTTGTTTTCATATTTTTGTTTTCCATGCCAGGAGTTTGCTCCAGGCTAGCATGCACGATTACTAGCCATGTGTTAGGTGATTTGACAGGCAGGGTGGGCCGCTCTGGGAGAGGGGGGGCGGGGAGGATAATAAGACTTTAAAAAGCAAACTGTACAAAGCTAGTGAGGAAATGAAAAAGATTTGGTGGGGGAGGAGAGAGGGAAAGGGGGGGTCCCTGCCCTTGTAGATGGCTTATCCCCCCCACCCCAAGCAGGAAGCTTGGAATGGAAATAGCAGCCCCAGAAGGGCAGTTTCCAAGAGAGACACGCCTGCGATTCATCAAAAGAGAGGCATAAGTCTTTGGTGACAGATCTAAGGCAGCAGATCATACTAGCCGCAGCGTGTGTGAAAGGCGGTTTGACAGGATGGTAGCAGAGCAGCCTAGGGGAAGCATTGGGGGGTTGTCAACTCACACCACACCAAGCCCAGATCTGGACATCACTCATCAAGCATCTGCAGTATTAAATCTGGTATCCCAAACCTCAAAGAACCGGTGTTTGCGAACATTATGTGTTGCCTGGATGTTCTGGTCTGTTAAATAGAAACACTTCGCAGGCCTGGAAAGGGCTGTCGTTCTTTTTTTTAAAAAGGTGTGTGTGGTGGCTCAGTGGTTAAGAAGCTCGCCTTGTTAGCTGGAAGGCCGGCAAGTTGGCAGTTTGAGATCCAGGTACTGCATGATGGAATGAGCACTCGTCTATAGTCCCAGCTCCTCCCAATTTAGCAGTTTCAAAAGCAAGAGATTGCAAGTAGATAAATAGGGACCACTTGGGTGGGAAAAGATCTTGGGGACAAGAAAGGAGCCTCATTTGGGCGTGCCCTGAGCAGAGTTTCTCCAGCAAAAATCCTTTCAACCCAGAATAATTTCTGACTTGAAATAATAATAATAATAATAATAATAATAATAATTATTATTATTATTATTATTATTATTATTATTATTATTATTATTATTATTATTATTATTATTATTATTATTATTATTATTATTATTATTATTATTATTATTATTATTATTATTAAGCTTGAGCTCCAAACCAGGAACACAAACATGAAATTTTTAGCAAGGACACTTTCTGAACAGGTATTATAAAAAGAAATTCAAAAAGGTTTTCACTATGTGTTTTTCTCTCAGCTGTAATCTTACGTTTTCCTCAAATTGGAACAAAGGAGTTAAAAAGTCCTGAACAGATTTCAAAAAATCAGTAACAACGGAAGCTGCTTGATCCAAAGCTAGGCTACCCAGCTCAGAACTCTTTTATCTGCAGAACCTTAAAAATGTCAAAAGGTGTTGGCCATGTGCTGCCGTCATGCTTCATAATGTTCCTCCTTGACTCCAGAATGATGGCCCTCTTCAATGCAGGTGATCTATCAACTCACAGGGGCCTACAACACATCTATTTAGATTATTATTTTCTCGTTCAAGTGCTGTATCTGATTCCGAATATTGGTTATCCTCAGGGCGATCAGCCGTGAAGATTGTCCGAGGAGCAATATAACCCAGTGGCCTTCCATTTGCATTCTGCATCGCAGTGTGTCACCCATAGTACCACTGATCCAGTTCTGCAAGCCACTTTCTGGTCCTGAGCCCTTTTGGCACACAAAGTCCTCCTCATCCCCAGGCCAGGATGGATGAAGCTGCTTCCCTCTATCCAGATGGACTCAAGTGGGATTTAATCCACTTGGGGACCACCACCCTTCCCTGTGGACTTTGCCACCCAAGGTCGTTAGTCCTCAGGGTGGTCAGGTTAATTAACTTCCACCTGACGATTGGCATTGAGTTGCTGGTAGTAGGGTCTACTCTACTACCATGGCAAGATAATAATAATAATTTTCTGTCAGAAATTATTCTGAGTTGAAAGGATTTTTTCAGACGAATCTCCGCTCAAGGAAAGCCCGAATGAAGCTCCTTTCATGTTCCCAAGAGCTGGGACACAGACAGGCGCTCAATCCGTCATGCAGTACCCGGTCTCAAACAGCCGACTTGCCAGCCTTCCAGCTAACAAGGCGAGCTTCTTCACCACTGAGCCACCGCACGATAAGATAGCCAGACTTGAATTTGGATTATAGCAGCATTTATCACTTCTACGGTGCTATCATGCAGCAGCATCTTGGGACCAAGATAGAGATTCACCTTGCCTCGAGCACCAAGCTACCTGCGCGCCAAACCACTCCTGTTTGAGCTGGATGGGGTGGCTTCCACCTTCCACTCTTGTTGACAGGAATCCGGCTTCAGGCCAGCTGATTCAGGAGCCCAGCCCTGGTTCAAGCTGACCTCAAAGGCAAAGAGTCAAGGTTTGTCTCTTGGAATTTGCCATCTGGAAGCTGAGCGCCAGATCCACTCTCCCTCCGTTTTTTTGCGCTCCCGGTTTTAAAAAGAAGGGTCTGGGTTGCAAACACAGAAGTCTCGGGGCCAGGACGGCTGCCAGAGGAAAGGACTTTACAGTTGAGCCAAAAGTCTGACAGCAAGACAGGCTTCCTTACACTTCATCTGCACATCTCCACATCTTGAAATGCTCAGTAACTGCCGCCAATGTTTACTTGACTCATGAGTACATTACCAAGCCCAGTGTCAACACACAGGCATTCTTGCAAAAGCTTCCAGCACAAAGATTATCTACCATTTATCTTGACAGAATGCAGTGGCCTGGTGTGGAGTTTGTGACTATTAAACGGGGAATAGTTGTTCCAGGCATGGATAACTATGCAAAAATGGGGATGACTTGTCTTTTTAAATTGCTCCTGGAACAGGAGGTAAAGAGCTCTAATCTTATTTACAGGCAGCCCCTAGGACAGTGGTGGCAAACCTATGGCATGTGTGCCAGAGGTGGCTCTCGGAGCCCTTTCTGTGGGCACCCATGCAGTCACCCCTTTCCTGACTCAATAAGTCGAGGGCCTTTCTGCCTGTGCGCTTCCAGGAGTCCAGAAAGCGAACCTTCCAAACTCCGTTGCTTCAGTTTTTGATGTCACTGCTGGGTGATGTATTATATGGGTCAGAAAGTGGCGTGAGCTGTAAGATATTAAATATCCTCCCCAAACAACCACAGAGGAAGCGGCCTCAACCCCGTGTTAGCAGAGCAAAGCTGCAAACCGAACTAATTAGTAGATGGAGCGCCCGATTAACTGAATGGTTAGCAGAAGACGGAAAAGAAAACACATTCAAATTTCCTTTTCTTTAAAAAAAAGAGGCTAGTATTTATCAGGAATGTACGGAGAAGGGGGGAAATGAGGTTTCAAACTAACTTTAGTTGACTGCAACTCGTATCTGAGAATGCATTTTTTCCTGAAGCAGGAAAAATGTCATGGGCATGACTTTGTTTAAGGTGGATCCCAGCTTGCCATGAAGTGACTCATGCACTATGATCACGGAGCCATCTGTGGCATGTATGAAATGAGACATGCAGGATTTAACACCGGAACTACAATGGACTGCCGCAGCCTTGAGGATATGGACAAGGTGCGCCTTCACAGCCAGTCCATCTGGCATGGCCTCTTCCGCCTCCACGACCGTTGGGAATCAGAGTTCCTCTAACTATGGTTAGATACAAGCATCTGTAGATGCAAGGCTGTAGCTAGGGTACATTGGGGGGGGGGGAATGCTCCTGAACTAACAACCCCACCTCCACCCTGCCCCACCAATGTTATATGTGTGAGTGTGACATTGTTACCCCTCTGCAGATGTTTCCATGGACATGTGGTAGGCATGACTAGATACCAGCACACTGTTACCTTTCCCACTGAAGTACCTATTTATCTACTTGCAATTTCTTGCTTTCAAACTGCTAGGCTGGAAGGAGTTGGGACAAAGCCGGGAGCTCATTCCGTCCTGCAGTACTCGGGAATCGAACTGCTGACCTGCCGCCTTCCAGTCAGTGTCTTAGCCACTTTGAGCCACTGCAGTCAGGAGTTTAAAACCATGCAAAAGGAGAGAGAGATATCAAAATGGAACAGGGGCTTCCAATTCTTGGTCTGTTAGTGAGCTTTCCAGCGCTGTCTGGCTCCTCCATGGTACTGTGAGCATCTTGCAAGACAATTCTTATGTGCTATGCTAGCTCATGCATGCAAGAGCAGTGTGTGATATGATCTCCAAAACAGGAGATAGATGCCAGAGGGAAAGCCAGCAAGCACCTTCACACCAGGTTTGTGCATTTCTAGCTGATGGCTCTGAGAACAGAAGAATGTCAGCAGATGGACCCTAGGCCTGATCAAGGAAACCACCACCTGTTCTGATGCGCTCCAGTAAGTCACTCAACAAGAGGATGGGGGAAGTTGCTTTCTGGATCTATGGCTCTCAGAATCCCAAGGCCATATGCTCGGTGGAGATTCTGGGAACTGTAGCCAGAAAAAAAGGAACTTTTCCAAAACTCTGACCTAGAAACCTCTCTAGGTGCCTCTGCACTTCTGGTTTTTCTCATTTATTTCACTCACCTTTGTATCCACACTAACTTTAGTAGACAATAGATAAAGATAAAGGCCGCCCTTGCTTGAAAGCCAGTCGTATCCGACTCTAGGGTCTGTGCTCATCTCAGTTTATAACCAAAGAGCCAGCGCTGCTGGCATCTGCAGTCGTTTCCGTGGACATGTGGCAGGCACGCCTCAACACCAGAGTGCGCAGAATGCTGTTTACCTTTCCCACCGACGTGGTCCCTATTTATCTACTTGCAATTTCTTGCTTACGAACTACTAGGCTGGCATGAGTAGTAGACAATATGCTCTTTGAAAACAAAAGGGAGCCCAGACTGCACAAATTTCATCCCAAAGATCTAGCCCCTTCCTTAAACCTTGTCACATCAACAGTCTGGACAATTAATGGCCAGGCAAACAGGGACAATTGAGGACTTGGAAGAGAAATCAGCTAGGCTTGGTGGAGGGTGGTGGTGGTGGACAGCAATGATGAGATGTTATTTAAGCTTTAAAAGCATCCAGATACAGACCTAGTCAAAATGAAACTCTTAAAAGCACAGCCAAGAAGATACAATAGTTACTTAGAAGGAGGAAAGCTGAATTTCCTTTGCTGCAGGAAGTTTCAGAATGTGTCATCGGCCTCCTCCAATCAAGGAAACAGCATTGGTGCTCTTTCGCTCTCATAGCGGCAGATGGTTTGCATCAAATGGAACTGTGAAGGTCAGCAGTTCGAGACCCGAGTGCTGCCTGCCCAGGGCTACACCAGTTGGTTTTCTCCAAAAGACACGGTGAGGAGTTGAGCTACCAACCTCTGGTTCCCGGAGCCAGATAGCCGGCTCAGTGAACTAGTCAGACTTGTGCATGTATGCTCTGCCCCTGTGCATTGCTTCCCAGGTGCCATTACAAATGCCCTCCTCCTCCACCCAGTCTGAGTATGCAAAGTTGGTTGAAGTTGGCCAAGATTGTGGCGTCTTCCAATCTCTGTCCTGATAATACCGATAGCAATTATATTTACATACCGCCTTGTGGGGACTGGGATGGTTTTAGCAGTGAGTGAGGATGCTGGGCTTGACAACTGGAAGGTTGGAGGGTGCAGCGGGCCGGGGAAGGGGTGTCACCTGTTGGACTGCCGCCTGCCAAGCATCCCCCCCACCTCCACCACCACCACCATCACCGGGAGAAGGAAAGGGCTGCTGCCTTCCTCAATTGCTCTCCAATGTGCCAGCGAATTAATTTGGAAGGAAGAAGGGACCAGTTCTCCCTACCCCACCTCCATCGGTTTCTTAAGTGGAATAATAATAATTTCGAGTCAGAAATCATTCTGGGTTGAGATAAACCAACACCTGAAGTATTGGGTTTTGGGGGGAAATAAGATAGAAGTATAATGTGTAAAGGTAAAGGTCACCCTTGCTCGAAATCCAGTCGTATTTGACTCTAGGGTTCAGTGCTCGTCTCTGTTTCAAAGTCGAAGAACCAGCGCTGTCCGATTCTGTAGATGTTTCCGTGGACATGTGGCAGGCATGAGCATGACTAAACACCAGGGCTGTAGCCAAGATTCTAGATTTATTTTTTTGGGGGGTGGGGGGAGTTCAGGAGGAGCAAAAAAATTCAGGTGGGGAAACAATGTCACACTCACATATATAACATTGGCATCACGGGGTGGGTTGGGGGGGGGGCTGTTAGCTCAGGATGGTTTTCACGCCTGCCTCCAACTTCATTGGTTATGACCCTGCTAGACACTGGAGTGAATGGAAAGCTGTTTACCTTTCCCACTGAAGTGGTCCCTATTTATCTACTTGCAATTTCTTGCTTTCGCACTGCTAGGTTGGCAGGAGCTGGGAGAGATGTTGGGCCCTCAGCCCATCATCGTGCAGCATTCGGGTCTCGGTCTTCTGACCTGCTGACCTTCTGCTCATCATGTTCAGTATATCTTTACCGCCAGTTAAATACATTTGCTTACTTTATTCCGATTGCAGAATATGACCTTTTAGTGGAACAGAATCTGATCAGAAGGCAACTTTTATATTTTTCTGTTTCCAAGAAGAGCCAGCCCTCTTCTGCCGTGTGCCTCTTTCTCACCACACACTGGAGACAATGCAATAAATAAACATCACCAGCTGACAGAAGATGAGCAACCGGCTGGGGGAAAGCCACTGGTATTGCATGGCTGTGACCCGTTTTAACATGCAGGCAGCAGGAAGGGCGAGTTGGGTTGATGCATCCTCCAAAATCCTGGACTTATTCAACTGCTACCCATTCTAAAGCCCTGAACCCACAAAGTGTGTTAAAGGAAGAAGGTCCTTGTTTCAAACTCCTTTGTTCCATGGCCTGTCTTTAATAAAAAAAAGAGAGAATTTAAAGCTGTCAAGTGCATGGCTATGACGGCTCCGCTCTCAAGCTGCTGTGTGGCAAGACGCAGTTTATACGCTTGGCTTGGCGCATTGCTTTTTATCATGCCAGCTGCCCTGGGGAGGGACACAGGGTGGCCTTCTCAGAAGAAGAGAATCCTGCACCCATTGTCAAAGACACTTGGCACGCCCAGAAACCGACTCTTTGCCGCCCGCCTCTTTTGTGGCTGAGGCTCCCCTTCCGCCCCTTTTGGAAAGCAGAACAGGTCTGGCAAGCATCTATAATTACAGCCACTCTGGGCTTGGAAGACGTGGAGGCGAAAGCAACCAACAAGGACCACATTAACCTGGAGAGGCACCAACAGGAGGGGGCTGTGGTGTCTCAGTGGTTAAGAAGCTCGCCTTGTTAGCAGGAAGGCCGGCAAGTTGGCAGTTCAACACCCGGGTGCTGCATGACAGTTTGAGCACCCGTCTCTGTCCCAGCTCCTGCCAACCTACCTGCCTGCCACATGAAACCTGCCTGCCACATGAAAGCAAGAAATTGCAAGTAGATAAACAAGGACCACCGGTGGGAAACGATCTTTGGGACATGAAAGGAGCCTCATTTTGTTACCTAATATTTTGAAATTCACCCTTTAGTTTAAGTTATTTTCTTTTATTTTTAAATAAAGTTCTTTGAACCTTTCCGTTTCCCCTGAAATAATCATCAGGCAACCTTTTGCACTGAACATTACATGTTCCATGTTCTCCAGAGCAGAGACCTTTGCCCCTAAGGCATACCTGCCAAGTATCCCGGATTGGCCGGGATATCCCGTATTTCTCCATGCGTTCCTCCCCTTTCCCACCGCCGTCTCGTATTTGAAAGGTGGGGATAGGGGTTACTGCGCATGCGCACCCATCGGAAATGGGCTCTGTGCATGCGCAAAGGAGTTGTTGCTGCGCATGCACAAAGGAGTTGTTGCTGTGCATGTGAACCCGGGCCAGAGCAGTTCCCGTATTTTCTGGAGCTGTGCTTGACGGGTATGCCTAAGGCAGTGGCAGATGAGCTGTTGGCGAGTTGGGGGGGCAATAGAAATTTGCAGAATTAAATAAATAAATGCCTGCATCACCTAACACCCATTTCCTGGCCATATTTTAATCTAACATCAATGAAGATTTCTTTTGTGCCCCCACCCCACTTCATTGACCATCGTCAATGGTCTTCATTTGTAAATTTAAGCATTGCACAATCACACAACAAAATTGGAAATAAGATGCCAGTTAATGGAATACATTCAGGAATTAGACCAGGTGGCTGATCTTGGAGTCACCTTGGACATATTGTTAATCTGTGGATCTCACCTCAGGAAACTCAATGCCTCTCTCTTCTGCTGGGCTGGCCAAAGCCATTGTTTAACTTGAAGCTCAGCTCTTGGTCCACATTGAAGGTGATTTCTTTTAAGATAGGGACATATAGGCAACTTCTATGGAATTATTTCTGTTTGTGTCTGATTATGAAATGAATATTGGATTTTATGTCTTCTCATTCCCAGGCACAGTTCAATGGAAAATGTATAACTAAAGGACAGCTCTGATAATTAAAGCAATGCAGATATGTGGAGGGAAAACACCCTTTGCCCTCAGGAAATCCTTGTCAAAAGATTCACACTGGCTTTTCCAGCCAGGCCCATCAGCCAGATGTGGAAGCCAGCACCTATTGTGGAAATAAAGCTGGCAGAGAGGAAATGCCAGTTTACATATCAATATGTTTGCAAGAAGTCAAGAGGCCAGCTTCCATTGAAGAAATGGCCCCCCATCTGTGATGTACCAACAACATGATTGGCCATGAACATTTCGCTCACCTTTGCAATCTCTGATATGATTTGCCTTTCATTGCGAAGGCTGGGATGCATAATTAAAAGCGAGTGTGGTGGCACTGTATTGTTTTGTACTTGAAGAAACACTTATTGTTTTTGTGTTACTGATACAGTACTTATCTTTTGATCTGTGTACTCATCCTCTTTGGATGGCCATGAGATTCCCTTTTGTCTCCCTAATCTGTAACATTCATCTGTAATAATCTGCAGTAGTTAGTTTGCTTGGCCTTCTTGCAGCCACATGAATCATTATAAAAACTGAACTCTGAAGTCAGTAAGTCGCCTGATTCCTGGCTTTTTTTCCCCATCTGCCTAGTTTTAGGTCAAAAACCACAGGTACAGCAGTTGGCAACCAAGAAATTGCAAGTAGATAAATAGGTACCACTTTGGTGGGAACGGCATTCCGTGCACTCCAGTATTTAATCGTGCCTGCCACATGACAATGGAAATGTCTGCAGAAGCAGACGGCGCTGGCTCTTTGGCTGTAAACAGAGATGAACACCGTTCCCTAGAGTCAGATATGACTGGCTTTTGAGCAAGGGACACCTTTACCTTACACCGGTTATTTCCACCTTTATTTGGAAACACAAGAAGGGGAAGCAGGAAATAATTTCCACCCTCCCAGACTGAGTCTGTCCATTTTATACAGAGGCCCTTCTCAGGGCTGACCCAAGGTCTTTCCCAGCCTGAGGCAGAGATCATACCTTTTTTTCCTATTCCCTATCCAAAAATAATGTCTGCCCGGGACTAAAGCAATGCCATGAAACTTGCTGGGTGCTCATTCCAGCCTTGTCAACACTACAGGGCTGTTGTGTGTGTAAAGGTGGGAAATGCAAGCAATTGAGTAGCAAGGGTCACTGATATGACTGACCTCCATATTGTGTGTGTGTGTGTGAGTGAGTGAGTAAGCGTGCGAGCCAGCGGGAGAGAGGGATCTGGAAAGCAGAGCACCTGTATTAGGTTGGAAAGCCCCTTCTCAAATGCACAGGGAGGCAAAGGCTTAACATTCATCTTAATATGCAGAGCATGCTTCCTGACCCTAATTAAATGCAAAATGCTATGATTAAAACTAGCGAGATAGCACCGAACGGCGGGGCTTTACGTGTTCCCCGCGGAAGCCCCAGAGAGCAGCAGCGCCTGCCAGGGAGATTACCGACAAAGCAAGTGGAAATGAAGTTTAAAAAAATCTGCCTGTGGAATCAAGGATGGAGAGCGGAGGAGCTGGTTTATTGGATGGGCACATTTCTGCCCAGTGGCACAATTCAGAGGGGATGCAAAGAGGGGGGAAAAGGGGTGGAATGAGCTTCCCCATACATATGTCATGAATGCACTCGATGGGCACAGTGGTTGATATGGCAGAAAGCGCAGAATCCCATGGAGGTAGAAGCAAAAGTGGATAGTCATACACACCGTAGCATAAGTATTTATTCTGTATTTTCTCATACACAACTCACAGAGAGGCAGGCAGACAACCATTCACACATGCACACAGCGAGGCTCTGTACAAAGAGGCAAGTGGTTAAGACACTGGGAGGCAGAAGGTTAGCAGTTCAAAACCTGAGTACTGCACGACGGAGTGAGCGCCCGTCTCTGTACCAGCTCCTGCCAACCTATCAGTTCGAAAGCAAGAAATTGCAAGTACATAGATAGGGTACCACTTTGGTGGAAAGTAAAGGTCACCCTTGCTCGAAAGTCAGTCATATCCGACTCTAGGGTTCAGTGCTCATCTCTGTTTATATAGCCAAAGAGCAAGCGCTGTGTGCATTGATAAATAGGCACTGCTTCAGTGGGAAGGGAAACAGCATTCAATGCATCTGGTGTTTAGTCATGCCTGCCACATGTCCACGGGAACGTCTGCACATGCAGACAACGCTGGCTCTTTGGCTATAAACAGAGAGCACTGAACCCTAGAATCGGATACAACTGGCTTTCAAGCAAGGGCGACCCATATATTTATGGAGGGAGAGAGACTCAGTGTGCCTATAAAGAAAGAACAGAATCCTCAATGTAAAAAACGTAATTATGAGTTTTTTAAATAATTGTTAGTGTTGTTTACATGTGGTAATGAATACTTCCGCTTCTTCTCCAGAAAGAGGGAAAGAGGGAAATGAGAAGAAGGAAAGGACAAAGGAGAAAAAAATCATCAATAAATTGGTAACAGCAGAAGTGTGTGTGTGTGAGAGAGAGAGATTAGGAAGAAAGAAGAGGTGAACCTTGGGCCAAGAGATCTAATTCCTACCTTCTAAAAGTGGGGTTTCTGCCATGCTAATGATCCCTCTGCTATCATTAAATCAGACTTTGCATGTACACCCTGATATGGGGATTCTCAATCTGCAGCCCGGGGGGGGGGGGGGGGGGAATGCGGCCTGCAGCACCATGTCATGAGGCACCACCTCCACCACACCAGGAAGTGCCATGTGGTGCAGGTAGAGCAAAATAGCCATCTGACCCCCCAAAGCTGTCTGAGGGAGTGTGACCCGGCCCCCAGCTTAAAAAGAACTCCTCTAACACGTCACTAATAATAATAATAATTTCATGTTAGAAATTATTCTGGGTTGAAAGGATTTTTGCTGGAGAAACTCTTCTCAGGGGACGCCCAGATGATGCTCTTTTCATGTCCCCAAGAGTTGGGACAGAGACGGGTGCTCAATCTGTTAGGCAGTACTTGAACTGCTGACTTGCCGGCTGTCCAGCTAACAAGGTGAGCTTCTTAACCACTAAGCCACGGCAGCTCCACAAAATCACTGGAAGCAGTTGTGCTTCATCTCTGGGGCTATGCCTAGCCTGCATTTAATTAACTGAGACTGCTGATCCAGGTACATAAAGGGATTTTCATACTTCCCATTCTGTTGCCATGGGTTTCCTTGCTTTCTCTCGCTCACACACTCTCTCATACATACACATTCTTCTTTTCCTTATTTTAAGAAGATTCCCCCAACCACCCATTCTTCTGCATCTAACAGGAGAATCCTGGTTCTCCCTGATGATCCAAGAATCCCATCTATGTGTGTAGACAGATAAGCAAAGCATTAGCATGTTGTGTACAGATTCAGGGGATAAAACATATGGCATTAGACAGGCATTACAGTTGATAACTCTTTGTAGGGCTGCTCCTTCTATTTTGCACATACTGTTCGAGAAACATCATCATCAGGAAACTCACAAACTATACATGGGGAGCTCAACCATCCACACTGCGTACATCAGCTTTGGCTTCAGTATGGAGCACATCTTCACATGCAAAACAAGTTGACACTGCTGTTAATGAAACAATGTGTATAGTAACAGGATGCCTCGAACCTACACCGGTGGAGAAAATATACCCTCTTGTTGGTATCGCTCCACCTGAGACCACGAGAGAAGTAGCAGTGGACGCCGAGAGAACTAAGCAAGAGAAGGGCCCTCGACATCCTCTGAACGGATCTGAGCCTCAAGTCCACCGGCTCAGATCCAGGAAGAGCTTTATGGCAAGAACAAACACTCTTGAGGGTACACAAGAGAAAAATTGAATTAGAAGAGGGAGGGAGGAGCTCACTGGATAAGAAGAACGTTAAAGGAGGATATGGCTGAGGAACTCAACCTTCCCAATGCCACTTAGAGAGAGGACCCTAAATAGGTTTATTACACACACATTTGTTGAGGGTCAGAGTCCCTAAATGCAAGACCAAACATGCTCAAGTGGGGGCTGGTGGCGCACAACAACACGCTGTATGAATGTGGAGACAGACAGAATCCGGCTCATTTGCTGGTTTGCCAGTTGCTACTGGAAACATGTACAGATGAGGATTTAAGTTTGGCCAACGACAAAGCCACGATGGCTTTGAAGTTTGATCTGGGCACAAAAGAATAAGAAGAATACCCAGACTTGGCTAACAATATTTGACTCGCATGGGGCTGTTAATGCCCTACAGCAGCGGTGGCAAACCTTGGCACCCCAGCTGTTCTTGAATTTCAATTCCCAGAAGCCCTGATCCGCAGGAGTGTTGACTTGGGCTTCTGGGAATTGAAATCCAAGAACACCTGGAGTGCCAAGGTTGGCCGTCACTGGAATAGGGACTCTTTCTTTCCGCAGGAGTGCTGACTTGGGCTTCTGGGAATTGAAGTCCAAGAACAGCTGGAGTGCCAGGTTTGGCCATCACTGGAATAGGGACTCTTTCTTTCCGCAGGAGTGCTGACTTGGGCAAGGTTAGCCACCCCTGCCTTACAGCTTCCTACAATTCCTGGCATTAGAACTAAAATAAGAAGCAACCAGATTAACTTGTAGTTTGCTGCTTTCTGATAGTATCCCCAACCCGCTGGCCAAGGTAAGTGTCTCACTCTGACCAACCAGAAGACTGGCCCTGCTTCGTACTCGACAGATCAGGATTTAGAGCAGGAGTTCTCAGCCTTTTAAAGCCAGGGGCCGAGTCACACTCCGTCAGACAGCTTTGGGGCCTGGATGGCCATTTTGCTCTTCCTCCACCACATGGCACTTCCATGTGTGATGGGGCCACATGAAATGGCGCCGAGGGCTGCATCCGGCCCACGGGCCGCAGGCTGAGAATCCCTGATTTAGAGGACTCAGAACAAATCAATGGATACACCTTTCTCCACTCTTATAGGAGCTTCAGGTTTTTGTCTCCACCGTCTTCTAATTTCTTCAGAGCGATTTTCCGCTGCTGCCATCTTTAATTCAGAATTTCTTCCATTCTCTAAGTTTATGTTCAACATTAATGTTATTTAATCGTCTCCTTATTTTCCTCCCTTGCTTTTTCCCCTCTCTTCAAAATTTCACACCTGCGTTTCTCTCTTAACATCTTCCATTTTTCTTCCTTTCTTTTTTTTCCCTTTTAATGATAGTTTATTAAGAAAAGTTGACTCTCCCTCTGCTTCGTCTCCCGGAGCAGCTCCAGCAGATAAAAAATCCCACCTCCGACGGAGACAGTTTTATTCTGTTGATCGGAAGACTGCCAGCCCAATTTATGATTGAACATAAGATCTCTAAATCTGAATTTATGCCTGGCAGCATAACGGCAGGTCAACGAGATTAAAAGTATGTTCATGAGAGAGCTAGAAGGCAATTTTGAGTTTCATGGTGCTGTGGTGATTGGACCTAGTCTGAAAAGAATTGGGGTGCGTGTGTATGGGGGGGGGGAGGAAAAGGGGGGGAAATCAAGATATCCTAAACAGTTTTACTCCTGCCAACCTAGCAGTTCGAAAGCAAGAAATTGCAAGTAGATAAATAGGGATCACTTCGGTGGGAAGGTAAACAGCATTCCATGCGCTCCGGTGTCTAGTCATGCCTGCCACATGACCACGGAAACGTCTGCAGAAGCAGACAGCGCTGGCTCTTCGGCTTAGAAACAGAGATGAGCACTGCACCCTAGAGTCGGATACGACTGGCTTTCGAGCAAGGGAAACCTTTACCTTTAAACAGTTTTAATAAGATACTTGAGGTTCTTGAGAACATAATTGATTATTGCAGCCTTTTACAAACAACCTTCCTTGCCATTAACTGGGGGCTAACCATCCTTCCAATCATCCTCCATAATTTCAGAAGGAGCCATCAAGGAGATAACAACATCACCAATAAACGACCTGAATTCACGACAGAAAGGGCCCTGTGCTGGTCTTGGACCGCAATAAAGATTTGGTTTGATTTGATAGAAATGGTCTTATGAGGCAGTCCCTGGCTTGAAAAAGGATGTTGGAATGAGAAACAGGACAGTTCATCCCTTTAAATCATGGGCCGGATCCGGCCTGTGGTGCCATTTCATGTGGCCCACCACCCTTGCTCCCACGGAAGCCGCAGAAGCAGCAGAAATACATTTACGACAGATGATGGACGCTCACTCCATCACATAGCACTCGGGTCTCGAACTGCCAACCCTCTGGTCGTCAAGCTCAGCATCTTAACCTCTAAGCCACAGTGGCCCTTCTACCAGTTACAGTAAATACAGGTATCTGCTTGTAAAGTCAGAGGCTGGAAAGCCAATCCCCCACCATGTTTCCCAGGAGGAAAAAGCCAGCCTCTACAGCCCTGGGTGAACTGCACAGTCCCAAGAGCTCCTCCTAGAGGAAGGGAATGGTAAACTCACTTCTATGTATTCTCTACCTGGAAAGAAACACTGGAAAGGGTCACTGAAAGTCAGAATTGACTTGAAGGCACACAGTTATTATGAAGATATAGAGACTGTGGTGGCTCAAGGGGTTAAGATGCTGAACTCAATGACTGGAAGGTTGCGGTTCGATTCCTGAGCACGACAGAGTAAGCTCCCATTGTCTGTCCCAGCTCCTGCCCACCTAGCAGTTCAAAAGCAAGAAATTGCAAGCAGATAAATAGGTACCACTGCAACAGGGAAAGAAGGAAATGCTCCCATTGGGCTGCTGGGCAGAAGGACGGGGCAAACTCTGTGCTGGGGGAGGGAGGAAGTGCTCCCATTGGGCTGCAGGGCAGAGGGGTGGGGCAAACTCTGTGCTGGTGTGACTGCACAAGGGCCCACAAAGAGGGCTCCGAGTGCCACCTCTGGCACGCGTGCCACAGGTTCGCCACCACTGAACTATAGAGACGCATCACCACCAGACCCCTGAAACAAGAAGTGGTTGTAGACTCCGGAGAGATTGTGCATGCAAAATGCTCGCTCCTCCTCACCCCAGCAGAAGGCCGTTCCTGTTTACTCAGTAAGAGAATCCTGATACTCTGGCAAAATATTCCTGGCTGGCAAATCCCAGTTCCCTTACGCAGCCCTGCCTCCCGTATGGCAGAAACTGGGCCACGGCTTGTTTATTGAGCAAACACACCCCTGACAGGCGGAAAGACAACCAGGATATGCCTGCTTTCTCTTTGTTTAATGTCCTATGTTGTCAGGTAGGGCTTCGAGCCAGTAAAAGTCCCCCTCCGTTCTCTCCTTCTCTCTCTCTTTTTCTCCGTAGGGCTCCAGGGGCGGACGGGGAGGCCGGCTTTCAAGATTTATACAAATAAAGGAAGAAACTCAAAGTGCCGCCAGCCCCGATCTGATTACAGAGTCATTTATTTTCTGGTCGTTAATAATTTGTGCAATAAAAGATTGCCGTGCCTCTCTGAGTTAGTGGGAGTTATTGGCACACATTTTGTCTGCCCACTGCCGGTGTGAGGCTGTGCTTGGAACATAAGTTATTAGTTTCTTATCGCTCCCCTCTTCATTTTTCATGCTGCCACGGCTGAATCGCCAACAGCCAGGCCCCAGCCTGGCTCTTATTTCACGCTGCAGGGTGTGAAGCAGTCAAAGCGGTTATTCCGCCTTTAATTATACAACCCTCTCACAGTCTATGCTTCCCCGCAGTTGTGGCAACAGAGGCACACATGTGCTTTGTCATTTGTGCATATCTGACCAGCTCTAGGAGGTATTCCCCACTGTATCCCAGTGGCTCTACATCCATCGTATTTGACCAAAGGACAGCCTTCCCCTGCCAGCCTTGCCCAATTCTGGTAAGAGATGTCCAGCTGGAATACATGCAAGATGGTTGTGTACATTTCTCAACATACACAGGGAAAGGTGATGGTCCTCAAGTGGATTAAGTCCCACTTGAATCCCTCTTGAAGGAGGGAAGCAGCTTCATCCATCCTGGCCTGGGGCTGAGAAGGAGGACTTTGTGTGCCAAAAGGGCTCAGGACCAGAAAGTGGCTTGTGGAACTGGATCAGTGGGTGTCATGCTACGATGCGCAAGGCAGATGAAAGGCCACTGCATTATATTCTCGGGACAGTCTTCATGGCTGATCGCCATGAGGATTACCAATATCCAGATTTGGATATGGCAGAACAAGAAGAAGAATGGTTAAAGGCTACAGTAAGGAGTTTTGTTTACCTATTTATCTACTTGCAAGAAGTTGTAAGTAGATAAAAAGGGACCACTTCGGTAGGAAGGTAAACAGTGTTCTGTGCATGCCTGCCACATGTCCATGGAAACGTCTGCAGATAGCGCCATCTGTTTGACTATAAACAGAGATGAACACTGAACGCTAGAGTCAGATATGACTGGCTTATGAGTTTTAGGAGGGGATTGCAGTGGCTTAGTGGTTAAGACACTGAACTTGACAACCACAACATTGGCAGGTAAGCAGTTCGAGACCCGAGTGCTCATTTACTGGTCTGCCGATGGCTGCCAGAAGCAAGCACCGATGTGGACTTAAGTTTGGCCAACGACAAAGCCAAGAAAGTGGCTTCATTTTGTGATCAGGACACGAAAGAAGAAGAACCTGCTCTGCTTAAATAGAGCCCCTCAGTCCATCCACAGGTAGGAAACCAAGAAAGACCTGCAAAGCTATCCAAGGTGTTTTTAGTCTTGAAGGGGAGAAAAGCCCTCTCTTGCCCAAGCCGTCCACCCAAAGTACTCAACGGGCAATGAAAAGAATTCTAACTGGACAAGGCTTTCTCCCAAAAGTAACTTTGTCTAAACTCTCGTTTCTGGCACATATAAAGCAGCCTCCAGTTCCAGGTTAGATGCTTTGCCGTGGCTCTTAAAACAATCTGTGAGTCTATTGGACATCCTACTCCGACTGTTCTCACTTGGTGCCATTTAGTCTGAGTGCCATAGAATGCACAGATGCTGTGTGCCAATTTCTCTCATCTTTTGCAAGGGTAGCTGGATGATAAATTAGGATTCTGGTAACTGTTGCGGTGGCTCGAGTGGTTAAGATGCTGAGCTCGATGACTGGAAGGTTGGCGTTCAATTCCCCGAGTACTGCAGGACGGAGTGAACTCCCGTTTGTCCCATTCCTGCCAACTTAGCAGTTCAGAAGCAAAACATTGCTGGCTCTTTGGCTATAAACAGAGAGTCGGACATGACTGGCTATTGAGCAAGGGTGACTTTTGCCTTTACCTTTAACTCAGTGATGGCAAACCTTGGCACTCCAGCTGTTCTTGAACTTCAATTCCCAGAAGCCCTTAATAGCAGGAGTGTTGACTTGGGCTTCTGGGAATTGAAGTCCAAGAACAGCTGGAGTGCCAACATCATGGACCTAACTGTAGTCTCCCCCCAAAAAGTATATTTTTTTAATTTTTCGATTTGTGAGCTACACAAACCTAAATCGAGAGGATACCATGTGCAAAGATAGATAATGAAACAGAGACATAGAGAGACAACAGACAGCATGAGATCTGCCTGTCATTTTTACTCTGGTTTATGAAAGACTCTTTTCATAGCCAATACGGGCAATACAGAGAATCTCCCTGGAAGCCTAAGTTTGCATCAATAATGAAAGAATTTGCTGAGTGAATCTGTGCATGTCTGTTAAGGGTGTCAAGGGTTGGTGGAACAGGATGCAGAAGGAGGGACACACGGGAGTAATGCAAGATTGATGACTCAGCAGCCCTTTGATATGTTTGCTACGGACACTGCACAACAACGATTTTGCTCCTGGGAATAACACATGAGATTTACATGATATTGAGTGTACTGATTCCAAATCTGAAATCAGAATTTGCCTACCACATACAGAGTTATAGGTGTGCTAAAGCTGTTCAAATGGTTGATAACTGGGTAATGTATTTTTACATGGGAACATTATAACAGTGCAGCTACCAGTATGGCGGCTGCTGCCTCAGCTGAATCATGTCCCCTGGTGGCATGCATGTTCCAGCAGCGGCCGGACATGTCTGGACAAGTCAGTGAGCTGACATCAGAAATAAGTCTATAAGATGAGATAGACCAAGGGCTGGTCTCTGGTGCGAAACTATCTTATTGGATAGTACAGCTAGGCCATAGTGAGTCTGTTTTGAGCTAAAGATGAGTAGGTGCAGCTGTGTTAATAAACCAAACAATTTGTGCTACATTCGTGGCAAATATATCCAATGTGATCAACGCAGGAACCTAACCAAGAGGATGGGATTTGCTTACTTATGATCCCGACGTCCTAGGCAGAATCGGACTTCAGATTTGGATTCAGCACACTTGATTTGGTATAGGACACATGGATTAGACCAAGTAGCAGACAATATTTTTTGTGATGTTGTGTTATGCAACACAGAAAGGATGAATCTCACAACTTTCTAACCCACAACTTTCCACCGCACGCCATCTCCTGCATCCAGGATGGGCATTGCGTGTCAGATTTGGTCTCCATCTCTTTTTCAGATGAAGGATGCAAAGATCAGAGAGACCTCAAGGGTTTGCCATGGTCTAGTTATGGGTGGATAGAGGAGCAAACCGTAGTAAGTCAATTTGGATAGAGTGACCATCCTATAGTAAACGTGTCACGTCCAAATCACTGAATGCATATTTATTGCTGGGAGAAATTCCTATTTTCCACCTGCAGTTCCGGGCAGCTGGCAGGTGAACACAAGAGGCGTCCTGGAGGCTCAGTAGTTAAACTGCTGCACTGCAATCAAAAGGTTGTGAGTTCGATCCAGACCAGCGATCAAGGTTGATTCAGACTTCCATCCTTCCAAGGTCGTAAAATGAGAACCCAGGATGTCGTGAGCAAAATGCTAATTCACTTGTGAAGTGCCCAGAGAGTGCATGAAGTGTTATGAGGAAGGTATAGAAGTGTGATTGCTTTGAATAATAATAATTTCGTGTCAGAAATTATTCTGGGTTGAAAGGATTTTTTTGCTGGAGAAACTCCACTCAGGGGACGCACAAATGAGGCTCCTTTCATGTCCCCAATATCTTTTTTCCAACTAAAGTGGTCCCTATTTATCTACTTGCAATTTTTTGCTTTCGAACTGCTAGGTTGGCAAGAGCAGGGACAGAGACAGGCGCTCAAACCGTCACGCAGTACCCAGGTCTCGAACTGCTGACTTGCCGGCCTTCCAGCTAAGAAGGCGAGCTTCTTAACCATCGAGTCACTGCAGCTTTGAAGACAAAAGGGGAGACTTCCCTACCAAAGCCAATCTCATTCGTATTCCCAATCCCCATACGAAGGAGTGTACAAAATGTTGCCCATCCTTATAACTCCCTCTACAGTACACACAACCTGCGAAGACCTTAATCAGAGTCTGAGAAGGGGAGAGATTTTTATATTGCAAATGCCAGCTTCAGAAAATGAAATTAGCAACAGGAAGAAGTGTGAAACAAAATAATGCAAAATCTAGTGAGGGAACGATACTTGGAGCAAGGAGTTCTCAACCTTTGAAAGCCAGGGGCCGGGCCATGCTCCCTCAGACAGTTTAGGGGGCCGGAGGGCCATTTTGACCTTCCTCCACCACATGGCACTTCCTGGTGTGGTGGAGGCAGTGGGGGGCCACATGAAATGGTACCATGGGCCGCATCCAGCCCATGGGCCGCAGGTTGAGAATCCCTGCTTTATGCAACCATTTCGAGA
This sequence comes from Bradypodion ventrale, assembly GCA_035047345.1. Lineage (NCBI taxonomy): Eukaryota > Metazoa > Chordata > Lepidosauria > Squamata > Chamaeleonidae > Bradypodion > Bradypodion ventrale. The sequence goes on along the minus strand of JAWDJE010000017.1, from coordinate 3,626,940 downwards.
GGATCTTGAAGCAACAGGCAGGTGATATGGTGGTTGAGGAAGCAAAGTAATTAGGGGAGACACTCTGGATGGTATAAAAGTACTTTTGGCTGGACTCCAAGAGAAATATGGCACTCTTCCAAGTACTGGAAACTCTAGTAATTAGTCTTTCTCTCTCTCTGATCTGTCCTTGGACTGCAGTCCACCAAACTGACAGAATCCATATCTGCCTTGATAAAATTCTGCATGACGAAGTGAGCTCCCATCTCTGTCCCCAGCTCATACCAACCTAGCAGTTCAAAAGCAAGAAATTGCAAGTAAATAAACAGATACCACTTCGGTCGGAAGGTAAACAGTGTTCCGTGCAGTGCGGTGTCCAGTCATGCCTGCCACATGTCCACGGAAGCGTCTGCAAATGCAGACAGCATTGGCTCTTTGGCACTGAACCCCAGAGTTGGATGCGACTGGCTCTTGAGCACGAGTGACCTTTACCTATCCCAGAGAGGGACAGCAGAATAATTGCAGTAATATGGTTTTACTTTCCCCAAGTTCTTGCGCTAGCTAGGAGCATAACCAACAATCAACAGTATAAACGACTTCCTTTGCCCATTTCTACCACAAAAAGGCAAGTCTCTGTGCAAATGGTGATATCTCTCCCCCCACCCACCCCCAGTTACTGCTGCCCAGAGCAGTCCAGCCCCCTGACAGACCTTAATTGATCACATTTCCCATCAATGCTCCTGGGGGTTAAGTGACTAATGGCGAAGCAAATGGGGCATGAAGCCTGTGGCAGGAAGCTGCCCTCCCCGGGAATATTTATTTGGGTAGCAGCCACAATAAAGTCTTGGCTGTCAAGGCTCACCCAAGAGGTATTTTTTGGTCTGAGATACAGACTCCCTCCGTAGCTATCCCCTCCACTCTGTTCTACTCCACCCCAATGTGCAGAAACACTCATAAGATTTAGCCCACACCCTGGGTGTGTGGGTGTGGGTGTGTGGAGGTGGGATTGGACAGGGCATAGTCCAAACTCAGGGAAAGTAAAACCATATTAATTATTCTGCTGTCTCTCTCTGGGATAGGTAAAGGTAAATGTCACCCTTGCTGAAAAGCCAGTCGCATCCAACTCTAGGGTTCAGTGCCAAAGAGCCAATGCTGTCTGCATTTGCAGACGTTTCGGTGGACATGCGGCAGGCATGCCTCAACACGGAACAATGTTTTACCTTCCCACTGAAGTGATCCCTATTTATCTACTTACAATTTCTTGCTTTCAAACTGCTAGGTTGGCAGGAGCTTGGACAAAGACGGGCGCTCATTCCATCATGCAGCACTGGGGAATCGAACTCCGAACTTCCATTCAGCAAGGTCAGCGTCTTAACCACTTGAGACACCACAGTCATAGTCATTAAGGTATTGAACAGAGTTGCTTTGGCCAATGGGGCAGGAAAGAAAGAAAGGAAAGGAAAGAGACTTCATGGTACAGTGGTTAAACTGCTGTGCTGTAGCCAAAACATTGTGAGATTGATCTTGCCGGGGATCGGTTGACTCAGCCTTCCATCCTTCCGAGGTCGGTAAATGAGACCCCAGCATGTTGGGGGACAAAATGTGAATTAATTTGTGAACCGCCCAGAAAGTACACTAAGCACTTTTATGGGTCGGTATAGAAGTGTACAGTAAAACCCCAACTTACGCATGCCTCGAGTTACATAAAATTCGACTTACGTAATGATTTTGTGTTAAAACCATGTCCTGGTTTATGTAAATGTCCCAATTTACGTAACACAATTTCCTATGAGTTTGCTTCGAGTTACGTAAAAAATTCATTTTTCCTATGGGTTTGCTTCAATTTACAAAAAAAAATCATTTTCCCTATGGTTTTGCTTTGAGTTACGCAAGCAAAAAAAAAGATTTTTCCTATGGGTTTGCTTCGAGTTTCGTAAAAAACCCAATTTACGGTAAAAGCCTATGGAACGGACTTTTTACATAAGTCGGGTTTTTACTGCAATTGCTAGATAAAATAAAACGTATGAAACTCAATGCCACGAGATACAGCCGGCTTCTGCCTTAAGCCAGTGTCTGAAAAGGGTTTCAGTCAATCCATGGTGGACAGATTCTCTGGGTGACTGTGAACCACAACAGATGCATGATCGGAAGCAGGGTCTACCTCTGAACCACTGGAGATAAATAAGAAAAGCACGGTTTCTGTCACCACTCCAGGGCTAGATAAGGAACTCCAGGCTTGAGCAGAGCTCTGCTGCAAACCAGAAAAGCAACCCTGATGTGCCTGTGTATGTGCTCAAGTGAGGGGGGAGAGATGAAGACGAAGAAGAGGAGGAGGAGGAGGAGGAAGAGAGAGGGCTAGGGTTTGTTGTCGTCTCCTCCTGCACTCCAGGTTTTCCTCTTGGCTACAGGGCTGACGCTAAACCATCACCGTGACCCCATCAGCCTTCTCAGCCGTAGCAGACACAGCTGGAGTCACTGGGGACGCGGAGCAGAAATTGCGGATGAAGCTGGCGGCGGCACATTTCAATTAGCAAGGCTACCACCCCAAAGCTGCCTCCTACGTGAGTCATTTACCATCCCGGCAGTACAGAGAAAGGGTGGGAAAGCAACAGAAGCCTGGATCAAAACCAGACTCCAAATGCAGTCTTTTTTTACAGCCCCCAAACAAGAAACATCCAGCAAAAAATATGCAGAAGACAAATTTCTGCAATTCTGTCTCTGATGCATGAATTTTCACATAAAAGTTAAGGTCTCCTTTGCTTGAAAGCCAGTCATGCCCGACTCTAGGGTGCAATGCTCACCTCCGTTTACAGCCAAAGAGCCAGCACTTTCTGCATCTGCAGACATTTTTGTGGTCATGTGGCAGGCATGGCTAGATGCTGAAGTACACAGAACACTGTTACTCCCACACACACCCCAATGGTACCTTTGTAGTTAAGGTAAAGGTCGCCCTTGCTCAAAAGCCAGTCATATCCAACACTAGGGTTCAGTGCTCACCTCTGTTTATAGCCAAAGAGCCAGTGCTGTCTGCATCTGCAGACGTTACCATGGACATGTATCAGGTATGACTAAACATCAGAGTGCACGGAACGCATTTTACCTCTCTCTGTCTTTCTCTCTCTCTCTCACACACACACACCTTATTTATCTACTTGCAAATTCTTGCTTTCGAACTGCTAGGTTGACAGGAGCTGGGACAGATGATGGGAGCTCACTCCGTTGTGCAGCACTTGGGTCTCGAACAGTCAACCGCTCATCAAGTGAAGCGTCTAATGGTCCTTAATGTCCTACTGAAGATCAAGCCATCTCAAAATACAGTGGTACCTCGCGTAAAGAGCATAATGTGTTCCACGGGATTGCTCTTTAATCGAAACACCATTGTAAGTGACCTATTGTGACTTCTGGCGGGGCGGGGGTGGGGATTGCGAACTCTGATTTAGTTGTTAAGCGAGGTTTTAGTTGTTAAGCGAGGTGACCATTCAGAGAAAATTCTGAATGGTAATATATACATTACAGTATATATATATATATACATCTTCTAGTTCAGTGTTCTCTAACCTTTGGTTTTTGGGCTTCAATTCCCAGAAGCCTAAGTCAATGCGCCAAAGCAGCGATAAGCCAATGTACTAACTTAGGCTTCTGGGTATTAAAAGTCAAAAACCAAAGGTTGGGAAACACTGCTCTAGGTACTGTGTGAATTACAGTTAAACTCAGGGGTGGACAGAAAGCCTTGATAGTGGTACTGGCAGATAAAGTCATTACCCTGTGAATCGGAAAATCCCAGCATCCTGACTGTGTAAACCCTGGCTCCACTATGCCTTCGGTTGGACTAAGACCGGAACGACTTGTGTTCAAATGTCCACTGAGCCGTAAATCTCACTGCTTAATCTTAAACCAGTCACGATCTTGGATTCTGTCTTATACTTTGAGGGTTGTTTTGAAGCTAAGATTGAAAGGGGTGGGGAATGTGTAGGAGAACCTTAAGTCAAGATGGGATGCAAAAATAATTAAGGATTTGAAGAAGAATACCCCATAGCACTTTAACGCACTCTCTGGGTGGTTCACAAGTTAATGAGCATTTTGCCTGCAACATGCTGGGTACTCATTTTACCGACCTTAGAAGGCAATTAATTGTTCCATTAACAGCAAGAACCTTTGTTTGTTTGTGTGTTGTGTTGATGTTCTTCCAGGATCTCATTTTTTTGTGAAAACTTCTGAGAGCGTTTGTCCAATTCTCTCTTAAATTATAGCTTATTCAATCAATCGCTTTATCAATTATAGCTTATTGTGGTTTTAGCTGTTATCTGCTTCTAATTTAAGCTGCAAGCCCCCTTCAGCCCTTCACTGGGAGGAAAAAGCAGGATCTAAATGAAATAAATTAATAGGTAATTAAAGAAAACATTAAACAAGATATAGTGCCATGCATGGAACTTATTTCCAGCTCAGCTGAGGGAAGGCACGGTGATTGATAGTCATTGGAAACGTGTCAGGTTGAAACGAAAGAGTGGTAATTTTCAGAGGGGAGATGTCCTTCCCAACTGTACCATTGATCCAGATTGGACTGGATAGAAGTACTACTACTAATAAATAAAATTATCCTGGAGAGAGAGAGGGGGGCTGGCATGCCCAGCTGTGAGCAGGCATAAGCATCTTTTCACATCAAGCTGTTTGTGCTCCAGGCTGCTTGGCTAGGCTAGAGAGTTCACCTCCAAAGAACAATTCCAGAAGCTCAGTGTGTGGCAAGGTGCCTGAAAGGAAAGTTTTATCCCTCCTGCTAGGATAGACTGGCTACGGGTGCCGTTACAATGGCCATGATGTTGCTAAGCTTTTCCATTATTCACCTCCAAGGTAAAAAAAAAATCTGTGCATTTCCAATGCACAATCCCACATGAATATAAGCATGCAGACAAACTAGGTTTGGAAAGGCCAGATTTTCCTCCAGAACATTGCCCTTTCTTTGCTGGAGTTACTATCTATCTATCTTCTATACCTATATAGCAAAGGTGTAGGGTTGTGTCCGGAATAGGCTGCTGCACCCCTTGACCAAACCCCATGAGATTCGGCACACACGTATCTTGCACACGTGAGCAGGTCACTGTCGGGGTCCCAAAGCCTAGGGGGGGTTGCCTCCTAAATTGATCTGCAAAGGGGGGTATATTCGACAGAAGGGTTTGTGTCTGCCCCAATGCTAGGCTAACCAGGGGGGGTGATTTCATCACTGAGCTCACATCACAGGCCCACCCCTGGCCAGTGGGTTTCCCGGGCAACATGGGCACTCAGCTAGCCGGGTTGGGACCACCCGGGTGAAGCCGGGCACCCCTGCTAGTCTTCTTATATGTATCTGTGAGAATGCGTTTGAGCAAAGGTAAAGGTTGCCCTTGCTCAAAAGCCAGTTATATCCGACTCTAGGGTTCAGTACTCATCTCTGTTTACAGCCAAAGAGCCAGTGCTATCTGAGTCTGAAGACGTTTCTGTGGACATGTAGCAGGCATGATTAAACACTGGAGTCCACAGAACGCTGTTTACCTTTCCCACTGAAGTGGTACCTATTTATCTACTTGCAACATCTTGCTTTCGAACTGTTAGGTTGGCAGGAGCTGAGACAGACAACGGGAGCTCGCTTCGTTGTGCAGTACTCGGGAATCTAACTCGGACCTTCCAGTCATTGAGTTCAGCATCTTAACCACTTGAGCCACCGCAGTCCCTGGCTCAAAACACAGTTCAAATAAAGCCTTTTAACCTTTATAGTGCTCTTATCAAGCATATGATCTTATGGCTCTTCTATCACTGTTCTATCATTTACACTTCCTCCTAGGTCTGCTTGTTAACACAAGGCTCTTTCTCCATCCCCTACTTAGTAATTTGTTGGGAGTTTCTCTTCATTTTAGGAGGATCCTGAGTTGTAATCCTGACCCAGTTTTAACAAAAGGAAAATCCAGAAGAGGTGGGGGGTGGAGGCAGGACTCTGGCTTCTCCTATTCATGTCTGCTTCCTGGCCTGGCATGCAGGACCACAACGAAGGTTGCCAGGGAAGTTCACTGGAGAGGAATAAAGCACTGTCTTTCCAAAGGATTTTGCTTCCGACCCATCTGCCAGCTGGTGCGTGCTACAGACACATCGCACATCATAAATTCCAACAGGCCTTCCTTGTTTGGAAGGGCAGAAGGATGGCTATATATTGTATTTAAGATAGTTAACCCCCACCCACTCACCCACCTTTTCTCTTTTCCAAATGAACGGGCTATCTAACTCAGCAACTTGGCAGAAGGGGGGGGGAGGCTGCCTTTTGTATTTCTGCATCAGTCTCTGTCCTGGATTTTGCCTGCTTTCAAGTAGAAATGGGAACCTACACATGCAAAAGAACTATAGAATCACAGAATAACTGAGTTGGAAGGAGTCTTTGAGGCCATCCAGTCCAACCTCTGCTCAATGCAGCAATTCAACTCAAAGCTGATCAGGCATATAAAGGTAAAAGTCGCCCTTGCTCGAAAGCCAATTGTATCCGACTCTAGGGTTCAGTGCTCACCTCTGTTTATAGCTAAAGAGCCAGCGCTCTCTGCGTCTGCAGATGTTTCCGTGGACATGTGGCAGGCATGGCTGGACACCGGAGTGCACAGAACGCTGTCTACCTTCCCACCAAAGTGGTCCCTGTTTATCTACTTGCAATTTCATGCTTTCGAACTGCTAGGTTGGCAGGAGCAGGGACAGAGACGGATGTTCATTCCGTCATGCAGTACCCGGGAACTCAACTCCAACCTTCCATCACCACTTGAGCCACTGCAAATATATATATAATTTTACATTGGGAAGGCTTTTGATTGTTCTGCTGAGGTCTGCCCCGATCCCATCTGTTCTGGGGCTGCTAGAATCTGGATTCCCTTGGTAAGAGCCATCAAAACAGGTCTTTATGTCCTCAAACCTTTAAGACATGGAGCCCTTCCTAACAGGCTGCCCTGAAAAGAGGGGGTGGGGGGGGGAGAGACCTTTTTTATTCTTCCTATTAGAAGCCTTTTTGGGAAGCTGAGATGGGAGAGGGTGTTTCTGAAAAGGAAGCCAGTTAAAAACGAGCACCCGTCCCCCGTCCCCCCCATTCTCCTCCATAATCCTCATTACAACCAGAGCCTCTAAAAACTGTCTGGATGAATACCATTAGCAACTCTGCCACAGCCTTCAACCCGGGCAGGAGGGGATGCTTCCCAGTAGAAAAAGACTGGCAGCTGAAAGCCAAGGGAAGGGGAGAGACCGTGTACAAAAGCCCTTAATTAGGAAACTGAAAGTGATGGGGGGGGCAGCAAAAGGGGGGAAAGGGAGAGGCGGAAAGAAAGGCCAGACTGAAAACCCAGGGGTCAACAGTGGTTGGGCTGCTCTCCTGGGCAATGGGTGATTATATGACCTCTCCACCATAATTCCCCCCAAATAAGTCAAAGTCTTATATTAATTTTTGCTCCAAAAGACACATTTGGGCGTATGGAGCAAAAATTAATATAAGACCCAATCTTATTTTTGGGGAAATAGGGTAGAAAGGTCATACATTAAGACTTATGGGGCTGCGGTGGCTCACTGGTTAAGAAGCCCGCCTTGTTAGCTGGAAGGCCGGCAAGTCGGCAGTTCGAGACCCGGATACTGCATGACGGATTGAGCGCCTGCCTCTGTCCCAGCTCTTGGGGAGATGAAAGGAGCCTCGTTTGGGCGTCCCCTGAACGGAGTTTTTTACGCAAAAATCCTTTCAACCCAGAATAATTTCTGACATTAATAATAATAATAATAATAATAATTATTATTATTATTATTATTATTATTATTATTATTATTATTATTATTATTATTATTATTATTATTATTATTATTATTATTATTATTATACTACAGTGGAAAAAACAATGGAAAGGTTCAAGGGGTGCAGAAATTATTTGGGGTAAGTGTGTGTGTGTGTGTGTGTGTGTGTGTGTGTGTGTGTGTGTGTGTGTGTGTGTGTGTGTGTGTGTGTGTGCAGAAGAATATACAAAAAGATAACTCAGTACTGTATGGATTTTATTTTTCTGAGGCATGGGGGAAGCAGCCCAGGAGGTTTGAAAGATTTCCTCCACCTCGGCTAAATCAATCCCAACAATGTTTCCCATGTATTTATCTCGCCAGGGTGCATTTCGGTTAGAAATCTTCACAGCAAGAACTCAACCTCACAAACATATAGTTGTGTGTGTGTGTGAGAGAGAGAGAGACAAAAAAACTGCATGTCCAGGAAAGCTGAAATTTTTAGGATGCTGAACTCTGAATCTCAACTTTTCTGGTTCTTGCTGTGAAATCACAACATTATGTACACAACTGGGATCTCACCATGTTTTTGTTTGCTACTCGTATAGCAAAGGCAATTACATGCACACTTATATTTATATACCACCCCATAAGTGCTTAGTACAGACTCTGGACGCTTCACAAGTTAATTGGCATTTTGCCTCCAACATGCTGGGTCCTCATTTTAACGACCTTTGAATGATGGAAGGCTGAGTCAACCTTGAATCCTGGTCAGGATCGAACTCACAACCTTTTGGCTGCAGTACATACTTTAACCACTGTGCCCCCAGGGCTTCTATATGTATACTTTTTTATTTTATACACAGAAGGCAGAGTCAAGTACCAGGAACAGTTTCCCAAATGAACATCTGCAAAGCAAGAAGTCTCACTAGGAATTTAACTTTGTGATGCACACCCACACTTTGGTTCCACAACAGGGACACTTGCACAAGGGGTGTGATCAACAATGCCATCTAGTCATCTCATCCTCTTCCGCCCCCCTTCTCCTTTTGCCTTCGATGTTTCCCAGCATCAAGGCCTTCTCCAGCGAGTCCTCTCTTCTCATTTGGTGTCCAAAGTACCTTAGCTTCATTTTCAATATTTGTCCTTCCAAGGAGCAGTCAGGATTGATTTCCTTCAGGATCGACTTATTGAATCTCCTTGTAGTCCAGGGGACTCTCAAAAGTTTCCTCCAGCACCACATTTCAAAGGCATCTCGTCTTCTGCACCCAGCCTGCCTTAGGGTCCAGCTCTCACTACCATACATGACTACTGGGAATGTAGAATAAGAATATCATGGGTTGATCATGTGACTAATGTAGAAGCATTGTGCTGGGTGGATAATGTACGATAACTCTTTTAAGACCAATTAAGCAGCCCTGGACATAAATGGACTTTTTGGCTGAAGAACGTCATGCTGTGGCATGTCCTTAAGAACATAAGAACAGACTTGCTGGAACAGGTCACAGCTCATCCAGTCTCACACAGTGGCTCACCATTCCCAAGCAGATGCCTTCATCTGCTTAGGATTCCCTGGAAATGGCATTGAGAGATACCCTGCCAATCTCTCCAACCTGGAGGTTGTCCTTAGGTATCCATAATTATAGCCATGGATACCCTTGTCCTCCATGAACTTGTCTAATCCTTTCTTGAAGCTATCGAGACTGACAGCTGTCACCACTTCTTCTGGCAGGGAGTTCCATAGACCAGTGATCCTCTAGGTGAAAAAGTTTTTCCTTATCTACTTTGTCCACACCGTGCATGATTTTATAAACTTGCATCAGGTCCCCTCTTAGACGCCGTCGTTCAAGAGCGAAGAGGCCCAACCGTTGCAACCTCAGATGGTAAGGAAGGTGTTCCTTGGAAGAACTGTTCCCAGGAGTTAAGAACAGGAAGACTATTGGCATGATGATAGCCCATACCCGGAATGGATACGGCACCTGAAGAAGAAGAAGAAGAAGAAGAAGAAGAAGAAGAAGAAGAAGAAGCAGCCAAGAGTCTTCCCTTCCTTCTCCCCTCAAACCAACCCCTTACGACAATACCTAGTTCATTTCTACCTCCTGTTTAGGGGGAAAGAAAGCAGCAGAAGGTTTCTCAAGGCAGTTGGAGCCAACCGCCTGTCCCTAGAGAGAGAATGGCACATCAACACAAGCAGGCCTCTTTTATCCCCTCTCTCTCTCCCCTTCAGTAAAAGCCTCAATTAACTCTGCATTAATTATTAAATCAGAACAATGTGTCTCCAAGTCCCACACAAACCCAGATTCAGTTACCGATGCTTCTTGGGAAGAAATCTCAGCTAGGTTTTCGATCGTACTTCAGGGGGTTTTCAGGTTGCTAGGTTGAAACTCCGTCTTCCCTGAAAATCTCCTCCTCCTTCCTTAATTATTGCCTCTGGTGGTTTTAATTAATATGACTCCAGTCTCTGTTCCAGGAGTCGAGCAGTAACACCCATCTATATTGAGCTACACAAACAGCAGTTGAGGTTTCCAAAGGTTCAAACATCTGCAAAGCCTAAATCACTATATATATATTTTCATAATTTAATCAGAGAGTGGTATTTAAATAGTTTTAGCTTTTTTGCCCATTTCTCTCCCCCCCCCTTCTGTTCTAATTTTTATAACCATAAGTTCCCTTCCAGCTGAAATTAATGGGCTTGCAAATTTAGGTAGATTTTTAAATAATTAACTTAGGGGCAGGGGAAGATGATTCACTGGGAAAAAATTCAATGGCTACAGCTATTCACAGCATTTATTATATTGTACTTGTTTCAAAGATGAGGAGCCACTCATGGGGAAAAAAATAAGCAGTCTCTCAGGGGTTAAAGTCAAACATTTAAGAGTTAAGTGCTCAAAATTATGGGCCAAGATGGATAAATGTGTTTCCTACAGTCTGTTTTCTTCTAAATTCTTAAGGTTTCATTCTTCTACATTTTGAACACAGATAGGTTAAGGTAAAGGTTATCCTTGCTCGAAAGCCAGTTGTATCCGACTCTAGGGTTCAGTGCTCATCTCTGTATATAGCCAAAGAGCCAGCACTGTCTGCATCTGCAGATGTTTCTACAGACACATGGCAGGCATGACTAGACACCGGAGTGCATGGAATGCTGTTTACCTTCCTACCGAACTGGTCTGTATTTATCTACCTATTTTCTGGCGTATAAGACGACCCCCAACTTTTCCAGTTAAAATATAGAGTTTGGAATATACTTGTCAGCTGCAGTTAAGTACCTGTCCTATAAGACGACCCCCAACTTTGGCACAGATTTTTCGGGGTTAAAAAGTAGTCTTATACGCCAGAAAATACAGTACTTTCAATCTGCTGGGTTGGCGCAATCTTTGAGGAGGCTCTTTCTGTATACCCCAACTGGGAACTGAAACAGGACCCACCGCTGATTCCAGATCTGGACTCCCATTTGGTGAGCTAGCCTAAATTTGCTACCCGACAGCCCTAACTCCTGAGAGGATACGAATGAGTGGGCATCATTTTCTTCTTGGTGGCTGTGAGCCGAGGAAGCCAAACCTGCAGCGATTCTTGGCCTTTCTTTGAAGTCACTCCGACAAGTGCGCTGATGGCTGCTTTCTAAAAGTGTAAACTTTTTAAATTTACACTGGAAAGTGGGTTATCACAGCAGCCGGTGGCAGAAACTTCAAAGGCTGAGATATTTTCCTCTGTTGTTTTCAGGGGGTTTTTTTTCGTGAGTCTCTGGGACAGCCTGAAAGGCAAGGGCATTTCAGGTTCATTCCCATGCTAACTTTGGCAGTGAGCGACACTGTTTTTTGCAGTTTGTTAAACACAATGAATTAGGTTGCTGCTTTTCTTTGCTTTTCGATATCCGAATACTACAGGATGGAATGAGCTCCCGTCCTTGTCCCAGCTCCTGCCAACCTAGCAGTTCAAAAGCAAGAAATTGCAAGTAGATAAATAGGGACCACTTTGGTGGGAGGGTACAAAAGCGCTCCGTGCGCTCCTGTGACTTGTCATGCCTGCCACATGACCACGGAAACGTCTGCAGATGCAGACATGCTGGCTCTTTGGCTATAAACAGAGATGAGCACTGAACCCTAGAGTCGGATACAATTGGATTTCGAGGAAGGGCAACCTTTGTTTTTCTTTGCTTTGCCAGCTATCCTAGGTTGTAGGAGCTGTCCTATAACCCTTTGAAGGGGGCAATCCCATAATTTCTTAGCTTGTACCTTGAGGTTCTTTTCTCCACCCTCGCTGACATTCCTCAGGCACGGCTTTAAATCTCAGCCATGTGCTGCTAGAAATATGTGAAACATGTTAAAACTCCAATAAATTCAAAGGGTGCACATACAGAGGAGAGTGCTGATTCCCTTTGATCTCCTGCTCAGTGCTCCTTTCTAGGTTTACCATAGAAAGGTCTTATTCTGTGGCACATTACTGTAAATGGACCAATTAGCCATGCTTCTAAGGCGGGGAATAATAATTTCATGTCAGGAATTATTCTGGGTTGAAAGGATTTTTGTGGAAGAAACTCCGCTCAGGGAATGCCCAAATGAGGCTCCTTTCACATCCCCAAGAGCTGGGACAGAGACAGGCACTCAATCTGTCATGCAGTACCTGGGTCTCGAACTGCCGACTCGCCAGTCTTCCAGCTAACAAGGCAAGCTTCATAACCACTGAACCACCACAGTGGGGTGTAACAAGAATGACCTATTGCAGGAGTTTGCCCACTGCATATGTGAGTAAGTCTCTCATCTGGTCTTTCTTCTACCCAGATCAGGGCTGCATGCTTGAGCAAGGTTTGATCACCATGATATTCAGCTCATTTGAGGATGTTAAGTTCTTATCAACATCAGCACAAGCCTTAAAAATTAAAAAAGCACATGTAAAAAGTTCAGTGGATGGTTGTCAGGTCAGCAGTTTGAGACCCGAGTTCTGTGTGATAGAGTGAGCACCTTTCATCTGTCCCAACTCCTACCAACCTAGCAGTTCAAAACTGCAAAAATAAAAATGAAAAATCCAAATAGATAACTAGGTACTGCCTCAGCAGGAAAGGTAACGGGCGTTCCATGCACTCCAATGTCTAGTCATGCCTGCCACATGCCCACGGAAACATCTGCAGATGCAGACAGCACTGGCTGTTTGGCTATAAACAGAAATGAGCACTGAACCCTAGAGTCGGATACAACTGGCTTTTGAGAAAGGGAGACTTTTACCTAGCTAGACTGTGGTGGCTCAGTGGTTAAGAAGCTCGCCTTGTTAGCTGGAAGGCCAGCAAGTTTGCAGTTCAAGACCTGGGTCCTGTATGATGGATTGAGTGCCTGTCGTCTGTCCCAGCTCCTGCCAGCCTAGCAGTTGGAAAGCAAGAAATTGCAGGTCAAGAAATGGGGGCCACTTGGGTGGGGAAAAGATCTTGAGGGCATGAAAGGAGCCTCATCCAGGCATCCCCTGAGCGGAGTTCCTCCAGCAAAAAGCCTTTCAACCCAGAATAATTTCTGACATGATGTACATTGCATTTTGCATTAGTGGGATGACGATTGTATACTGCACCTTGCATTTTGATTTGTAACTGTAACTGCATTGTATTTTTCTATTGTTGCTGATTGATATTTGGGGCTGAGGTTTAATTTTGTAATTTTCATTATAATGTATGTGTTATTTTCTTGTTGTGATTTTTTTTTCTTTTTTGGAATTGTAATCTTATGTATGATATGCATAATCGTATTCTTATTATGTTGTATGGTATATTCCTTATTATTTGTTGTTGGAAGCTCCTCTGAGTGGTGTGTGCATTAGAAGAGTGGGGTACAAATATTATTATTATTATTATTATTATTATTATTATTATTATTATTATTATTATTATTATTATTATTATTATTATATGTAATTTTGTTGTGAACCGCTTTGGGTTGTCTTAGGACAAGGAAAGCAGTATACAAATATCAAATTATCATCACCATCACCATCACTGCTAAGCCACCCGGAGTCCTGTGCTGGAGACTAGCCTTCTGTTCATGCCGCCTGAAATAGCCCCCACCTCGCTCCAGGCGCATGGATGAAAAGCGCACATGCATGCATGGAGAGCTGCTGGTGCCCCCCCCCCCCCCCCCGCTTTTCCCTGGGAAGGGGCGCCCGCTGTGCCCTTGAGCCAGCCGGGGTCACTCGGGGTGGGGGAGCGGCTCTTCCTCGGGCTAGCCTGGCTCCGGCTCCCCCGCCTGCCCTTTGTGGCCGCCCGGCCCATGGGGGGGGGCGTGCTCCCACCCACCCACGTGGAGGGAGACGCCACTGGCCGCCCCTGACAGCTCCAGACGGCGCAGCGAGACACCCCCGCTGGCAGCCCGATCGATGCCGCTCGCCTTTCATCTGACCGGCGGCGCTGCGGGAGGAGGAGGAGGAGGAGGAGGAGGAAGGGCAGTGGGGGGGGGGAGAGAGAGAGAGAGCGAGAGGAGGACTCCAGGGCTTCCCGGAATCGACAGCAACAGCCGCCCGCCGCCGCCTCGAGAGAGAGAGAGTGTGTGGGAGGGAGGCGAAGCGAAGCGGGAGGTGCCGGGGCTTACTGGCCCCACCAGCAGCAGCGCGTTGACAAGCGAGGCCAAGGAGATCGCTCCGGCTACCCCCCTCCCTCCCTTCCTTCCTTCTTTCCCGCCCCGTAAGAGACGGAATGGGGGAAGGAGGAGGAGGAGAATGGGGGGAGAAAGGAGGGGGCCGATAAGGGCCTCCTGACCCACATCTGGCCAGGGAATCCTGCTCAGGGAGCAGAGTAGACCTGGGAAAGAAAGGAAGAAAGAAAGAAAGAAAGAAAGGTAGGTAGGTAGGTAGTATCTTAGGGTAGACGAAGATTTCTCCACCTTGATGCCCCAAGTGTGCTTGGACTTCAGTTCCCAGAAGCCCAAGTCTCTGTGAATCCACACGAATGGGTTTACTCATTCATACATACATAGGTTTATTTGTACCCCGCTTCCCTCAGCCCAAGGGCGACTCGAAGCGGCAGAACAACAAAGCAAAGCAATACAAATATGAACGGCACAGCAAGCCCATTTGTGTGGATTCACAGAGACACGGGCTTCTGGGAAATGAAGTCCAAGAACACCTGGAGTGCCAGTAAGCCCATTTGTGTGGATTCACAGAGACACGGGCTTCTGGGAATTGAAGTCCAAGAACACCTGGAGTGCCAAGGTTCACCATCATGGATCTAGTATCTCCGGGGTGACAAGGAATCTGTAAGCTTTTTGCTGTGGGTCCCCACTGTATAGCTCTTTAATATGTACACATCTGTGGGTGGGCCAAAGCAACAGGCAGACAAGGAGACTAACTGCAACCAAGGTGAAGGATAATAAGGACTAGAGGCAGACTCTGGGCTAAGACCTTCTTCTTAGCTGAGCCGAACAACAGAAATGCAAAACTAAAGGAAGTTAAAAGTAGATTTTTCATCTTCCAGGCCCAAAGGAAGAAAAAGGAAAGGGTGGAAACTGGGTAGGGTGGTGTACTGAAGAGATGGTTTTCATTTCTCACCCAGCCTTAAACTTACATGCAATTTAATTTGAAATGTACTTAATGAACACCATCACTACTTATGCATTTAGGGCAAACATTGGTCCTTTTTCTGTATCTCCCAAGTGATCTGGGGTTATGTTTGGACGGGTACAACTGCTGCATACACTAGTAAAGGTCTCACTTGCTCGAAAACCAGTTGTATCTGACTGTAGGGGTCAGTGTTCATCTTGATTTACAGCCAAAGAGCCAGCGCTGTCTGCTTCCGTGGTCATGTGGCCGGCATGTCTAGTCACCAGAGTGCATGGAACACTCTTACCTTTCCTGCCAACGTGGTGCCTCTTTATCTACTTGCAATCTCTTGCTTTTGAACTGCTAGGTTGGCAGGAGCTGGGGCAAGCTCCCCCATGGCTCAGTGCGTAAGGAGCTGGGCTTGGAGACTGGAAGGACGGGGTTCGATACTTGAGAGCTGCACAATGGGGGGCATGAAAGGAGCCTTATTCAGGCGTCCCCTGCAAAAATCCTTTCAACCCAGAGTAATCTCTGACAAGAAACACACACACACAGGAGCTAGGACAGAGATTGGAGCTCATTCCATTGTGCAGCACTGGGTCTTGAACTGCTGACCTGCCGTCCTTTCAGATGTCAGAGGCTGTCACAAAAGAGAAGGAAGGAGGAGGAAAAGGCAAGAACTCCTACTGATGAAAAGAAAGCATGACTCAACGTTGTGATACCAGAAGCAGGGGATGTGTGTGTTTGTGTGTGTGTGTGTGGGGGGGGGGGGGGATGCACTCACACAGGTGTTGGAAAGGCCAAGTTGGAAAAAGCTGCACAGAGTTCTGGGGGAAAAAGCAATGCTAGTGAGACCTAAAGAGCCGTAGAGATGAATTATCGCATCCTCACAGCTGTTTAGCACATGGATGTGTGGGCCTGGGGCCAAGGGTTACATATCTTGAATTGCAGCCCAACTGGAGCACAGAAGAGGAAGAATGAGAAAGGAAGAAATGGGAATCAGGCATTTTTTTCAACAGGACGCAGAGGTTACTACAGGTGGAAAGCAGGGCTTGACAGAGAGAAGACACAGCCAAGAGAGAGCGGCAGAGTCAAGTAAGCGTTGAGGGAGAAGGGTGAAATGAGAAAGATAGCCGGAGCTGAACAGCGGGAGGATGGCTAAGAGTGCAACCTTGTATGTCCTCAAAGGGGTTGTTCGATTCCGAGAAGCTGCTGGCAACCGTCCAGGTGGTGTCTGGGCTCAGCCTTCTGGTATTAAGAGGATGGGAAGATAGGAAAAACATACCTGAAAGGGAAGGGGCTGCTAATAGAGAAGATGCCTGCAGCCACAAGAGACTAGTTTAGGAGATGCGGGGAGCTTAATTCACCGCCCTCTCTTCTGATCCAATTCTACCCTAAGCAAGCTTGCATCTATAGACCCAAAAGCCTTACAAAACACAGCCGGCCATATGGAGAAACCTATTTCTGTGACCTGAAGCATAGAACAGGGGTCCCCCAACCTTTTCAAGCTGGGGGGTCATGCTTTGAGGGCCAGATGGCCATTTTGCCCTGCCTGCATGATGGGGGTGGTCATTTTGTCGCAACATCTTCAAAGGGGTGGCCATTTTGTTTCTTGAATGTCCTTGGAGGGGTTGGGGGGCACATGAAATGGTGCCGTGGGTTGGATCTGGCCCACGGGTCTTAGGTTGGGAACATTGCAGATTTGTAACTCTGGGGCTACAGTTTCTAGAATCCCCCCTTGCTGTTCTTCAATCGCACAGTCGAGTCTGACCCTTTGTGACCCCATGGACCGCAGCACACCTGGTTCCTCTGTTGTCTGCCATCCTCTGGAGTTTGCCCAGATCTATGCCACCTGCGTCAAGGATGCTGTCTAGCCATCTCCTCCTCTGCTGCCCCCTTTTGCATTCAATCTCTCCTAGCATCAGGGCCTTCTCCAGTGAGTCCTCTCTTCTTATTTGGTGGCCAAAGTACTTGAGCTTCAGCTCCAGGATCTGACATTCCAAGGAGCAGTCAAGGTTGATTTCTTTCAGGATCGAGTGGTTTGACCTCCTTGCAGTCCAGAGGACTCTCAACGTCTTCTCTGGCACCACAGTTTGAAGGCATCTGTTCTTCTGTGCTCAGTCTTCCTTGTGGTCCAGCTCTCACAGCCTCAAGTCCACTGGCTCAGATCCAGGAAAAGCTTTATGGCAAGAACAAACACTTTTGAGGGTATGCAAGAGCTGAAACAAATTAGAAGAGGGGGAAGGAGCTCACTGGACAAGGAAAACCATTAAAGGAGGAGATGGCTGGGGAACTTGACCTCCCCTACGTCACTTGGAGGACCCTGAATAGGCTGAGGGCTGGAGTTCCTAAACACAACACCAACATGCATGCTCAAGTGGGGGATGCTGGTAGGCAACAACATGCTGTGTGAATGTGGAGGAATACAGAATCCGGCTCATTTATTGGCCTGCTGATTACTGCCAGAAACATGTGCTGTTGAGGACTTAACTTTGGCCAACAACAAAGCCAAGGAAGTGGCTTCATTTTGGCAGTCCAAAGTTTGATCTGGACACGAAGAAGAAGAAGAAGAAGAAGAAGAAGAAGAAGAAGAAGAAGACAGACATGACTACTGGGAAGACCGTCGCTTTAACTATGCAGACTTTTGTTGGCAGTGTGATGCTTCTACAAAACTGCTGAGAAACTTAGCATCCTCAAGAGGCTTCCAGGAGCTCAGAGGCAAGCCATGCCTAAGTGCTCAGCAAAAAGAAAACTGAGCAGAACAAGTTTGAAAGGTCCCCCTTCCCACAATTTAAGCAAACCCCCAGATTCTAATTTTCTTTTCTATTTTTTGCAACGAAACAAGGGGTTGCCCTAGTTTTGGCGCTTCATGTAAATCAGCTATTACCTCTTCAGTTCACTGGAACTAACAAAAAACCAACGGAGGTTTCTCTTTGCGACACAGGCAGGTGGGTTCATCGACAGAAAGGCCGTAGGATGTTGTAGCTGTGGTTAGAGAAAGATTGACTATGCTTGCAGCTGAAGGGTAATCCGTCAACTTGGGCTTCCCCATATGGAACTTCCCTTCTTATTTTACCAATTGGGCAGAGAAAGCTTCGCATAATACGTAGGTAGAGTGGCCTAGTTTTTATTTTTCTACCTGACAGCCTGGTGGGAATCAGCTAGGAGAGAAAGGACTTCCAAAACCTGTCTGCATTTATATCCAACAGATGTTTAAACGACCTTTTTATATATGCCTCCTTAGACAGACTGCGGTGGCTCGGTGCTTAAGATGCTGAGCTAGACAACTGGAACGTCGGCAGGTCAGGAGTTTGAGGCCCGAGTGCTGCATGATGAAGTGAGCTCCCATCTCTGTCCAAGCTCCTGCCAACCTAGCAACATGAAAGTAAGAAACTGCAAGTAGATAAATAGGGAACAACTTTGGTAGGAAAGGCAACAGCATTCGGTGTGTTCCAGCATCTAATCCTGCTTTCCACATGACCACGGAGACGTCTGCAGACATAGATGTAAACAGAGATGAGCACTGAATGCTAGAGTCAGATACGACTGGCTTTTTCAGCAATGGTGTTGGATCATAAATGGCTGCAAAAGAAGCCAACAATGTTTTAGGTTACATTAACAGAGCTCTAGTCTCCAAAACCCTGTAAGATACTACTAGCGCCCCTCCATGCAGAACTAGTTAGACTACATCTAGAGCAGTGGTTTACAATGTGGGTCCCAGGCCACACTGGGTTCAATCCCCAGAAGCCTCAGTCAGTACATTGGCTGATCAGTGCTTTGGGGAATTGACTTAGGCTTCTGGGAATTGTGTTTTCATGTCTGGGTTGAAAGGATTTCTTTTTTCTTTTCTTTTTTTTTGCAGATGATGCCTGAATGAGGCTCCTTTCATGTCCCCCATCATGTAATTCTCGGGTATCGAACCCTGTCCTTCTGGTCTCCAAGCTCAGCACTTTACCCACTAAGCCACTGGAGGAGCTCTTCTGGGAATTGAAGTCCAACAACAACCAAAGGTTGGGAGCACACTGTACCAGAGTCCTGTGTCCAAATCTGGGCACCGCACTTCAAGAAAGATGCAAACCAATTAGAGTAGACACAGAGAAGAGCAACAAGGATGATCAGAGGAGTGGAAACCAAGCCCTAGGAGGAAAGACTGAAGGAGCTGAGCATGTTTGGCCTTAAGAAAAGGAGACTGCGAGGGGATATAGGATGATAGCGCTCTTCAAATAAATGAAAGATTATCCTCAAGAAGAAGGATCTGTTCTCCATCACCCCAGAGTGCAGGATGCATAATAATGGCCTGAAACAGGAAGCCAGATACAGTGACCCCCCCGACTAACAACACTTTCGAATAGTGTCATTTTTGATTAATGACGCTACCGACGCCACCCACGTGAACTCTCACACAAAGACGAAAAAATGTTGCTATTTGAATAACGATTTTTTTTACCGTCGTTGTGCGAAAAACAATGTTTTTTGATGTTCTGCGGGAGATCTCCCATAGGAAACCGCAAAACGACATTTTCCACATGACGCTACTTGGTGAACCAAGCAACGTTGTTATGTGAGGGTCTACTGTATAGGCTGAATATCAGGGAAAACTCCTTAATGGTTAGAGCAGTACGACAGTGGAACCAACTGCCTTGAGAGAGAGAGAGGTGGTGAGCACTCATCACTGGAAGCATTCAACAGAGCATGGGCCCACCATCTGTCATACGTGCCTTGATTTGGACTCTTGCATTGAGCAGAGGGTTGGACTCAATGGCCTCAAAAGCCTCTCACAGCTCAGTGTTTCTGTGATTTTATGAATTCAGAAAGGAAAGCAACAGCCAGGGGACATTATAATCCTTGGCTAGAATCCATTTAACCTACGCAAGGCAGTAAAGTTGGTCGCCCAGGTGAATTTACTGAAGTTGGTCACAGACCCAAGACCCGAAGGCAACCTACTGTGTCACCTAGTGATGCCAGACTTAACCATAAAAGTTATCTTTCACCCTCCTGGCCTGATCCAGACAAGGGGAAGTCCTACCTGTTTGTTTGTTTGTTTGTTTGCTTGCTTGCTTGCTTGCTTACCTGCTGCCATTTCCCCCGCTTCCATCTTATTGCTCACAGCCACGCATGGGCACGTTTTAATTAGCTTATTACTTTTTATCTGAAAAGACATGAGGCTGAGAAATAAAATGGCTCGGGGGTGGGGGTGGGGAGACAAGAACAACTCACGGTGGCAGCTTCTCCCACTACCATCTACGATGATTAAACTCTGTGTCGCTCCAGCGCAATGAATTTTATCGCAGCTTTATTTCCTTTACAGTCAAGAGTCACCAGAGTTGATTTGATTAATTTTTCCCGTCCCCACCCTCCCCCTCCTGAATATTCAGTGGATATGCTTATTATTTTTATCCACTGAATTTCATCATTTCACTGGGTTAGGGGAGGCTTCGGAAGAAGCAAACCATCAAAACAAGTCATCACACACACACACACACACACACACACACACACACACACACACACACACAGAGCAATGCATCACAATTAGCAATTGCAATTGCACTTATACACTGCCCTAAAGTGTTTTGTCCACTCTCTGTATGGTTCATTAGGTAATTAGCATTTTTTGCCCCCAACACACTATTTCCCTAGTTTTAGAGGTCCAAATTAGGTACCTTGACTTATATTCAGGATGACTTATAGTCGAGTCTATACGGTAACAGAGCTAAAAACAAAATAGAGTTAAAAAGGGCTAGATGACAGCTTGCCAATATCGGGCCACATCAAGAGCATTTCCTCTTGCCAACATAAAGTCCTCCTCAGTGCATGTTGAGGGGCATCGTGTGCATTGCATCAAATGGGAGAAAGTTTATACTTCTCCACATTCACACAGGCTGTCATCTACAGGGAAACCCTGTTAGCTCTTGATCTTCCTACCCCTGTGCACAGTCTATTTAAAGCAGAGGTTTCCAACTTAAGGCCCATGGGCCGGATCTGGCCCATGGCTTAATTTCATGTCACCCCCCCACCTTCAAGGGCATTTGAGAAACAAAATGGCCACCCGTTTGAAACTATTGGGACAAAATGTCCATCCCCATCATACAGGCAGGGCAAAATGGCCATCTGGCCCTCAAAGCTGATTGAGGGAGCGTGATCTGGCTCATGGCTTGAAAAGGTTGGGAACCCCTGATTTAAATCTTTCCACACAGGCCATGGATGTTCTTGGCCAGGCTTAACCACTGAATTACAGAGACTCAAGAAATCCTTTACTTCTTCCATTTAACCCCCATCTCAAACCCTGCTTTTCAAGCCAAACCTAAGGTGTCAACCTTAATTTTGTTCACCTAAACCGACTGCCATTACCATATCTTGGAGGAGTGAGTTCCACAAATTAATTCTCTTTAGCGTGAAATATTTTGCCACCCCACAGCCTCCCACCAAATAGCTCCTGTGGGCTACTCAGCACTCAATTAAAGAAAACAGCCCAGCAAGTTGGCAGTTCAAGACCTGGGTCCTGCATGACAGTTTGAGTGCCTGTCTCTGTCCCAGCTCCTGCCAAGCTAGCAGTTCAAAAGCAAGAAATTGCAAGTAGATAAACAGGGACCACTTTGGTGGGGAAAAGATCTTGGGGTCATGAAAGGATCCAGACATTCTCTGAGTGGAGTTTCTCCAGCAAAAAAACCACCTTTCAACCCAGAATAATTTCTGTCATGAAATTATTATTATTAGCACATTATCAAAGTAGGCAATGGAGGGAGGGAGGTTTTGGAAATGTGAAAGAAGGAGCTGATTAATTGGGAAGAATCACCAGGCTAGGTATTAGAAGACAGAAAAATACTTTTGAAGGAAAAAATGTGTTCTGTTATCAGATATTTGATAAGGACATCTTTCTAGTTCTGTCAAAGTACTAGTACAGGCTATGTTGATAAAGCAAATTAAAGGAGTGATAAAATGTGTCTCAACTTGTATCTTCAATACATCGTTACACCCTGTTTCCCCCCATCACAACTCTGTTTTGTTGGGAATGCTGCCCCTGCAGACATTTGCATGCAGGATGAAAAGGCGGTGTTTAATTATTGCATTCTGGGGTGGGGGTGGGGGGGAGTTTCCTCCCTTATTCTAAGCAATTAGTCAGATGCTTTCAAGCAAGCAAGTTTGCATGCTTTTAAAAGGAGAGGCTTAGCTGTTATTTTAACAGTGGATAGTCACTGCAGTGGCTCAAGTCGCTAAGACGCTGACTGGGAAGCGGAAGGTCAGCAGTTCGATTCCCGAGTACTGCAGGACGGAAATGAGCTCCCGTCTTCATCCCAGCTCCTGCCAACCTAGCAGTTCGAAAGCAAGAAATTGCAAGTAGATAAATAGGGACCACTTCGGTGGGAAGGTAACAGCGTTCCGTGCGCTCCGGTGTCTAGTCATGCCTGCCACATGACCACGGAAACGTCTGCAGAAGCAGACAGCGCTGGCTCTTCGGCTTAGAAACAGAGATGAGCACTGCACCCTAGAGTCGGATACGACTGGCTTTCGAGCAAGGGAAACCTTTACCTTTACTTTAGTCCCTATTCAGTAGGGACTATCGCGGTTTAGTGGTTAAGATGCTGAACTTGATGAGTGGAAGGTCGGCAGGTCAGTAGTTTGAGACTCGAGTGCTGCATATGATGGAGTGAACTTCTGTCTCTGTCCCAGCTCATGCCAACCTAGTAGTTTGGAAGCAAGAAACTGCAAGTAGATAAATAAGTGGGAAGGTAAACAGCGTCCTGTGCACTCCGGTGTCTAGTCATGCCTGCCACATGTCTATGGAAACATCTGAAAATGCAGACAGCTGTGGCTCCTTGATTATAAACAGAGATGAGTACTGAACCCTAGAGTCAGATATGACTGGCTTTTGAGCAAAGGTGCCCTTTACCTATTCCTATTCAACATCATGCTTACATCACAATCTCCAAATTTCCCTGTCAATTAAAAAAACACTTTAGGATTATTCAATTTCCCCCTACTTAGATTTCATTTTTCTTCATCATTAAATTTAAGGAAGTGTAAAAAAGACTGCAGTAGCTCAAGTTGCTAAGACGCTGACTGGGAAGCGGAAGGTCAGCAGTTCAATTCCCGAGTACTGCAGGACGGAAATGAGCTCCCGTCTTCGTCCCAGCTCCTGCCAACCTAGCAGTTCGAAAGCAAGAAATTGCAAGTAGATAAATAGGGACCACTTCGTTGGGAAGGTAACAGCGTTCCGTGCGCTCCGGTGTCTAGTCATGCCTGCCCCATGACCACGGAAATGTCTGCAGAAGCAGACAACGCTGGCTCTTCGGCTTAGAAACAGAGATGAGCACTGCACCCTAGAGTCGGATACGACTGGCTTTCGAGCAAGGGAAACCTTTACCTTTAAAAAAGATTCAAGGCTATTTCCCCACCTAAACGCCAAACACAATTAAAGGCCAACCTGTTTTGTTTCAAATACTTATATTACATATATTCTACATATACAATCCTCCATAGACATGCAAACACCACGTTGTGTCCAGATGAGGCAACCTAGAAAACAATGTGCAAACAAACAAACCAAAACATGAAAAGCAGCATGAAAATAAAGAAAATAAAGCCAGCACAAGCAAACAAAAATATGTCAGGGGGGGGACTGCTAAAAACCCAAACAATTAACCAATGAGAGAGAAATCAAATTGCTAGCAAATTTGATACAATGTATACCCAAAGGGTTATTCAGGGCCTCCCTTGATGTGAACTATTTACAGTATTTATTTATTTATCTGCAGTTGTTTATACTTTGTTGTACAGCTGGAAGGACTCTTTGAGTGGCTTGTAGTTAATTAAAAACAAGACAAAGATGGACCCTTTTCATCAGGCTTAAGATGTAGGAAGGTAAGGTAAAGGTCTGCCTTGCTCAAAAGCCAGTCGTATCTGACTCTAGGGTTCAGTGCTCACCTCTGTGTACAGCCAAAGAGCCAGTGCTGTCTGCATCTGCAGACGTTTCCGTGGTCATGTGGTAGGCATGACTAGACACCAGAGTGCACGAAACACTGTTTACCTTCCCACCAAAGTGGTACCTATTTATCTACTTGCAATTTCTTGCTTTCAAACTGCTAGGTTGGCAGGAGCTGGGACAGAGGCTGGAGCTCACTCCGTTGTGCAGTACTTGGGTCTTGAACTGCTGACCTGCTGGCCTTCCAGTCAGCGTCTTCACCACTTGAGCCACTGCAGATATAGGAAGATGCAAAAGTTTTAAAAAAGAATTTAGTATGTTGTTGTTCAGTCACACAGTCGAGTCCGACCCTTTGTGACCGATAAGAAAACCAAATTTCCTGAGCTGATACAGCTGCTCTATGGTCTTATCTCTCTCCTTCCTTCAACCTGGTCTGAAAGGCCAGCACTGGCAAACATTATTTTTCAGTTTCTGCACCCAGAGGTCACCAGTTAGTTTGGCTAGTTAATCGTTGTTCATCCAGGATATGCCTAACTAAGCAAAGGACATGATCGGATAGCAAGCTTCAAGTTAAACTAGTAGTCATCGCAACCAACCTGGAGGTGAAACTGAATGGCAAGCTTATGTATTCCACCTTGAGTTGCACTATGCACGGGAAAGGAGGGTATTGATGTAATAAATCAGACTGATAATTAATAATTATTGTTTCACCTCTTCAGCTGCCCTGAGCCACTCTCTTTGATTAGTGGAGAAATACAATTCAAGCGGCGTCAATTATTTATGTCCAATTTGGTTAATTTCACAGCCAGGCTGTATAGATGCAAACATATACAGTCAGGTTTTTTTAAAGGGAAAAAGTTGAAAGCATAAGATCTATTTGATGCTAATTTCTCATCCCTCTATCTCTCCTCTTCAGTAAAATGCTATTTTTAAAATTTATCTGTTATGCTAATCATTCTGTACCTCTGTACCTGATATATATAAATTGATGCCACGAAGCTTCACTCGTGTCTGACAAAGCGGACTTGGTCCATGAAAGCTCACGTTAAAATATAGCAGTGAGTCTTTAAAATGCCACATCATTTTTTGTCTTTTTAATTTGTTTACTCTCTGATCTGTTCAGCAACTAAACTCAAGGATTTGGGGCTAGAAAAAAATGATTCTGGATCTCCCAAGTTTTGTCTGCCTGGGCTGTAGGATTTCCTTAAGTGGTCTCTGGACCTTCTAAGAAAGACTTTGTACATATTATATCCCCATTATCTCCTAGGGCCGTGATGGCGAACCTTGGTACTCTAGATGTTCTTGGACTTCAATTCCCAGAAGCCCAAGCACCCTGTGAATCCACACGAATGGGTTTACAGCGATTCATCCGACCCGCGCTGCCCTCATCACTCCCGGAAGTGGAGGTAAAGCATGCCTGTACGGAGGAAGGGTTAACCCGGAAGAGTCTTAACCGTCCGGGCACATTGGAGCAATGAGGGCAGTGCAGGCTGGATGAATCGCAGTAAACCCATTCGTGTGGATTCACAGGGTGCTTGGGCTTCTGGGAATTGAAGTCCAAGAACATCTGGAGTGCCAAGGTTTGTCATCACGGTCCTAGGGTGAGTTGTAGAAACAGAAATAGTACAGCTGTTATTGGTGGTTGGGACTTCTGTGGCTTACTGGTTAAGATGCTTAACTTGATGCCTGGAAGGTCGGCAATTCAAGACCTGAGTACTGCACAACAGAGTGAGCTCCCATCTCTGTTTCAGTTGTTCCCTGCCAAGCTAACAGTTCGCGCAAGCAAGAAATTGCAAGTAGATAAATAGGAACCACTTTGGGTTTTATTTTTAAAAAATAATTTTATTATATAAGAAAAGACATACAATAAAAAGAGGACACAATAAAAATTGCACCCATCACCTTTTGTACAGTGTTGCTCTTAACATCTATTATAACCCTACCCCAAATAAATTTGTGAACCTCACGTTCCTTAAAACTATACTTCAAATACCACTTCATGAGTTTCCTTGATTATCAAAAAAATTAATGTATTTTTGACGTGGAAATAACCCTTCCTTTTTAACTAAACAGTAGTTTATAAACGGATTCCACATTTCCCAAAAGTCGTTTTCCTTTATTTCACCCCTTTTTTTGGCTCATTTGTCAAGTTAAAGTATCATTAAGGGCAATGCGCCAAGTTTGATTGTACCAATTATCTAACTTCAAGTCAAACTGATCCTTCCAAGTCAAGGCTATCATTTGTCTCGCTACGGTTATTAAAACCATCAAAAGCTCTTTCTTATTTTCATCTATCCCATAATCCTTAACCTCTCCTAGTAGAGCAATCTTTCGGTCTAGGCTTATCCGAATCTCCAAGATTTTGCCCAACTCCATCTCCACCTTTCCTCCAAACTTCTGAGCATACCTACATCCCCACCACATAGGGTACCAGTATCTTAATGTCCAAATCTTTTCCCCATTCTTCTTTTAAGGTGAGCTGAGCATCCTCACTTCTATTAATTATCCAGTAAATCTTTCCCACCCAACCTTTCCTGGTTGTCATTCCTCTTCTGGCCTTTAATAATATTTCTTCAAACTCTGTCTGGGTTCTTTTTTCCTCCATTTCTACCCTTCTTAATTTATTATTCCAACTTTCTATCCGGGCACATTGTATCCAGCTCAGTTCCAGCTTTTGATACAACTCTTCTCTTTTAGTTAATGTTGCTCCTTGATGTAACCAATTCTTTAATAACAATACTTTATTCTAAAGTAACTTTTGCTTTATACCTTTGGTTTTATTTGTCAGCGTAATCTAGTATTTCTATTATTACTGAATGGCTCTTCGCTAATTAATTCTTCATTCCCCCCCCCCCCCCCAAATGTCCAACACTTCCCTCATTACTCTGTTCTCTATTTTGTCAACCTGTAGATTCTCCTGATCTCTTAAAAAGAGACCACCACCATATTTCCTAATTTCTGAGGTTTTCTTGTACCACTTTATCCTCTTCCCCTTGACTTAATATTTCTATTATTCTCTTTAAGTGAAACCACTTTGGTGAGAAGCTAAACAGCATTTTGGGCACTCCAGTGTTTAGACAGCACCGGCTCTTTGGCTCTGAAACAGAGATGAGTACTGAACCCTAGAGCTGGATACGACTGACTTTCGACCAAGGGCAACCTTTACCTTTTTGTTTGTTTGTTTATGTTGCTTTGTGAGTTTGAATTTTTTCTTGGATATTTTAAGAGGCTGCCTTTTGTAAACGTGTTTTACTGTTTGAAACCATATTTCGTATGTTTTATGATCTGTAACTGTATCTGCATTTTTATTATTGTATTTTGAATGCTGTATGCCACTTTGGGTCACCCATTGGGTCGAGGAAAGCAAGATATAAATAAAAATATTATTTATTTATGTATTTATTTATTCGACTTGTATGCCGCCCCATGGCGTACCTTGTGAGTCCCAGTTCCAAAGTGTCTGTGTCCGGAACAAAATTGGGGTGAGGGGGCCCTGTGGCCCACAAATTGGGGGAAAAATTACACATCCCAGTGGCCCTTGCAGCATGCCTCAGCCAATTGGGGAGGACAGCACTGAGGCAGGAGAGGCAGGACTAAGGTCCAACGGGATTGAAACAGCGTCCTAAGAGCTAGCTCAGTAGTGCACTGCTGATTGCCTATGGTTAAGGTGGTAAGGTGGGAGGGAAAGAGGGATGCGTAGAGTGTGTGTGTCCAGGGAGGAAGGGAATGGGAGTGTGTAAGTGTGGGTGTGGGTAGGAGGGCGAGGTGTGTGTGTGTGTGTGTGCACATATTTTGTAAGTTTTTTTCTTTAAAAAAAACTGTTTGCTATGTAAATGAACATCAAGGAAGAGCATGAAAAGCGACGGTAGCATTTGACATCCCAGGTCTCATGGTATGATGATGGGAGAAAAAGACACTTTACAAGACAAGGGGTTGTGAAGAACATCATTAACATTTATCCAGGGCCAGGTAAAGATACGTTGGAGTCATAAGCTATGCAAAATTTAGGAGGCTCAAGTGGCTATAGATGCTGACTGAGAGGTGGGAGGAAGGTCAGCAGTTCGATTCCCGAGTAACTGCAGGACGGAATGAGCTCCCGTCTTTGTCCCAGCTCCTGCCAACCTAGCAGTTCGAAAAGCAAGAAATTGCAAGTAGATAAATAGGGACCACTTCAGTGGGAAGGTAAACAGTGTTCCGTACACTCTGGTGTCGAGGCATGCTTGCCACATGACCACGGAAATGTCTGCAGAAGCAGACAACGCTGGCTCTTTGGCTTTGAAACAGATGAGTACTGAACCCTAGAGTCGGATACGACTGGCTTTCGAGCAAGGGAAATCTTTACCTTTTTACCAGGGCCAGATAAAGATATATTGAAGTCACAAGCTATGCAAAATTTAAGAGGCTCTAGTTATTATTAGTTTTTAAAACTCAAAGCAAATTAATCTAAACCCATATTACATTAAATAAAATATCTCTAAGCATGTACCAGGAATAATAACAATAACAAATGATTACAAGAACAACCTACCTTTCAGTCAATTTTTTTCTTGAGTTTTCTAGGTGGAGAATACACAGACATTTCTTTGGTCTTGCGGCAGGCATGACTAGGCACCGGAGTGCACAGAACGCTGTTACCTTCCCCACCTAAAGAGTACCTATTTATCTACTTGTAATTTCCTGCTTTCAAACTACTAGGTTGGCAGGAGCTGGGACAGATGATAGGCACTCACTCCATCACACAGCACTCAGTTCTTGAGCTGATCTGTCGACCTTCCAGTCACCAAGTTCAGCACCTTAACGACTAAGCCACCGCGGCCCCTTAAATGCAAAATTAATTCTGGTTGGGGCGGGGTGGTGAATGAAGTTCTGGAGCACCAGTAGAGTTTCACACTTATCTGGAGTACAGGCTGATGGGTAAGTAGAATTTATTCTTTAACAATATCACACGGCAGATCCATTTACCACCACTGGTATTTATACAGATCAAATTATTCTACAGCAATGGGTAGAAAGTTGGGTTTCACTTACCAGTGATAACTTTTGTTCTTCGAGTATATAGTTTGTGAATACACACTATTGGGTTATTCGCCTGTGCAGAACATCGATGTTTTGCGCAGGCGCATAACCCAATAGTGGGGATTCACAAACTATACGAAGGAGAACCTTTATTTTTCCTCTCTCTAGACCTGCTGGGTTCAAACCCAGAACTGACCCCATGCAAAGCCAGTGTTAGGCACTGAGCTGTTGTGCTTTGTGAATCCAAACCCTCTTTGGGTGAGAAATATGCAATCCAGACACACCTGGTTTCTGCAGAATACATGAGTGGAGTTTCCTCTATACCTCCACAGAGAAGGCCCACTTTAGCGATCATCTCACCAGGGGGTCGTTATTAGAGCTTATAATTTATATTTATTTCTATACAAGTAATTGTTCAGCCCATGTTCTGCATTCAAAGCAGGCGAAGACCAATGGAAAAGCGAGGGAAGAAGGGGGGAGCCCCCTAAATGCGGGAAATTGCCGACGTACAATAAGGGCATGAAATGAAAGATGAACAGAGGCAGTTTTGAAAGGATTCTTAAGAAAGGCAATGGTTGAATTAAAACTCTGCTGGGCGGGTGGGGTGAACCATCTCTTGCCTTTGTAGCCACGACCTCTTCAGTTTCAGGCCTCACCAACTTTGAAACACAGGCTTACGTTTATTCTATTTAGATAGTTGTAAAAATCCTTAATTCATAATTCTGTGACATGAAAGCTTGTAAAGTCTCAAACAATATAGAACCCAAAAGCGCAGTTCACAAGATAATTAGAATTTTGCCCCCTGGGGACTCATTTAACAAACCTTGGAAGGATGGAAGGCTGAGTCAACCTTGAGTCCTGGCCGGGATCGGACTCACAACCTTTTGGTTGCATTACAGTGGTTTAACCACTGTGCCACCAGGGCTCCTAACAGGAATGGAGCAGAGTTTATAGATAAGCTCAGCCGGGTTCTGGCAAGCCCAAAATTGACAATGAGCGCAGGTGGCAAAGCTGAGAATTGGCCCAAGGGTTTCTATGGCCCTGAATACAACCGAGGGAAAGAGGAGAGGGTGTTGGGAAAGCAGAAGTCTGCCTTCAAACCTGGCAAGCAGAGCAGAAATTTTTTAAGCTGTCAGACCGGAGTAAGAAAGTGGAGAAGATGGAAGGCGAGACAAGCCTGAAAGGCCAGGAGGAATAGGAAACCACGTCTCTTGCCCAGAGGCGAGCAAGACGCAACTGCCAGGCTTGTGTAATGAACAATCTCCCATTTGGCTGAATCAGCCCTGGCAGTTTTGTCAAGTCCCTTAAAGCTCAGCCAAATTAAAACAGCTAGGCTTTCCCCCTTCCTTTCCCCCTCCCAGCCTCAAACTACCACTGCCTGCCTGTCTCCCTGGTGGCATGAAAAGGCAAGGGGATGTGTGTGGCTCAAGTGGTTAAGATTCTGAATTCACTGACTGGAAGGTCAGCAGTTCGATTCCCGGGGAACTGCATGATGGAGTGAGCTCCCGTCGTCTGTCCCAGCTCCTGCCAACCTAGCAGTTCGAAAGCAAGACATTGCAAGTAGATAAATAGGGACCACTTTGGTGGGAAGGTAAACAGCGTTCTGTGGTGTCAAGGCATGCCTGCCACATGACCTCGGAAACTGGCTTTCGAGCAAGGGTGACCTTTACCTTTACCTTTCTTGCTAAGATGTTGTCTAGAGGGAGCTTTCTAAGCCCACTTTAGCATGAAAAAACCAAACCAAAAAAACAAGCAATTTGAAGACTTCTGGTTGCTTAATTACTAAAAAGATTTGTTTTCAGTGTGAGCTTTTGTGGATCATAATCTACTTCCGACACATGATGCGAAATATTTAGGCACAATTTTATATACAAGTCACCTCCTGTATCTGCAGGCGATACATTCCAAGACTTGCCACGGATACTTGAAATCGTGGATAACAGCAAACCCATCTATTTTACATTGCAGACAGTGGCCTCTAGTGGCCAGCTCTGATAATGTACCATAGAAATACGTATACTGTATATTATTTATCTGAAGATGTGTTAATTGAATATTTTTAGATATTTGGTGTGTATGTCTATGTATGTGTGTGTAACCTATATATGCCTTTCCTTCCCTCCCTCTTTACCTTCCAGACACATACCTGTCAAGTATCCCAGATTGGCTAATTGGGGGTGCTATAAAGAAAACCAGGAGAGCAAGTCACTTGAAAAATTCCCACCCAACTCCCCCTTGACTTTGTTCCATTGCCACCTGTGAAAATAAAACAAGTCTTTTCTCAGACTAGATGTGTTTGGTGCCAACCTTTGGTTGAAGGAGGAAAATAGCCTAAACAGCAATCCTAATTCACCTGGAACACCGTCTACTGCAAAGGTGCCCCCCCTCCCCCAGATGCTGTCAGTTTACAGTACCCAGATTTTCCTTACACTAAATTAAAATTTAAAAGACCCACTGGAAAATACCACACAGAAGGATAATTAGCACAGACGTTTGAACTTGGGAATGTCTGGGCAGGTTTGCAGCAGAGCTAAAAGCATAAAGATTGGTTGGGCCAACTTGTTTACTCAAAGTAAGGTAAGCAGCGCTCCGTGCGCTCCGGTGTATAGTCATGCCTGCCACATGACCACGGAAGCGTCTGCAGAAGCAGACAGCATTGGCTCTTTGGTTACAAACAGAGATGAGCACTGAACCCTAGAGTCGGATACAACTGGCTTTCGAGCAAGAGTGAAATTGACCTTTATCTAGGGATAACTACACAAGATGGCCTTCCCTTTGTGTTCAGGCCTTCCAGAAAGACAAAGTTAAGCCCGTGGTGAGGCAGGCAAGAAAATTACTTTTTCTTTTCCCCATTCCTCTGCACTTATCTAGAGCCACCGTTCCCATGTGCTTGAAAGCCAGTCGTATCTGACTCTAGGGTTCAGTCCCCATCTCTGTTTATAACCAAAGAACCAGGGCTGTCTGCATCTGTAGATGTTTCCATGGACATGTGGTAGGCATGCCTCTACACCAGAGTGCATGGAACGCTATTTACCTTTCCCACCGAAGAGGTCCCTATTTACCTACTAGCAATTTCATGCTTTCGAATGGGTAGGTTGGCAGGAGCTGGGGACAGACACGGGAGCTCACTCGGTCAAGCAGCACTCGGGTCTCGAACTGCTGACCTTCCAGTTGTCAAGTTCAGCGTCTTAACCACTAAGACTCCGCAACCCCTAAAACATGAGGAAGCGGGTGGCTATCTTGACTCAAGCAGAGTTGGACAACCCCAGACTTGCAAATTGAGGAGTCCAGGTTGAAGAGTAGATTTTCTGGCCCAAACCCCAAATTTAGCTCCATTCTTTTCTTGATAGATAGATAGATAGATAGATAGATAGATAGATAGATAGATAGATAGATGCAGTAGATAGATAGATAGATAGATAGATAGATCTTTATTGTCATTGTCTCTCCGCTGGCCAACCTCAGCCAGGCTTCCTCGGAAGGAGTCCCCAGGCAAAGCCAAAACAAGAGGTTTCTTTCACGGCTGCCTCTCTTCTCTCTTTTTGACAAACAGGTTTCAGTTGGAGAATTCCCCCTCCACCACTAGCTCTTTCCTCCCACACCCTACCCATCTGGTTATAGTTTGTACCGTGACATGTTTCCTCTTGCGGTCTGTTTGCTTTCGGAAAGGAAAAGAAATAATAATAAAACAAGCCTCAACCCAAGAGATGGGGGAAAGAAATGCCCTTGTACCCTTGTCACAGTCAGTTTGAAAATATATATATATATATATATATATATATATATATATATATATATATATATATATATATATATATATATATATATATATATATATATATATATATATATATATATATATAGGGGGGGGTTCCTTTTCTCAACCCTCATTTTTTTAGCACAGGGGTACCCAAACTTTTCAGGTCGTGGGCCGGTCACTTGGTTCCTCCCACTGGATGCGGAAGTAAAACGTGCCTTGCAATTGCTTTGAGTTGTCTCACGACAAGCAAAGTGGTATATAAATAATAATTAATAATAATTAATAATTAATAATAATAATCTGTTTTGCAACGGGATGAGATAGATTTTTAGGCTGCCATTTTCTCTGCTTAAACCAGGGGTGCCCAAACTACGGCCCACAGGCTGGATCTGGCCTCCGACACCAATTCACCCAGCCCACACTGCCCTTGCCATGCAGTC
This sequence comes from Bradypodion ventrale, assembly GCA_035047345.1. Classification (NCBI taxonomy): domain Eukaryota; kingdom Metazoa; phylum Chordata; class Lepidosauria; order Squamata; family Chamaeleonidae; genus Bradypodion; species Bradypodion ventrale. The sequence goes on along the minus strand of JAWDJE010000017.1, from coordinate 3,593,561 downwards.
CCCGAGTCTCAAACTGCCAACTTGCCAGCCTTCCAGATAACAAGGCGAGCTTCTTAACCACTAAGCCAGTGGAAGACATCATTTTCTTATGCCCCAAACATCAGTAATTGGGACTTCTTTCTTCACCTGAGACCTGTTTCCTTCAAACTTCACTCAAATGAAAAAATCCCTGCAATTAATATCTGCAAGGAACTTAACAACGCCTAGTATGGTTCGTTCTCTCTCTCACACACACACAGACACGCACAAATATACACACTCAGCCACCCTCTCTACACCCAAGAGGGATCTCGTGCGGCCTCATCTATCACCTTGTATTGTGTCCCAGGATAAAATTACTCATCTGAGCCTAATGATAAATTAAATCAAGTCTGGAGTAAAGAGGATTAATGGTTCTGTGTTCAGCGCAGGCAGCCGTAGAGGTGGTCGCGGCAGAGCCACCTCGGCTGCCAGGGTTTTTCAACGCTCATTAGAAACAATAAAGCTGATTGTTGAGTGGAGATTTCCGCATTTTCTCAGGCAGGCAAGCGGAACCTTCCCCCGGGGAAGTAAAGAAGGTGTGAGTGGCTTGCAGTTTCCTTCACAGATTATGGAGTTTATTATTTATCAGGTAATACGGGGGAACTTTTTATAACGTGCAAATGGGGGCTGGAACAGTCTCCAGCCATTCCCCAATGATGTGATGCAAGAAATGAGCAATTCAAATCCTTTAAGGCTCCCTTGAGCTCAGAGCGCACTTTTTTTCCGATGGTGGAGTCAGCCCTCTGCGTCTCTGCATAATTTACTGTGGAACTGGTCACAACTGGGCCTGGCGGAGGCTGCCTCCAGTATCTCTGGTTCCTCTTCTTTCTGAGTCCAGATCAAACCTTGGACTGCCAAAATGAAGCCACTTTCATGGCTTTGTCATGGACCAAAAATTAAGTCCTCATCAGCACATGTCTCTGGCAGTATGGCAGACCAGGAAATGAGCCGGATTCTGTATCTCTCCATGTTTACACAGTGTATTATTGTCTGCCAGTAACCCTACTTGAGCATGTTAGTCTTGCATTTAGGGACTCCAACCTCAGCCTATTCAGGGTCCAAGTGACGTAGGAGAGGTTGAATTCCTCAGCCATATCCTCCTTCAATGTTGTTCCTTGTCCAGTGAGTTCCTTCCTCCGTTTTCCAATTTGGTTTTGCTCTTGCGTACCCTCAAGATTGTTTGTTCTTGCCATAAGGCTCTTCCTGGATCTGAGCCGGCAGACTTGAGGCTCATATCTGGCTCAGTGGTTAAGAAGCTTGCCTTGTTAGCTGGAAGGCATGTATAGTGGCAATTTCAAGACTTGGGTACTGCATGATGGATTGAGCACCCATCTATGTCCCAGCTAATGCCAACCTAGCAGATCGAAAGTGCAGTAGATAAACAGGGGCCACGGGGTGGGAGAGATATTAGCGACATGAAAGGAGCCTCATTCAGGCATCCCCTGAGTAGAGTTTCTCCAGCAAAAATCCTTTCCACCCAGAATAATTTCTGACATGACATCATTATTATAGAGGATGTCAAGGGTAGTTCATAGCAGATCTAACCAAAGCTTCTCATGACAAGCTATATATGACCACAATGTATACATTAAGCCATAGTCTCAGTCAGTAGTTTTTATTAATTAATCTGCAACATTAGGGGAGGGGGGGCCTTGTATGGAGCCACTGAAATAAACCTTGGCTGAACAATCCCTCAAGCAGTGATGGTGAACCTTGGGCACTCCAGGTGTTCTTGGACTTGAATTCCCAGAAGCCCATGTCAGCACTCCTGCGGGTCAGGGATTCTGGGAATTGAAGTTCAACAAGACCTGGAGTGCCATCACTGCACCTCAGCTCCCATTTGTGAGTTGAAAGGGACATTTTCCCATAGAAGAAACCCTAATAAGCAGAGAAAGAAACGTAGAGCGAGGAGCCCTGTGTGTCCAGAGCAAACTGTTCTTTCCAGTGCTATCAGCTCCCCTCCAGCATACAAACATATTCTCCTCCCGTTCCTTTGTTCATGGCCAGAGCAGATGGGAGAGATTTTTCCATTAACCCAATATTGATCTCCCATTTGCACTAGGGAGGAAACAGTTTTTAAAGACCTGCAGCTCTGGCTCCAAATCTGTATTTTTGGAAAGTGCATTTGTGGGGGGGAGAGAAGGTTTTTTGGGTAAATGACTTGAGCCACTCACCAGGGATAGCAGCCAACAGGCAAAGTTCCCAGCAGAGATTTTGCAAGCCGATCCATCTAGGTCCCACCCAAAGTCACACACCAGGTTCCATCATGGTTAATCAAATCTTTCTCTGCTGGAGACCATGCGGAAAAATCTATGCCACTCAGAGCAAGCACAGCCTAGACTAGATAGAAAAGGAGCCTGGTATATTATAGGGTGGCCTTCCCATGCTCCATAATCTGGAGATAATTAAATAGTTCGTCTGGGCATGGCCATCATTGCATTGGTTCTTAATCTCTGGCACTCCAGATGTTTGGGATTTCAAAAGATAGCCAGGAGGAAACAGGGAACCGCTAACTCAAGTTTGGCAGTTTTCCATTGGAGGCTTAGGCCAGTCCAAGGACAAACCTCGTCCCATCCAAGTCCTGAAGCTCTTGGAAATCCAGAGTTAGCGCTAAATCAAGGAAGGAGGAGTTTCCCCCATAGAGGTGTAAGAAAGTATATTTGAAGAAAGTTTGTGCAATCACACAAGAAGAAGTGAAGTTGTCAAGAGGTGCTGTTACCTTTACCGCTGAAGTGGTACCTAATTATCTACTTGCAATTTCTTGCTATTGAACTGCTGGCTTGGCAGAAACTGGGACAGAGACGGGAGCTCACTCTGTCATGCAGCACTTGGGTCTCTAACTGCTGAACTGCCGGTCTTCTGTTTGTCAAGCTCAGCATCTTAACCTCTAAGCTCTGGGGAGTTTTTATGGACACTGAATTTCTTTAAGGGAGGACTGGACCGGCCATCTCAGACAGGAACTGGGTGCCATAAATCACCTGGGAGATTTATCTGTAGGCTGAAAAGTGGGATAAAACCACCCAGGCATGGAAACTCTTCCAAGAAGACAAGGCATACAGCAACTATTTCTGGAGGAGCAGAAAGCCAATGATGTGACCACAAGCAATGCCAGTGACCCTCCTTCCAGGGCACAAAGCAAAAAGAAGAAAGGAAAACATGCTGGGAAGTTGGAGAAGGCTTTGATTCCAAGAGGGGGGTGTGTGTAAATTGTGGCAATGGGAAGCAGAGCCATCACAATTTCGATTAGGGAGTTGGTGTTGTCCCGTACAGAAAGGTTTGGACTGGGATGCTTCACTAAGCAGAGTTGCTAACTAGTGATACAGACTTTGAGTTACTCAAAATACAATACAAGAAAACAGTTTACAGACGGATTTTTTCCCTTCATTGTTGGAATTCACCATCTTGCCACATCTCTGTCTCTATGAGCAAACTGGAAGCAAACACAGCACCACGGACAGAGCCTGAAGACTAACAGCCTTGGGTGCCGAAGTCCACAGGGAAGGGTGGTGGTCCCCAAATAGACTTAAATCCCACTTGGATCCCTCTAGACCAGAGATGGGCAGTCTTGGCCCTCCAGCTGTTCTTGGACTTCAATTCCCAGAAGCCCAAGTCAACACACCAGCTGGTCAGGGTTTCTGGGAATTGAAGTTCAAGAACAGCTGGAGGGCCAAGACTGCCCATCACTGCTGTAGATGGAGGGCAGCAGCTTCATCCATCTGGCCTGGGGATGATGATGAGGACTTTGTGTGCCAAAAGGGCTCAGGACCAGAAAATGACTCAAAGGAACTGGATCAGTGATACTATGGGTGTCATGCTGTGATGCGGAAGGCAGATGAAAGGCCACTGCATTATGCTCTCAGGACAGTCTTCATGTCTGATCGCTATGATGTAAGCCAATACTGTATTCAGAATCGGATATGGCACAAGAAGGGCTACAGAACCACACTAGGAACATGAAAAACTGGCATGTGGGGGGTGGGGTTGGGGTTTGGGAATGACTAGTGTAGATTCCCATCTTCAAGGTAAACGCATAACCATCCTCAGAAGACACAAGGGGCCTATTTCCCTGTCATGCCCCACAAGACCACCTGGGAGGTATTGCTTCACAGCCCCTTCTTATCCACCCCCACCCCTTCCCTCCTTTCCATCACACATCACACACACCCCCACCACTCTTGTCCGTCTGGGGGTTGATGGATGGCTATTGGTTTTGGCTTCATGCAACGCAGAAATCTGTCACCTCATGCCCGGGAGTGGTGACAGCAAATCCATCAATGTGGAGACAGCCGCTGTTGGTGGATCACGCTCAAGGCCGCTGGGGGCCGAGGTCTCCTGGTTATTCACACACACACACACACACACCAACCCCCTTGGGCTGGGCGTCCCACCCCTGCTGCTCAAGCAAAGCACTGTAAATCACACTCTGGATATATATATTTCCACGCTGCATTTATCCCAACTCTCTGGCAGGCGGAAAGAAAAAAAAGAAAATGCTAAGCTCAATTCGTGCATGTTATTTTCCTCTCATAGTCACCCATCCAATGAGGTCTTTGTTATGATCTTCAGCATCATAAGGGGGGGAAAAGGGGAAAAATAAGATTTCTATTGAACACACAGATGTTAAGAGTGAAGGTTGGTACACACACTCAGGGCTGATGTATTGAACTTCTAATTCCCTTTTTTTTTAAACTATTGAAGCAAGTGGCACCTTCTAAGAAGATTAGAGCAAAATCCAGGGCTAAATGGGAAGCAAGAAACAACACGGGGAAAGCTGGTAATGCTGAGCTTGTAACATGCCACCTTGAGAATAAATCCCCCAAAAAAATGAGACTCGAGGAACAGTATTGGTCAAGGGTGAGTACGCTAGGAGATTTTGAGAGAGGGAGGAGGGAGGGAAGAAAGAAAGAAAGAAAGAAGAGGGTGGAAGGAAGAAGAGAGTGGAATGAATGAATGAATGAATGGGACCATCCTAAACTTGGAAGCATGTAATTGTCCCCTCACACCCTGAGAAGCAAAGTATGGAAGAAACTGTTCAAGCTGTGTACGTTTTTGGACATGCACAGAGAATGTTCCGTTCCCTGAGATAGAAACGACGGGATAAAAAGAAACGGAGGAAACTTTGCCAAAACATGTTGGGGCTGGATTCCTCCTTGGGTGAAAGCTACCTGGCTTTCTAATATTCTGAGTGTGGTGGCTCTTTGTGGCTGCCGGACCTGTACCTGTGAATCCCAGAGGCTACTGGAAAGCATTGGATTTTATTTCCAGTGCCAGGAATGGTCCAGCCTCCTCTTTCGCCACAGCCAAGTGGAGTGGGCTACTAGCTGACCAGAGGTTTACAGGTGCTGCAATTCAGACAGCCATGTGCCCAATACATTTCCATCCCTTTCACTCAGCCTTGAACCCACACAGATTGTGTGGGTCAGATCTTGGTGCGGTGAAGAGGCAGAATGTCACCTTGTTCATCCAGCAAGAGATGAGAAGCAGTTTGTGCTCACAAACAATTCAGCACAAATTCTCCAGGGCTGGTGCTAATGTTTCAAAAAAGACCAAACTGCATATTTGGAGCATTTTTTTTTAAAAAAATACATTTTTCCCTTGGGTGCCTCTCAGTGGGTTAGAGAAAAAAAAGAGAAGGAAGGAGGGGCGTGAAGACGCAAAAGCAGATGCTCTCGCTGCTAGCATCCTGGTCCCAGCAGGCATGTAGAGAAACAGCATCAGGAGAGGCCCGTATGGAAAATAAAGCACATGGCAGGCCCTCTTCCAGTTCCTCCTCCTTCCACAGCCATCTGGTCAAAGCTTTGCCTTCCAAACAAGCCCACTGGCTCGCATCCCTGCCTGGGGCAGCTCCTGTTTTCAGCTCCCGAGATTTGGATCCAGAAACACTCCCTACGGGGGTCAAAAAGTTGGAGAGGTAGCCACGATGGAAGAGGAGAGTCATTTAGGTGTGTCTGAGGTGGTTTGTGCGTGCGTGTGTGTGTGTGTGTACAAACACACAATTCCCAACCAGTTGGAAGCGGCATGCTAGAATTCTTCTTCCGTGTCCCTATCAAGCCCTGGACTGCTAAAATGAAGCCACTTTCCTGGCTTTGTCATTGGCCAAACTCAAGTCCTCATCAGTGCATGTCTCTGGCAGCAATCAGCAGAGCAGCAAATGAGCTGGATTCTGTATCTCTCCACATTTACACCGTGTGTTGTTGTCCACCAGCAGCTACCACTTGAGCATGTTGGTCTTGCATTGAGGGACTCCAACCTTGAGCCTATTCAGGGTCCTCCAAGTGACGTAAAGGAGATTGAGTTCCTCAGCTAGATTCATCTTTAATGTTGTTCCTTGTCCTTCCTCCATCTTCTAATTTGGTTTTGCTCTTACAAGAGTGCTTGTTCTTGCATGCTAGAACGGATGTCCATCAGTGAGAAGAGAAGCCACACCAACTCACTTTCTGTGGTCCTTGGCTTTGGGCTGACAGAATTCAAAGGAGGTTAAACTTGAAACTAAACAAAATGCAGTTTATGAGAATTGCTTGCGCTTTTGGAAAGGGTTTGGCCCATTGAGATGTTTTGTTTTAATAATAATAATAATGCCATGCTGCCAAGTCTGTTCTGACTTATGGTAAGCTGTCCAGGGTTTTCTAGGCAAGAGAATACACAGAAGTGGGTTTCCCTTTCTCTAGAGCAGTGTTTCCAACCTTTGGTTTTTTTGGGCATCAATTCCCAGAAGCCTAAGTCAGCCAATATACTGGCAGCAATCGGCAGACCTGCAAATGGGCCGGACTCTGCGTCTCTCCACATTCACGCCATGTGTTGTTGCCCACCAGTTGTTCTAACTTGAGCCTGTTGGGTTTTGCATTTAGGGATTCCAACCCTCAGCCTATTCTGGGCTACATAGGCTGATTCTTCTCCCAGGAGGCACCAGTGGGGAATCGAACTCTTAACCTTTGGCTCTCCAGCCAGAGACGTAAACCACTGAACTGCCCAGCCAATGAAGGAATGCAAGAGATTTCTCAAGTCAGGAAGAAATCCAAGAGATTTCTCAGGGGGTTTTCACAGAAAAGAATGGAAATCCTGGAAGAACATCAACGCACAAACAAACAAAAACCCACACTAACAAGACTCTGAGCGGTTTGAAAAGCAAAATAAAGAAACAAATGAGGCCCCGTCATAAAAGAAAGGGTATTTGCAGACAGATACCTAAACCACTGAGTTATGCAGTCAGCCGATACAGTATTTTGTTTTACTAGGAAGGACAGAGATGGTTTGGGGTTTAACATTCCCACAGAGTGGAAGCAGAGGAGATATTTAAAATGCCTCAACTTGCCTTCCTCATAACCTCATTCGAGACAGGCAGTGTTTTTTTTTAAAAAACAAGGGCAAACCAAACCAAAACACACAGTCATTTCTTCAATGCTTCTGCAAATATAGAGCCCGGCTTGCCTGTTGCGTCTCAGCCATGGATGAATTCTGTTTGCATGCACAGTGTCACAAAATGTCATTGCAAAAAAATAAAATAAAAGTTAAGGTCTGTGAACACAAAATGAATTAAACCTCCCCAAACATGAAATTATTCTGTGAATCCAACCATGAGCTAACTTCTGAATTTGCTCCTCTGCTTCCTGCTCAACACACTTACTCCTGATATATCAACATGTACGGGTATGATGATGATAATGATGATGATGTGTCATGCAGCACTCGGGTTTCGAACTGCTGACCTTCCAGTCACCAAGTTCAGCATCTTAACCACTAAGACACCACAGTCCCTAGTGTAGTGTGTACTGACTTTTTGTTGTTGTTCAGTTGCACAGTCAATTCCGACCCTTTGCGACCCCATGGACCATTGCCCTCCAGGCACCTCTGTCCTCCACCCTCCTCCTCAGCCCGCCCAGCTCTGTGCCCATTGCATCTACAATACCATCTAGCCATCTCATTTTTGGCCGCCCTCTTCTTCTTTTTGCCCTCCACATTTCCCAGCTTCAAGGCTTTCTCAAGAGAATCTTCTCTTCTCACTGGATGTCCAAAGTACTTCATCTTCATCTTTACTATTTGACCTTCTAAGGAGCAGTCGGGGTTGATTTCTTTTAGGATCAACCTATTTGTTCTCCTCGCTGTCCAGGGGACTCTCAAAACTCTCCTCCAACACCACATTTCAAAGGCATCTATTCTTCTGCGCTCAGCTTTCCTAATGGTCTGGCTCTCACAGCCATACATTACCACCGGGAATGCCATTGCTTTGACTATGCAAATTTTTGTTTGCACGGTGATGTCTCTCCTTTTAACTATGTTCCCCAGGTTTCTCATGGCTCGTCTCCCAAGAATCAGTTGCCTTTTTATTTCATGTACTAATACTGTAGATAAAATAAACCTCAAAAGTGATATATATATATATATATGGAGAGAGAGAGAGATTAGGACACAGGAAAACCCAAATTGTTGAAACAGGAGTGAGAGAACAAGGGGGTGTTTCTGCCATCACAGGATCTCCAGGCTAGCAACGGTTCCCACCCGTCTGTTCCCATCCCTGCTGCCTCCCTGGAGCTGGCTGATTAATTTTGGGCTCAAGCCTAATAACAAAACCCAAGCATTATTTCCCCTACCAACACCCCATAATGGAGCAGACAAAGCAAGCTGAAAGACTAGAGTATGAAGCAGAGTGAAAGAGCAATAGAGTGTACTGCATTATGGGGTGTGTTGTTTTTTTAAGCTAAATTTGCATTTCTGTAAGTCATTTTTAAGGGACTGCAGTGGCTCAAGTGGTTAAGACATTGAAGACTGGAAGGTCGGAGTTCGATACCCGAGTGCTGCACAACCGAGTGAGCTCCCGTCCTCTGTCCCAGTTCCTACCAACCTTACAGTTCGAAAGCAAGAAATTGCAAGGAGATAAATAGGTACCACTTCAGTGGGAAGGTAAATAGCGTTCTGTGCACTCCAGTGTCTAGGCATGCCTGCTACATGTCCACAGAAGTGTCTGCAAATGCAGACAGTGCTGGCTCTTTGGCTATAAACAGAGATGAGCACTGAACCCTAGAGTCAGATACGACTGATTTTCACACAAGGGTGACCTTTATGTTTACCTAAGTCCTCCCCCCCCCCACCTTAGTTCATTGCTCAAGGATTCTTCAAAATGTGTGAAATCCTTTTAAACCTGAGAAGAGAAGGATTTGAAATTAGGGGTGGGTGGGATGGACAGAGAGTAGTCAGATGAGTGTGACTCTGTTTTCCTCCTCGTCTCTTTTCTAGATCTACATGCAGATTGGTACCCTTCATTTCCTTCTGTCTTTTAAGATCACTTCTGTTATTTCTTATTCCTACCATTTTAGGTAAGAAGGCATCAAGCTTGAACTGTGGTTTTTAATTTAGTAATTTCTTTTCCTTCCAGAACTCTTGATCATTGGATTCCCTAATAAATTCATAATTTCCTTTATTTTCAGAGTCTCCAGAAGGGTGATCTCTTTTCAACAGTCCAAAGCTCAGCGCTAGACCGTTGCACTTTGCAAGTAAAAATGCAGAACAATTCCAGTTCAATATTACAGGAGTTTATCCTGGTTCGCCTTTCGCGCCCCTGCCTCCCCAAACTGGGGGATTTGTTCTCCACTCCTGGCTCACATTTGCTATCTTATTCTTGCAGGGGCTTGTTTCCTGATGATAATCAGAAGCACATGAAGATCAGAGGAGCCAAGCATGGCGAGAACTTCGGGGAATTACTCATTTGGGATGCAAAGAGAAACCGAGAGCCAGCCAGCTTCTTGCTGAAGCACAGCCTGTCCAGTTCTCCTAACCCATGCAGGGGATTTTCTGAAAAATTCTGGATAATTCTCTCTTTTCTTCCCCCCCTCAACCCCCATCCCTCCAACACTGAGTCACTTCCTATGGAGAACTATGGGAAAGGGGGGAAGTTTAAGGAGGAGGTGGTGAGGGAAAGAGGCCAGTTTCTGTGGGATGGGGCATAAAAGTCCCAAAGACCCCCCACCAATCTCCACTCTGACCCCTACGTTAAGGGGCAATTCCTAGCTGACCCATGTCAAGGTCCTGAAGTGAAGAGGTCAGGGATTGGGAGTTTGGAAAGAGCCAGAGAAAGGCGCACATTGTAAGACATTCAGTCAATGGCAATGTGGAGTTCCCGCCAAGACCGAGTGGACCCTTGTTGTTACGTTTGGTGTGAGTGTGTGAGAGAGAAAGGGCCTGAGAGTCAAGCAGGCCAGGACAAATACCCCTAAATCATATAGGGAAACCTCCCCCCCCCCACTACTGCTAACCCTTGACCTCAAGGCAGGATCATGGGACTGGTGATAACCTCAGGATCAATTAGTGCAGCTTTGGCTCTATCAACACATTTTCCATCAGGGTGGAGATACACAATCAAATGCAGCTGCTTATGTGTGTGCAATTTATGCCTTACCATGTGTGCGAAAGAGGGCTTAGCAAATAATATTATTGAATATCAGAGAGTAAACAAAAGAAAGATGAAAAAAGTTGTGCCACCTTAAAGACTTACCGTATTTGCCAAAGTATAAGATGGGGTGTCATTACCAAAACAGCCCACTATATACAGTACAGTACACTTGAGCTGCAGTGGCTCAAGTGGCTAAGACGCTGACTGGAAGGCGGGAGGTCAGCAGTTCGATTCCCGAGTACTGCGTGTCGGAGTGAGCTCCCGTCGTCTGTCCCAGCTCCTGCCAACCCAGCAGTTCGAAAGCAAGAAACTGCAAGTAGATAAATAGAGACCACTTTGGTGGGAAGGTAAACAGCGTTCCGTGCACTCCTGTGTCTAGTCATGCCTGCCACATGACCATGGAAACGTCTGCAACAGCAGACAGCGCTGGCTCTTCGGCTTTGAAACAGAGATGAGCACTGAACCCTAGAGTCGGATATGACTGGCTTTTTGAGCAAGGGAAACCTTTACTTTACAGTACAAGATGCACTCCATTTTCCCAGTGTATTTTAAGGGGGGGAGTGGGTCGTAAACGCCAGCAAATACAGCAACTCCTGTATCGTAATGTTAACTTTCATGGATCAAGTCCACTTCATGAGAAAATTGAGTTTATGGAGGAAATGGACAGTCGGCAGATGGTTTGAGAATGTTTTCCTCCTCGTCTCTTTACTTGATCCAGGGGGAAATGGGACAGGAGGGCACAATAATTAAGGTATTAAACAGAGTGGCTTTGGCCAATGGGACTGTATAAAAATACAAAAAATAAATATATACATCGTTGTCTGCTGCTGCAACTTGTATCCAAGAATGATCCCCCCCCCCGCCCCTGAAGCATGAAAAATGCCATTGGCATGAATCTGTTTAAGGAGGATCCCAGCTTGCCATGAAGGGACCCATACACTATGGTCACGGAGCGATCTCCCAGTCAAATACATACAATAAATAAATAAAACGAAGGAGCTCTAATGGCGCAGTGCAAAAGCAAATTTGCCTCCTGTTGAAAGAGAGTGAAAAAGCCAGCTGCTGTTACATACACTCAAATCTCTGATTTATAGCAACCCTATAAATAAAAGATCTCCAAAATGTCCTGTACTCAACAACCCGGGCTCAGTCTCTCTCATGTTTGGCCTTCCTCTTTCCCAGCATGATTCATTCAGTGACTGAATATCAGAACAGTGAGAAATGCCATGCTGCATATAACGTGATGTCTGGCAGAAAATCCCACTATAATAATGGAGTAGACCGTACAGCCAGTGATTCAAAGCCGAGGGTTGGACGGTGGTATCTAACATGACTCCCTAAAGGGGCCAATGGCTATGGGAGGATGAGCCCCTTTAGATGAGGTGATGGTCCCCCTCCTCAGTGGAGGAAATGCCACTGGAAACCATCCTATTGGGCCCAAGGGGAAAATAAGCAGAGGAGGGACTCTGATCCCCAACGGTCATGGAGGCGGAAGAGGCCATGCCTGATGGACAGGCTGTGAAGGCGCACCTTGATAATATCCTCAAGGCTGTGGCAGTCCATTGCAGTCCTGGTGGTCAAATCCTGTATGTCTCATTCCGTACGTGCCACAGGAGATGGCTCCATGATCACAGCATGTAGGTCACTTCATGGCAAGCTGGGATCCACCTTAAAACAAATTCACACCAGTGGCACTTTTCCTAGATTTCCAGGAGAAATGTTTATTGTGAGCCAAGGGGGTGGCAATATAAATTCAATAAATAAATAAATATTCAGATACAAGTTGCAGCTGACGTCGATGGCATAGCGTAGACCTCTTGCAATGGAGAAAGGTGTGAGAATAAGACCCAGATTCATCCTATCTGCAAAGGGTTCGAATTCTGTTATTTTGTGCCTTTTCATTTTGCATCTCAAATGTCTCTTGCTCGAAAGGGAGGGACTCCGCCTTTGCTCTGTTTACAGCCAAAGAGCCAGTGCTGTCCGCATAGGCAGACCTTCCCATGGACATGTGGCAGGCGTACCTCAACACCAGAGTGCACAGAACGCCGTTTACCTTTCCCAACGAAGTGGTCCCTATTTATCTACTTGCAGTTTCTTGCTTTGGAACTGCTAGGTTGGTAGGGGCTGGGGACAGAGACGGGAGCTCACTCAGTCATGCAATACTCAGGAATTGAATCTGACCTTCCAGTCATGGAGTTCAGCGTCTTAACCACTTGGGCCACCGCAGTCCCCATCCCTCTTGCTGCCGGATTGCTATTTTGGTCTTCTGAAACTCCCAAGCTTGAACGCCTGGAGTATTTCGTAGTTCTTTCATCTCTGCCTCTCATGTCTTCGCTCTTCCTTCCCCACCTCAAACCCTCCCCACATCTCTCTGCCCCCCCTGCCTCCCCCACTATCCCACCCTGCCTTTCTCTGCCTCAGGAGAAAACAGCCATCTCGCCAGATGGGACCTGCCGCGTTCACCCTCCCAGATGGAGCCAGGGTGGCGTCTAATTAGGGATTCAACGCTTTTTTTATCCCCCTGACAGATGACTTGAGGTATCCAAGCAGACCCAGAGGCACAGGCAGGGAATGTAGGGAGGCCTCCCTGCCTGTGCCTTTTTTAAAAAATAAAAAGCCAGAATTGGTTCCCAGTGGTGCCATATTGCGTGAACTCCTCCGGCGAAGCTTCCACCTGCCAAGCCTGCCCCAGTGGGTGGCGTGATGAGCCCATGTGGCAGAGGGTGGCTGTGAATGAGCCCACAGTGGACATAGAAGAAATATGACTCATAGACCCTCCGAACCTGGTTGCCGGCTTCATTGTCTTACCTTTGAAGAGCCAGCGCTGTCTGTCTACAGATGTTTCTGTGGTCATGTGGCTGGCATGAACGAGATGTATACAGAATGCTGTTTACCTTTCCAACCAAAGTGGTACCGATTTATTCCCTTGCAATTTCTTGCTTTAGAACTCTTAGGTTGGCAGGAGCTGGGACCTCACTCCACTGAGCAGTGCTCGGGTCTCGAACTGCTGACCTGCCGACTTTCCGGTCATCAAGTTCAGCATCTTAACCTCTAAGCCACCGCAGTCCCACTCCTCCACATACCACTGTCCACAAAAGAGCATTATAACTCAGTCCAGTCTGAAAGAAACCAAGCCTCTTTTGCGAATGCAAGTTACTGTTTCTATGGGGCTGCGCGGCTCAGTGGTTAAGAAGTTTGCCTTGTGAGCTGGAAGGCCGGCAAGTCAACAGTTCGAGACCTAGTTACTGCCATCGCTTGGAGACATGACCTCACTTGGGTGGAGTTTCTCCAGCAAAAATCCTTTCAGCCCAGAATAATTTCAGACACAAAATTACTGTATTATTATCTGAAAGCAGGCAAAGTCTGCAATTGGTGCATAGGTACGACAGGCAGTTTCCCCCCAAATATAGAGAATTAATTCTGTCAAGTGTCTTGGGCCTAGGAATAATCCAGACACACCCACACACCCCAATGTAGAGAAACAGCAGAGGCAGAAAAGGCTATGGCGATAACTGTGAATCACAGAAAAACAACACGAAATCTCCCCATCCTAGTCTTTAACTCTCACAAGACTTCTGGCTACTGAATAAGTTTATTTCTCACATTCGTCGCCTCCTGTCAGTCACTGGGTCTCCTTTGGCAAGGTTATCCATTTGGGAGCTGAACAACCAGACCGAGGCAGTGGTTTCTGTCACAGCAGAAAAACCAGAGGCCGGGCGTTTTTCCTAGGGGCAAAATATTCACATCTGGAAAAAAGATGAAGGCGCACTGCTTTGCGCAGCAGTGGAGCAAAGGGAATGATATGTACGTCATTTCCTCCGGCGGGGAAAGAGGTACCGTCTGATGTGACTCAGGGCCGCATACATGCGCAGAGACGATTCCCAGAAAGTCATGACCAGGCTTGCAAGAAAAGACCGGAGTAAAATACACAAGAGTGTTCAAAAGTCAGGGAGTCTGACCGCCCACCTGGTTTGCCGGGGATGCTAATCTAGACGTTGTGCAGGTGGCTTCCTCTCTTCCCACACAACCCCTTCCTTCTCCTTCCTCTGAAGCTTTTGCATTTTCCTTGGCAGTGATTTGAGGTCAGGGTGTGAGTGTGTGTGTCAGGAGTAGTTCCCCCCCCCCCAATGCCTTCCCCCCCAACTACCGCCAATCTCTGCTTCTCCTCCACCAGGTTTATCCAAAGGTCAAGCAACAGCCTTCTGAATTCTTGAGAGATTTAATTTTCAAAGCCCTCCCCAACCATCCCTACTCGACTTTCTCCTCCCCAACACACACACACACACACACACACACACACACACACACACACACACACACACACACACACACACACACACAGAGAGAGACAACTCCAGGGACAAACCTTGGCTGACAACCAAAGGCTGTGAACGCCTCAAGGATTTCTGCTCTGGGCCAGACTGACAATCAACAATGTTTTATTTTTTTATTTTGCTTTTTCTGTTTCTAGAGATGGGAAGAAATGATCCACCAGCAAGTGGGGGGGTGGGGGGGTGGGTTGTTGGAGCAGTTGGGGGGGGGAGTTGGGGGGAACAGGACCCTGAGACCCTTCTTGGCCTTTCGGAGGCTTAGTTCTGCCTGGCCTTGCTTCCAGATAATAAAGCTCCCAGGATGAAATAGGTCTTTAAAAGGATAGCAAAAGGCCCCCATTTAAGGCCTATCTCATCCTAGGAGGTTTATTATTATATCATCTGGAGGTGAGGCTTTGCTGCAGGTACAACTAAGCCTGTGAAAGGCCAAGAAGGGTCTCAGGGTCTTTCCCCGCCCCACTAAATTGCTCTCTAAGGGTTTGCAGTGGCTCAAATGGTTAAGATGCTGAACTTGCTGAATGGACCTCCCGCCTTCCAGTCAGCGTCTTAGCCACTTGAGCCACTGCAGTTATACTTCCATGGAAGTATTCATGGAGTAATGGATACTTGGGACCGGTCCCTAGCTGTGGCCTGCCAGCTGTCTGCCTACGGAACCAAATGATCAAGAGGTAAGGGATGCCATGGCTCAGTGGTTAAGAAGCTTGCCTTGTTAGCTGGAAGGTTGGCAATTTGGCAGTTTGAGACCCGGGTCCTGCATGACGGATTGAGTACCTGTCTCTGTCCCAGCTCTTTGGGGTGTGAAAGGAGCCTCGTTTGGGCGTTGCCTGCGTGGAGTTTCTCCCGCAAAAAAATCCCTTCAACCCAGAATAATTTCTGACACACATATTATTATTACTACTACTTGGTCACACCAACTCTGAGCACAAAAATGGTGAGAAGCGATTCACAGGGACTCACGAACTTTCAAGGGAACCGACCAAGCCTAAGATGCTGAAGAGTCCGAATTGTGGATTTGGAAACCTGGTGTAGCAAAATGGCCCACCTTTTCCCAGGTTGCTGAGATGCTACTTTTTCTCTTTCCAGGAGAGGGGGGGGGCTCTTCCTTCCTTCCTCTGTCAGCATCCCCCTCCCCTCCCCCCCCAGTACCCCCCAGCCCCTTCTCTCGCCCTGCTGCTGCCGCCGACCGACGATGCAAGAAAAAAGGCAAAGGCTTCTCTACTCTGCTCTGCCTCTTTGCAAAACCTCCCTTTCAGCCCCCCTCTCTCGCTGCTGCTGCTGCTTCCTCCTCCTCCTCTCCCTCCTTCCTTCCTCCAATTGCCTGCGGGGACGGCGGGGAGGAGGAGGAGAAGGGAGAGGCGGAGAGGGCGGCCGGGCGAGGAGGAGAAAAAGCCTCCAGCAGAGTCACGGCCGCCCGGGGCTAATTGAGGAGCGCCGCTGAGGCGTGGAATGGAAGGAGCCGGGGATCGAACCGGCGGCCCCAGGGGGGGGGGGGGGGAGGAAGAGGAGGAGAGCGGCGAGCAGAGCCGCGGCGGTGGCGGCTGTGTGGCTCTGCTACCCCTCCCCCCCCCTCCCGCCGCTCTTCCTCTTGGAGCCTCGCAGGGCTTTGGCTCTGCCTGTCTTTCCGACCCCCCTCCCCCGGCCCGGCCCGGGCTCCCAGGGAGGGGGCCCAGCTGCTCCAAGAGGCATGGCCTCGTTAAGGAGCAATTAGCTCCCGGCCTAATTGGGCAGCCGAATGGCTAATGAGCCCCGGCCCCGGCTGTCTGCGTGCCCTCATTACCCGGCGGCTCCGTTGGGGGTGGCGGCGGCGGCGGCGGCAGTGGGGCGGCGTGGAGAGAAGAAAGGGGGCCAAAGAGCGAACTTCTGTCCCAATTCCGTCAGGCAGGCCGGGAAGCTGGACAGACAAAAAATACACACACACACACACACACACACACACACACACTTTCCATCGTCACCCTCTCCTTCCATCCTTCTACTCTTTTTCTTCCTTCCTTCTCTTTTCCTTCATTTCTTCCTACCTTCCACTCTTTCTTTCCTTTCTTCCTTCTACTCTCTTCCTTCCTTCCACTCTTTTTACTTTCTGTCTTCTTTCTACTCCATCCTTTCTTCCTTCTTTTTTGTTCAGTTGCACCTTCTCCTATTTTCATTTCTCCCTTCCTTCCATCTTCCTTCATTTCTTCCTACCTTCCACTCTTTCTTTCCTTTCTTCCTTTATTTCTTCCTTCCACTCTTTTACTTTCTACTCCTTTCTTCTTTTTTGTTCAGTTGCACCTTCTCCTATTTTCATTTCTTCCTTCCTTCCATCTTCCTTCATTTCTTCCTTCCACTCTTTTTCTTTCTTTCTTCCTTCCTTCTTCTTTCTTTCTTTTTCTTACTTCTTCATCTCTTCCTTCTTTCTACTCATTTCTTCCTTCTATTCTTTTCATTTCTTCCTTCCTTCCATCCACTCTTTTTCTTTCTTTCCTTCCACTCTTTTTCTTTCATTTCCTTTCTTCCTTCTACTTTCTTTTTCTTCCTTCCTTCATCTCTTCCTTCTTTCTACTCATTTCTTCCTTCCACTCTTTTCTTTTCCTTCCTTCTTTTCTACTCTTCCTTTCTCTCTTTTCCTTCCTTCCTTCCTTCCTTCCCTCCCTTCTGCTCTTTTCTTTCTTTCTCTTCCTTTCTTCCTGAGGTGCCTTGCTTCGCCTCCTAGTCTCGATTTATATCCATCTCACCCCCGAGACCCAAACTCACTCCCTTGCCAAAGGACCAGGGTTTGTCTTGGTTTTTTTAATTGGGGGGGGGGGGGAATAATTCCTGCAGGACCCCAACCCTTGGGCAGGTGGGAAGCCAAGTGGGCAGTGTGGCACTCCTTGCCGGGTTGCCACTGGTTTCTTCAGGACGCACTCAGCCAGAGAACGCAGCTGAAAACAACAACAACACACACACAACACACACACAGATGCCTGTAAGCAAGTTGAGGGCAAGAGAGCAACCGTGTGGGTGTCTTTGTGTCCCATTATTTGACCACCTGGGCCATCCAAAGCCATGCACTTGACAAAAGACCACCACCCCCCTCAGTAGAGATGGAAAGGTTGGGGAAGCATCTCTAGGTCTCCCTTGACTCTGGCAGGTGAGGGGGCAGGTGGGCAGGATTTGGGATCAAGGGGCAGGGGGTTCCAGAGGTTAACGGAGAAGAATGGAAGCCAAGCTTGGCACAATCACCCCCAGAAGAAAATGGCAAAGTAGGTAGGCAAGGAGCCAAACTACAGCTGACCCAAGATTTAAACAAATCTAACTCTTAGCACTGTTTGGAAAGAAGGAGGGTTAGAACTGTAACTAATTACCACTTTAAAAGTAACTTTTCAAACTCTTGCCATGTCCTATGTGAAAGTAAGGTAAAGACTAACAGATGGAAGCTGGCATCTGCAGGTGGCATTCTTGGGCAAATGCCAAGGATTTCACTGCCTGCCGTCACTATGTGCCACCCCACCCCCCCTTCCTGGCATCTGGACATGATCAGGCTTTTAATATCCCACAGGGCCCTGGCACTCAATGCATGCACGTGTGTGTATATTTAAAGCAGGGGTTCCCAACCTAAGGCCTGCAGGCCGGATCCAGCCCACTGCCATTTCATGGCATTCGAGAAACAAAATGGCCATCTCTTTGAAGCTATTGGGACAAAAAGGGCCACACACGCACACATCTTGCAGGAAGGGCTAAATGGCTACCTGGCCCTCGAAGCTGACTGAAAAGGTTGGGAACCCCTGATTTAAAGGGTGGCTAAACTCCAACCCAGGGAATAAATTTTGGGTCTGGCTATATGTTGTAGTGCTTTAATTGTAACTCATTTCATTTGCTCTTCAAGTTAAAAGGAAACTTAAATCATTCCTTTCTTGTTGCTAATTACTTTCACATCATTTCTGTTCTTTGGACATAGCACTACCAATTCATAGCAGAAGAGAACAGATTGTGATCATTTGCAGTCAAAGTGCTTTGCTTCTCAAAAAGACTAAACTTGCCCTTAAGGAATAACTAATGTAACTAAAATTAAAACTAGCTCAGCAACTTGAAAAGTAACTAACCAGTGTAATGAGCAGGCTTCCCATTAGAAGTGCTCCCCAAATCATGTGCCACCTACATGCTTCATTCATTTTTCTTAGTATGTGTCTGCTTTGGGGTGGGGGGAAACCAAGTTACCTTTCTGACACAAAATTATTATTATTACCATAAATTATGCACAATCACAGAAGACATGTTGTTTCATTACTACAGATCAGTGGTTCCCAACCTTTTCTTGGCCATGTCCCACCTAAGCATGTCTAAAATCCTGATGCCCCACCCCCTGTGACATATAATTCTTATTATTCAAAAAGTGAACTCCTATTCGCCTAAAAGGCAATTAACTCGGTCTAACTCATTCTTGAATTACCCCTCCCCCCAAATCAAATTGCCCCCCTGTGGGGCGTGTGTCCTACGTTGAGAACAACAGCTATAGATGTTATATTGGATGTTCTGTACAACCGAGAATGTGTGTGACATAGTGGATATTGACTAGAATTCAGGAGTCCTAGGTTTGAATCCCCATTTAGCCATGGAAGGAACGCTGGTAGAATCACACTCCTTAAATATCTTAAATAACTTTGAAAAGTCTATTTAAGGTAAGGTAAAAGTTCCCCTTGCTCGAAAGCAAATTGTATCTGACTCTAGGGTTCAGTGCTCACCTCTGTTTACAGCCAAAGAACCAGCGCTGTCTGCATCTGTAGATGTTTCTCTGGACAAGTGGCAGGCATGCCCTAACATCGAAGTGCACGAAACACTGTTTACCTTCCCACTGAAGTGGTACTAATTTATCTACTTGCAATTTCTTGCTTCCGAACGGCTAGGTTGGCAGGAGCTGGGACAGAGACGGCAGCTCATTCTGTCCTGCAGTACTCTCGGAAACTGAACGCCGACCTTCCAGTTGTCGAGTTCAGTGTCTTAACCACTTGAGCCACCGCAGTCCCTGAAAATTCTGTTAGGATCACCCTATAGTCCAGGAGTTCTCAACCTTTTTAAGCCAAGGGCCGGTTCACACTCCCTCAGACATTGGCCATTTTGACCTTCCTCCACCACATGGCACTTCCAAGTGTGGTGGTGGCAGTGGGGGCCCCACATGAATGGCACCATGAGCCACATCCGGCCAGTAGGCCGCAGGTAGAGAATCCCTACTATATCAGATATAACTGGATAGCACAGAATGTAAGACTCGACACAGCAACACTGTTTGGGTGCAAATTGTTTACTCGTTTACCCATGGCTTCTGTTAGGAGATGAGAAATCCTAACAGCATCTGCCTCTCCCTGAACAATCTCGCTAGTCCAACCACATCTAATCTTCTCAAATTCCGAGTTTAGGTATTGGAAAGCCAAGAGCTTGGGTGGGAAGAAAAAAATCCATTTGTATCACAAGCCAACCATTGCGTTTCTAAGCCTTCTGCAGAGCAGATGGAGGCAGTGTGCATGTGACAGTTGTGTGCTTCTTGTTTTGTAGGACTCTTGTCTAGCTACCCACTGGGTTTATTTTTTTCTCTGTGTGTATATATATCCTTATATATATATATTTTTATGTGTGTGTATATATATGAGAGGATGGTTCCTGAGAACTTTGCTCCTGCCTCCCCCTCGTCCTCCCACCTCCTCTGTCTAATATTTAATTTATTGCTTCCTGATCCTTAACGAGCCAGCTCCTTCCCCCCCAAACATCACTAATTAGATTGTGCGTCCCTTCGTGAGGCAGATGAGAAAGCCGAGTGCCACGCAAGCGCATAGACACACACTCTCTGTCTCTCTCCCTGTGTGTGTGTGTCAAGGACCTTAAGAAATCAATGGTTACATCACCCAAAGGTCACATCGCTCATTCAGACATGATTTAAGCTTGTAAACCCAACCCTAGCCGGGCAGGATTGATTCTGCATTCCACGCAGGAAGTGGAAAACATTTCAGGGGAGGCGACACTGTGGATGTTAAAAGGAAGGTCTTCAAGAGAGCAGCTCTTCTGGTGTCTGTGTTGGGGTTTTGGGGATGGAGAGTTAAAGGTAAAGGTTGCCCTTGCTCAAAAGCCAGTCGTATCCGGCTCTAGGGTTCAGTGCTCATCTGTTTATAACCAAAGAGCCAGCGCTGTGCGCTTTTGCAGACCTTTCCATGGACACATGGCAGGCATGACGAAACACTGGAGTGTACAGAAGTGGTCCCTATTTATCTAATTGCAATTTCTTCCTTTCGAACTGCTAGGTTGGCAGGAGCTGGGACAGAGATGGGAGCTCACTCCGTCGTGCAGCACTCAGGTCTCGAACTGCTGACCTGCCAACCTTCCAGTCATCAAGTTCAGCATCTTAACCGCTAAGCCACTACAAACAGCTTATTCCATTGTAGCAGAGAGCAGTGTGTAAGGTAAAGGGTGAAGGTTTACCTTGCTCAAAAACCAGTCGTATCTGACTCCAGGTTTCAGTGCTCATCTCTGTTTAAAAGCCGAAGAGCCAGTGCTGTCTGCTTCTGCAGACATTTCCATGGTCATGTTGCAGGCATGACTAGACACCGGAGCGCACGGAACACTGTTTAAGACTTCCCACCGAAGTGGTCCCTATTTATCTAATTGCAATTTCTTGCTTTCGAGCTGCTAGGTTGGCAGGAGCTGGTACAGAGACGTGTGCTCAATCCGTCATGCAGTACCCGGGTCTTGAACTGCTGGCCTTCCAGCTAACAAGGCGAGCTTAACCACTGAGCCACTGCAGGCCACATGGTTTGATGACATATTCTTGATGGCCCATGTTAGACGCAGGGGTCAGACAGTGTGATTCGAACAGGCGCTTTCTGAACATCAACATGTCTGCAATGGAGGGGAAGGGATGGGAATAAGGGGGAAAGAACTATGTGGCATTAAATAAATATATCAAAAAGGAGACAGGCAGTGTCTGCACACTGGGCAAAGCAAAATAGCCTAATTGCTGACCAGAAGTTACTAATGATGTTACAGGTGGTTTCAAGCGGTTAAGTGGGTTTTATTAGGGCATCTCTTTGGCATCGCTGCAGTTTCCATGGAAATAGATGGGAACTTGTTCATCCTCTCCATCTCTTTTGTGGTTTGCTCTTGTTGTTTTCTGAAATTACAATTAAAGGTGCTTTGGAAAGTGGCGGGGTGGGGTGGGGGGACCCATGGCAGATTTCAGGGAAATTCCTCCTTAAGATTTTCCTTTCTTAAAAGGGGAAAGACGATCCAGGTGTCATCTTTTCGGACTGTCACCTTAGCAGGCAGAATCTAGTACATCGTTCTGTGATGGGTTTTCCAACCCAGCAAGAGGCACGAAACTGTTCTATTCAGCTTTCTGAGTGCTGTACTTCTTCGGAAGTAAAGGATGATGCAGAACAGGGAAGGCGGGTCTGAGTTTAGAATAGGTAAAGGTCTTCCTTGCTCGTAAGCCAGTCGTATCTGACTCTAGGGTTCAGTGCTCATCCCTGTTTATAGCCAAAGAGCCAGCGCTGTCTGCATTCGCAGATGTCTCTGTGAACATGTGGCAGGCATACCTCGACACAAAATGGTTTACCTTCCCATTGAAGTGGTACTTATTCATCTACTTGCAATTTCTTGCTTTTGAACTGCTAGGTTGGCAGGAGCTGGTGCAGACGATGGGAGCTCACTCCTTCATGCAGTGCTCGGTTTTATTTTACCAAACTCAGAAGGATGGAAGGCTGAGTCAACCTTGATCTCTGGTCATGATCGAACTCACAACCTTTTGGCTGCAGTACAGCACTTTAACCCCTATGCCAACAGGTTGTTTCTTCAGGTTACAGCATATAACAACCTGTTCGGTATGGCATTTAAAATCCAATAATGTACCAGAAACCCTTGTCTAATACCTTTGAGATGGGCGTCCAACATGTGTGTATATTTTACCTCTGCTGTCTCTTTCCTGTGTGTATCCTTGTCTTGGATTATTTTTTTCTGTTCCAGAATGTCAATTAAAAATAGACCACCAGGAATGATATCCCACAGCGGTGGCATATATTCTGGGAAGAAGCTCAGCTTTGCATCTTCCAGCCCTTCCATCTCCTCTTACGTTGCGGCTGGCTGAGAAGTTCACATTTCAAAGCGGGGAAGCGACATGACTCAAAAGCATCGGGAGAGCAGTGAAAAGGCGAATCCTTGATCTCTGGCTTTTGTGCAAGCTTTGAGTTTGAAGAGGTCACCAGCCAACAACCCCTCGGGGTGGGGAGGGAAAGACTTTGCTGACATTGTGCGGTTTTGCACCTACGTCAGCTGAGCTGGGCCTTGGCAGGTTGTTAGCCCATGGGTGCCGATTGCCAAGTGTCCATCTTCACAGAAGGTTTGCAAATTCCATAATAATCCGCCTCTTCTTTCTGGAGAAGGTCTTTCCATTAGACTGGCAAATTGCTTCTCAGGTTTTGATGCCAACCAAGCAACGGCACGGTTTATTTTTCCTTTGATTTCTAGACACTCTTTTAAACCTAACAGCTGGTGAACTTTCTAATGGTTTTAAAAGAGACTACAGTGGTACCTCGGATAAAGTCCGATTTGGATAAAGTCGCAGTTTTCATGCACATGTGATGCATCACATAAGGACCAAAACCGCTTAAAAATGGACGTTATCCCAGGTATTTGGTATAGGAACCTCGGATAAAGTCCATTTTTGGACGTTATCCGATGCATCGCCCATTTGATTCGGATAAAGTCCAAACTTGTGGAAGGGAGTTTGGACTTAATCCGGGGTTCTACTGTATATGATATAACGAGCACTGAACCCTAGAGTCGGAGCAAGGGTGCCCTTTACCCTTATGTATATGAAATACACTGTGGGACTATGATGGCTTAGTGATTAAGACACAGAACTTGATGACTGGAAGGTCAGCAGGTTAGCAGTTAGAGACCCGAGGGCTGTATGGCAGAGTGAGCTCCCGCCTCTGTCCCAGCTCCTGCCAACCTAGCCGGAGTTCGAAAACAAGCAATTGCAAGTAGATAAATAGGTACCTTATTTATACAAATAAGTCGACCCTAAAGGAAATCAACCTTGACTGCTCCTTAGAAGGTCAAATAGTAAAGATGAAGCTAAAGTACTTTGGACATCCAATGAGAAGGGAGGATTCATTTGAGAAAGTCTTGATGCTGGGAAAGGTGGAGGGCAAAAGAAGAATGGGGCGGCCAAAGATGAGATGGCTAGATTGTATTGTAGACGCAATGGGCACAGAGCTGGGCAGGCTGTGGATGATGGTGGAGGACAACAGAGGTGCCTGGCGGGCAATGGTCCATAGGGTCGCGACTGAACAACAGAACAGGTACCACTATGGTGGTAAGGTAAAAACAGCGTTTCATGCACTCCAGTGTCTAGTCATGGCTGCCACATGTCCACGGAAACATGCAGTACTTGAGTCTCAAATTGCTGACCTGTCAACCTTCCAGTCATCAAGTTCAGTATCTTAACCATTAAGCCACCGCAGTCCCTTTTGAAAGATTATACAAGCCCATATTAATGGTGAGTGAGATTGTACAGCAAGGTTTTGTGCATTACAGTTAATTCTACACTAAAACCTATGTATAGTGCATAGGGTTGGTACACCCTTTCTGGACACCGTCGTAAGGGCGGCCATGCAAATCACACACTTGGAACAGTGAAATCCACCTCCCGCTGAAAGCCAGAACGAATTGGACAACTTTAGCACATCGTAGCGAGTAGGATGGGGTTGGTGGAAAATGTGTCACAGGTAAGCAAGGATCCTGTCCCCATGAACACTCAGCCTGAAGTTTCCATGCCATGTCTGGAAACTGTGATGCAAACAAGCTCGGCTCTGTTTCCAATAGCTGTCTAAACACAGATGGATTCAAATGAAAGATATGCCAAGAACATGGCTTCCCAACCTAAGGTCCGCAGGCCGGATCTGGGCTGCAACACCATTTCATGTTCCCCCCACCCCCACCCCTCCAAGGGCATTCAAGAAACAAAATGGCCACCCCTTTGAAGCTGTTGGGACAATATGGCCACCCCCACCCCATCGTGCAGGCAAGACAAAATGGCTCTCTGGCTCTCAAATCTGACTGAGAGAGCATGACCCGGCTCCCAGCTTTAAAAGGTTGGGAACCTGTGGCTTAGAGAATTATATCTGTCAATGCACAAACATAACTCATTCCTTAATCTGAAAGATACAGAGGTTTTATTAAGCTGATTTGGTCATACTCAGGTTCAAGGGGCAAAGCAACGCATTTTTATAGAAAAGTTGAAGGTTGAAAGGAGTTTTGCAAAAGAAACTCCACTCAGGGGATGCCCAAATGAATAGAATAGAATAGAATAGAATAAATCTTTATTGTCATTGTCCTGCACAGAACAACGAGATTGGAGAATGAGACTCCTTTCATGTCCCCAAGAGCTGAGACAGAGACGGGCACAAAATCCATCATGTAGTACCTGGGTCTCGAACTGCTGACGTGCCAGCCTTCCAGCTAACAAGGCGAGCTTCTTAACCACTGAGCCACCCCAGCCCCAGAAGGGGCTATAAAACAAAGCTTAGAGTGTGGTTTTTGGGATGCAGAAAGCTAAACACTTTTTTGGAAGGGTTCTCGCCCTCATGGATGCAAATGGAGTACATTATAAGGCAAGAAATGGGGATCACCTCCAGTCTGAAGGGCAAATTCAGTTTTAGATATCTTGTTAGGAAGGGGGAGTATCCATTCCACTGATGAGTAAAACAGAAAGATGAAACTAAATGTTCTAAAAGATTTTAGCATAAAGCTACAATTAAACCTTTGGAGAGGCATTTTTGACTATTTCAGACTAGTGAAAATACATTAAAATTGGGGTAGGTGGGGGGAAGGCGCTTTTATGCCATGGGAAAAGTGATGTGACTTTCCAAGACTTTCTCCTCCTAGCACTGGTGCCTTTTCAAATTGTATATCTCTATAAAGTTCAGGATTATTTTGTTGTTGTTCTTAGTAATTAGAAAAAGGTACTGTAGTTCTTTAAGAATGGAGGCGTACCTGCAGCGCCCCCTCCAGTCCAAATGGAAGAACAGTTTAGGCTTAAGTAAAGTGACTTGTCAATTTTATGGCGCAAAGCAGGAAGCCCAAGGTGGTAAGAAAATTGACAAAAATTGTTAATGGTCGTGTCTGCAAAAACGCTGAGCTCCAAGAACACAAGGAGGCAATTTTAGATGTTGATTGTCTTGTGGGGATTGGTGCATGTGTTAGTCTTTATAGATAGCAATATACATGACCAAAAGGTGCTGAGCTAAACCTACTATATTGTAGGGCTTTGTGATCATAAGGGGCTCTGGGCCAGTCTCCTGGCTTGATGGTGCCACTGGTGGTGATAAGGGTACTACAGGGAGCAAACTTGCTCAAACATTTGTATATTTATTATTATGTCTTGGCCACAACTTAAGTGATCCTTCTGGTTGGCTTGTGTTCATTCCCCCACGCATCGCCAAAACATAGGGTGAGGTGAAGGCCCCACAACCAAAGAGCTAGCGCTGTTTGAATCTGCAGATGTTTCCCTGGTCATGTGACTAGACATCCAAATGCACAGAATGCCGTTACCTTTCCTACTTGCAATTTCTTGCATTCGAACTGCTAGGTTGGCAGGAGCTGGGACAGATGATGGGCGCTCACTCCGTTATGCAGTACTTGGGAATCAAGCTCAGTGCTTTAAAACTATAATATATGTGTGGCTGATTTGTCTAATGCAGTGGTTCTTAACATTGTTGGAGGTACTGAACCCCACAAGATTCATACGTGCATTCACTGAACCCTTTGAAGAATTTGTCATAAATACCCTGGTGAACAGAACGAGACACACACACCTCCGCTGAATCCCCTTGGGGTTCGATCAAACCCAGACTGGCTCACCGAACCCCTGGGGTTCGATCAAACCCAGGTTAAGAACCACTGGTCTAATGCATGATCATAACTCCAGCATGGAACATCTCCCTGAAAGGAGGAGTATAGTGTCCAGTTTTGAAATACCTTGTCAAAATAAGGTAGATTGTGCCGTTGTTTGTGCTAATTAAAACCAGTGTAATGTTGCTTCGGAAAACCCTACTGCCACCAGAGTAGTGGTTCTCAAAGTTGTGGTATCTTACATTGTACCGAGCATTCTTATCAGACCCCCCACCACACACACACACACACTATGATGGAAACCCCCCCAAAACAAAACATCATTTCCCCCAGGAAGGACATGTATACAGTTCCAGGTAGTTTGCTATTTCTGTATTAAGAGGCTTGGAATTTTTCATCACCCAACTATTTTTGAATAGTACAGAGTTATTCATTCTGCTCTACTAATTTCTGGTTGATTGCTCAAGAAACCTCAAGTTTTATGTTAATAGCCAGATTTAATTACAGAACAATCCACACACCTGAATATACCGAATATCTAAACATAGGCAGCAGTGTCATCTACTGGTTAAAATACAGGACTGCACTTCACTAGCAAAATATGTTTGCACTGAAGATAGATAGATAGATGGATAGATAGATGAAAATGGGTAAATCGATGGATGAATGGATTGATTTTTAGTACTTTTAAAACTGACATTTTAATTTTAGCCTGAGTATTCATGTAAACAGCAAACGTTCATAATAAAATATGTAAACCTGTTTTAAAAAATGCAACAGGCTACTTTCCTTTCCTTCTTTTTGTTCTGGTAAAACACACAAACAAGGCTACCTTTTTGAAAATCTCATGAACGTTATTTGCACGCTGATCATTATGGCACAAATCAAAGGAGAACTCTATTCAAATTTAAGTGTATGACCTAACGATGTAAAAATGATAAAATAATTTATATGATCCCATCAGAAGCCAGTCCATGTATAATACAAAGAAAATAAATCAGGGCTTTTTATAAAAACCAGATTGTATTAAAGCCATGCAAGAAATAAAAACGATCACATACAGACACAAACATTGTTACAGGGAGAGGTCTAGTCCACACCTATTGAGTATTATCTTGTCTAACGGGTCAACACACTTTGATCCACATTTCTATATTAAAGGCTGGCCTAGCAAATTTCCATGTGGCTCTGGTATGTGTATCATAAAACCATGAAAGCTAAAGTTTGTATAGACGAGAGAGCAAAATATCCACACATCATGTGGCATTCCATGAAACGTAGCAAAAAGAAATGATTTAGCTCAGGGGTTCCAAATCTAAGGCCAATGGGACGGATGAGACCCTCCACCCCTCCAATGGCATTAGAGAAATAAAATGGTCACGCCTTTGAAGCTGTTGGGACAAAATGGCCACCCCATCGTGCAGGCAGGGCAAAACAGCCGTCTGGCCCTTGAAGCTGACTGAGCGTGACCTGGCCCATTGGCTTGAAAAGGTTGGGAACCCCCCGTGCACTTAACGTACAACTTAAATCATGATGCTTAAAAAGATAACTGAACTGAAAGCAACTTAAGTGCATGTCAATAAAAAGGTGTGAAACACTCACCTGTTTTATGTCCCCCTTTCAGCTGCGATTCAGTTGAACGTTCCTGAAAATAAAATTCTCCCCCACCACATCTGAAAGACCACTTGGTATAAACTCCCTCAAGACTGCAATTTGTGTGGTTTCTATGTTAGCCCTTTTCTATAAACACCCAATCTTTGTGTAATCACTTCTTATTTGTGCTTTTCAAGGGCGTTTGGTTTGGACCCTTATGATTTGGAGTAGCCCTTTGCCACTCTGGAAGATGGGTTTTGTTGTTAAATCATTCCAAACTACATGTGTGGCACAATGCTTTGTATTGCTTGCTAGAAAACACTGTTTTTTAAAAAATTCCTCTGTTGATAGTCAAAACACTACAACTTCTTTTCTTTCTACAGTAGGTGTTTTTCAGTGAAGCTGGTTTGGAAGCAACCCACCTTCTTTTACAGACATTTAAAATTAAGTTGGCTTTTTAGTCAATGCTGCCTCATAGTGGGCAAATCTCAAAATGCAGTCGTGTCTCTAATTTAAGCAGACACCAGAATTAATAGCAATAACAATTACACTTTTATACCCACTCCCCCTTATGCTTAGAACACTCTCTGGGCGGTTCACATGTTAATTAGCATTTAGCATTCTAATTAATTTCTCCAGAGCATCCTTAGTTGAGAAAACCATGCCATGTAAACTATGGTTCCCAAGCACAGAGCCCTATTCTGAACAGGATTTCAGACCAAGCTAAACCCTAAAGCAGGGGGTCTCAACAGGACCAGTGGGCCAGACTGGTGCCGTAAAATGCCTCCGCAGCTGTTGTAAATGTGTTTACGATGGCCGCAGACTCATTTATGGCTTTTGTAAGCAAGTAAACTGCAGTAACTAAGATGCTGACTGGAAGGCGGCAGGTCGGCAGCTCAAGACCCGAATACTGTAGGACGGAATGAGCTCCCGTCTGTCTGAGCTCCTGCCAACCTCACAGTTCAAAAGCAAGAAATTGCAAGTAGATCAATAGAGACCATTTTGGTGGGAAGGTAAATAGCGCTCCGCACGCTCTGGTGTCTAGTCATGCCTGCCACATGTCCATCGAAACATCTGCAGAAGCGGACAGCGCTGGCTCTTCGGCTATGAAACATAGATGAGCATTGAACCCTAGAGTAGGATACGACTGGCTTTTGAGCAAGGGCAATCTTGACCTTGACCTTCAAAGGTCTCCCTTGCCTTTACCTTTACCTAAACAAGTTTACAGCTGTAACTGCTTTTACGCTGCCGTAAATGAGTCCGTTGCTGATTCTGGCGGTGGGGGAGCAGCTGGAGTGAGGTGGGAGCTGGATTATTTGGTGCCACTGGACAGATCCAGCCCACGGGCCGTAGGATGTGAACCCCTGCCCTAAAGCCTTCCAGTTTAGACCTTTTATCCCAGCTCAGCCACATTTACAGGTAAGTGGCTGTAATGGGCTTCAGTGGTACTCTCAGAATCTGAAATTTTAGAATTTGCAACAAACACAAAAGCTCAATCCTTTGCCACGATGTCCAAATGTTCTGACTATTGGTGGTGCTAGACAGAGGTACTGGGAATCGTTGCTGAATAGATTTCTGGTACTCCAAGATTAGAAATAATTGATCTAAACCACCAGGTATGTTGGACGCTCAATCCGAACTGCCAACTTGCCAGCCTTCCAGCTAACAAGCTGAGCTTCTTAACCACTGAGCCACCCCAGTTGGTCAGATGAGTCTCCAGCATGTTTGGGGCAAAATGCTAATTAACTTGTGAACGGCCCATATGGGCAGGCATAGAAGTGTGATTGCTTTGGTTCATCCCATTACGAAGATAGCTGCTGTCATCTTACAGAAATACCATTCTGAAAAGCTTTTAGGCAAAGCATTTCCCACCTCTTGATACAAACTTTAAAAAATGATGGAGGGCCGCTATTACCTGGTATCTTCTTTCCGAAGGTGAATGGTGGGGTGGGGAGAGATTGAGGCTGCAGCCGCCAGAGGCAAGGAGAAGGAATTTACATTTAGATGGAAGAGTTAGCCGCGGTGGATCAATTCTGGACAGCTGGCATGAGTTCCAGCCAAATAAAGCAAAGGCACAGCTGAGAGAACCTGAGTTAAATAGGATAAAGAGGAAAAGAAAAATACAGATCGGACTCGAGTCTACACAGGAATCCAGCCGAAAACCCTGAACACTCATTCCGTTTAGGATTGCATTAATATTATGCTGGTCCCACCAAAGTGACACATATGGGCGCTTCGAATGAATAATTTGAAATGCCACAAAAAAGCAAAAAACAAACAAACAAACCACTACATCACAAAAAAATAAATATTATCTGCTACTTGATCTAATCCATGTGTCCTATACTAAATCAAGTGCCCAGAATCAAAATCTGAAGTCTATTAATTCATCTTTAGCTCAAAACAGACTCACTATTATGGCCTAGCTGTACTATCTAATGATGGTTTCGTACTAGATGGTCCATCTTACCTTATATACCTATTTCTGACATCAGCTCACTGACTTACCCAAACATACCCGGCCGCTGCTGAAACATGCATGCCACCAGGGGACATGATTCAACTGAGGCAGTTGCAGGCCTAGTGGTAGCTGCAACTGTTATAATGTTCCCATGTAAAAATACATTACCCAGTTACCGACCATTTGAACAGCTATAGCACACCTGTAAGTTAGAATCTGTACATGATAGGCAAATTCTGAGTTCAGGTTTAGAATCAGCACACTCGATATCATGTAAATGATGTTTCCATGGACATGTGGCAGGCATGCCTAGCACCATTTTTAAGAATTTACTTTATTCTATTTTGTTTTAACTCAAGTAGCTGCATTTGTGGTGGTGCATTTTGATTGTATCTTGCGCACTTAAACCCTTCTTACTGTGCTGGTCATTGACCATAATAAAGTGATTTGATCTGATCTAGGGTTGGTTCAGTGCTCATCTGTTTATAGCCAAAGAGCCAGAGCTTTCTGCGTCTGCAGATGTTTCCATGGACATGTGGCAGGCATGCCTAGACACCGGAGTGCACGGAATGCTGTTTACCTTCCCACTGAAGTAGTACCTATTTATCTACTTGCAATGTTTTGCTTTAGAACTGCTAGGTTGGCAGGAGCTTGGACAGAGACTGGAGCTCACTCTATCATGCAGCACTTGGGTCTTGAACTGCTGAGCTGCTCACCTTCTAGTCACCAAGTTCAGCGTCTTAACCACTAAGCCACCAGCCCCTGAAGCTGTTCTAAATCCTGCTAAATTATCACAATGCAAACAGCATTCAATTTAAGGAGAAAATGGCCTCATGTTTTAGAAGAATCATTGCAGACTTCGTCTGCCATGCGCCACGGCGTGTGACAAGCACAGACAGTGACAAGCACAACCAGAGTTAAATTTCCATCCAGCAAAGTTGCCCACTGGCCCATCTTAAACAAATCGGCATTTCTTGCATGAAACCTGGTGTTCAAAGGCTTGCAATCTCAGTTAAGAGGAAAAATTCAGTATAAGACAGCGCATGTCTGTCAAAGCTTCATAGAGGGAGAAAAGCAAGATGCAAATAGGATTAGGGGGAAAATATGACCTTTCCTTTACTCCAGGGATTCTCAACCTGCGGGCCGGATGTGGCCCGTTGCACCATTTCATGTGGCCCACCACCACACCAGGAAGTGCCATGTGGTGGAGGAAGGGCAAAATGGCCGTCCGGCCCCCAAAGCTGTCTGAGGAAGCATGACCCAGCAAGGTTGAGAACTCTTATTGTACTCCGCCCAAAATGTCCACATCTAAAACCCTGATTTTATGCGTTTTTGGATTTTTCCATCCCCTGCCAGGTGGGAACGAACCCTGCAATGCACACAAGCTAATTTCACAGAGAAATAAAAGGTGATCCCATAGATTAAGCAGGCGTGACAGAAGTTTTCCAATGGGAAAGTTATTGGGAAGAAGGGTGGATTGAAATGGAGAATTTTGGAAGTTTAAAACGCTGTGAAAATGAAAATCGTGGTCTACTCGGTCTTGGCATTTACCTCTGGTTTTCCTTCCCTTGTTGGCATTGCGGCTAAACAGGGCCACGGAGAGGAGGGAGCTGGCAAAGAAATAAATATATTTGCATTAATATGGGTTGTTTTTGCATGCGCTGGTGGCGGTGGCTGAGGTTTTGGAAGCAGAAGAAGCAAAACAAAGGGGAGAAAAATGTTGTAGTCCTTTGACACCTAATGGCTTATCTTTCAAGGGTGAGCTTTTGTGGCCTGAAGAAGTGGGTTCGATCCACAGAGGCTCACATTAAAAATGCAGCAACTGGCCCTTAAGGGGTCACAAGGGCTTGAGCCTTTATTTTATCCTTTGTTTCCCGGCTAATATGCCAGATATTTGGGCTTTCAAGGAACATAGCCTCCTCTTTTAAACATTTTCTCCCTCAGCTTGGTAACACACACACACACACACACACACACACACACACACACACACACACACACTTCTCCCTCATCATCAGGGTAACTTGTTTTCACACACAGACACACACTTTCTCACACACATCATTCCTCCCTCAACTTGGCAACTGGCTATATCTCCCACACACACAACTCCCCATTCACCTTAGTAACAAACTTTCACTCAAACACACATACACAAACACACACACACTCTCTCACACTCACCATCCTCAGCTGGGCAACCGGTAATATTTCACACACAGAGACACACAAACACACAACTCCTTCCTCAGATGAGCCACTGCTTTTGGTCAAACACACACACAAAATTTACCTCAGCTGGTTGTTTTTCACACACAAGGAGACACACAATCCCCCCCCCCCCCCACCTCAGCTTGGTATCTCTCTCTCTCACACACACAAACACACACAGTTTCCTCAGCTAGACAACTGGTTGGGATATTCGCTGCAATGTTTCTGAAGCACTTATGACTTGATATTTTGTACTGTAATTGTGTGTGATATTGTGTTTTTCTTTGTTAGCTGTGGGGCGGCAAACAAATTGAAATATTAAATTTAAATTACAATTATATTTGACACACAGAGAGGCACAAACACACAACTCCCCCCCCCCCCCCCCCCGCCCCTCAGCTTGGTATCTCTCTCACACAAAACACAATTTCCTCAGCTGGGCAACGTTTTTTGGTCAAACACACACAAAATTTACACCTCAGCTGGTTGTTTTTCACACACAAGGAGACACACAAACACACACACACCCCTGGCTTGGTATTTCTCTCACACAATCACACAGTTTCCTCAGCTAGACAACTGGTTATATTTCCCACAGAGAGAGGCACAAACACACAACTGCCTCCTCAGCTGGGTCACTGTTTTTCGCCAATCACACACAAAATGTACACCTCAGCTGGTTGTTTTTCACACACAGGGACACACACACACACCTCACCTCAGCTTGGTATCTCTCTCACACAAACACACAAGTTTCCTCATTGCTGGTTATATTTCACACAGACACACAACTAACACCCCCCCAAAAAAAAATTCAGCTAGGCAACTGTTTTTCTCAAACACACACAAACTCACAACTTTGCCTCAGCCGGGCAACTAATTGTTTTCCCCATGGACATAACACACACAAACACTCCTCAGCTTGGCAACACTAACACACACACACCCCACCCTCTCTCCTCAGCTGGGTAAGTGGTTACTTTCCTTTCCTCAACTGAGTAACATTTTATCTTTAGGAGAGAAATCCAGTTTATTTATTTATTCTTCAAATTTCTATTGCAGCCCAACTCAGCAACGACCCTGGGCAGCTGACAACAATTAAAAGCAACATTAAACTAATTAAAAAACCCATTAAAATTCTAAATAATTTACCCACTCACCCCCATCCATTACAAGAGAGAGAAAGAGAACTCTTTATATGAACTGCCCAGTTTGGGGTGTGATGAGGGACGTATAACCACCTGCTTCAGCAAACCCTCCACCAGACTTGGGACTATTAATTAAATTAAATTAAGAAACCACACACCCCCAACCCCACACTATGGCTTCTAAATTCCCCATTTACCCCCCAAAGAGAAGGACCCCCCCCCTAAAAAAAAAAAAGAGAGGCTTACCTGAAGGAAGACTCCTTCATCCCCTTTGGGCCAGCAAAGAGAGAGAAGCCGCCATTTTGCTTTCCCCCCTTCTGGAAGGCTTCCTTCATTAACCTAACGAGGCGCACCTGGCCAGTCTTCCCTGAGGGAAATTTCACCTGAGGAAAATCTTTTTATCCCACATGAGGAAAATCTCTTTTTTTCCACCTGAGGAAAATCTTTTTTCCTCACATGGAAAAAGAAAGGCTGTCCTTCCAGCCCCCAAAAGAGCCTCTTTCCAAATTCCCAACACAGTAAAAACCCCAAGTTACAAACACCTCGGTTTAAGTTTATTATTTATTTATATTTATGATTTATATTGGCGCCTAATTCCGTAGACTCTGGCCGGCTCATGGCAAATAAAACCAACCACATTTTAAAAAAGCAATAAAAGCCCTCATTAAAACTGCCACCAAAAATTACTCCGACCCCTACAGATTAAAGTTTGCTGCAGTTTACAACTGCAAATCCTATGGAAATGCTGTCCCGGTTTACAAAATTGTATTATTATTTTTTGTTGTTTAAACAATGACCAATTCAGGACAGTTTTTAAATTTTTTTCCAATGCATCCCTATGATGTTTCAGCTTACAATATTTTTTTGGGGTTACAAGGGACAGACCTCCATCATAACCCAGGGTTTTACTGTATAGTTTCTCAATAATAATAATTTAATGTCAGAAATTATTCTGGGTTGAAAAGACTTTTGTGGGAGAAACTGTGCTCTGGGGACACCTGAATGAGGCACCTTTCATGTCCACGAAATCTTTTTATCCCACCAAAGTGGTCCCTATTTATCTACTTGCAATTTCTGGCTTTCGAACTGCTAGGTTGGCAGGAGCTGGGGCAGAGATGGGCGCTCAAACTGTCATGTAATACCTGGGTCTCGAACTTCCAACTTGCTGGCCTTCCAGCTAACAAGGCGAGCTGACCCATGTTTTATGCAGCTGAGATGTCAGAAATATTTAGTCTTAGGACAATGCCCCGCCTAAGCATCTCTAAGAAACATGAACCCACCCTTGTGACATATACAGTAATTCTTATTATTCAAAAAATGAAGACCAATTCACATGGAGAAAAGCTTAAAAGACCATTCATTCACAGTTAATTTAATTTTCAGATTTCTATAACTAATTCTCAAATTGCCCCCTTTAAAATACAAATTGCACCCCTGTGGGGAATGTGCCCCACTTTGGGAACCACAGTCTTCAGATGGTCTACATTTCCCATGGGGCTTCTATAAAGTAAGGGGGGCTGGACGATTTTGTACCCTGTGAGGCTGGAAACCACTGCAAACCAAGCAGGAACTTGAGGGAGCAAAGCCAGTGGTTTTCATTTATTCTGGGGGTGCCCAAACATATCAGGCCGTGGGCCAGTCACGTGGTCCAGCGAGCCGGTCACGATGTTTCTCCCACCGGAAGTGAAATGCACCCGCACATAATGCTGCCATACATGTACCCATGGCTGCCGTAAATAGCAAGATTCTGTGCATGTGCATTTTGCTTCTGCTAGCGATGAGGGCAACATGGGACAGATGAATTGGTGTCGGGGCCAGATGCGGCCCACAGGCCATAGTTTGGGTAGCCCTGATTTATTCATTCATCAATATAAACCCACACATCCCAATCATGCATTTGTTTCAAAGTAAAATGTTAACCTTCTCAGGAGTCGTGAAGACCCGACCGGAGCAAACTGGAAGCTTTCATCAACTTGGAAGCAAAAGGGAAGATCAACGATGCAAGTGGGTGCCGGGGTGGGTGGGACAAGATTTAGGTCAAGAGGCATTAATGCTCCCTTGGGGTAAAGACCATTAGGAAGGTCATTGGAGGCAGAATATTCAGGCGGCACACATCATAGTTTTAGAACTTTCCACACCAAAGGATTAGTAAAATTTCCCTTTCACTTGAGTGAAAAGCAAAGACTGGCTCATAGATGAATCAGAGACTTAACAGGATTCAAAAGTACTAGGCATGTGTACATAAGATGTTGTATCGTTGTTGGTCTCTCCACATGTACTACATCCATGCACACAACTCCCGTCAAAACGGTTAAGGTCATCCTTGAATATCCAACTCTAGGGTCCAGTGCTCATCTGTTTATAGCTTAAGAGCCAGTGTTGTCTGGACATGGAATGCTGTTACCTTTCCCACTGAAGTGGTCCCTATTTATCTACTTGCCATTTCTTGCTTTCGAACTGCTAGGTTGGCAGGAGCTGTGATGGAGACGGGCGCTCACTCTGCCATACAGCACTCAGGTCTCCAACTGCTGACCTGTCAACCTTCTAGGCGACAAGTTCAGCATCTTAACCACTAAGCCACTGCAGTCCCTTCAAAACCACCACAGACCATCCCAATACAAGACCTTGCTGTTGGACCTACCGTTTACGGGTAACTTACCATGGGAAAACTTCCCGGCATACCATGCTATCAATAATCAGTACCTGATAAACACCTTGTCTTCTCACCTTGCTGAAGCATTTCCACGCCACAGGTTGTGGGATGATGGCAGCTGTTTGGTCCAACACATCTGGGGAGTTATGAACTGACACCCCATTCAGTCCCACTGACACACGCATACACACACCATGCTTGTGAAACAGAATCCAACTGCTGTAGTGTAGATTGGTTTTTATTTATGTCCACAAATATTTCAAAAAAATTACAAAATACTGACATGGAGAGAACACAGAAGTCACGATTTCTGGGTTTTCTACTCTGTTTTACACTGTGTTATCCCATGGCAAACTACTCATTATATACACTAAGCCTCAAGATATATATAAACATAGCTGTCAGGATGTATAGTCTTTTTAAACGGTGCAGCAAAATGAGTTTAAAAACTATGACAACACTGAACAAGAGACAAAGTTTGATTTGAAAGAAACAAAACAAACACACAAAAAAGCAATAAAATAAAATGTTTTTTTAAGCAAAAAAAAAAAAGGTGAAAAATTTGTTTTTATAAAGGTTGGATGATTCTTACAACAGAAAAGAAGTGATCTTAGTAGCCAGGAACAAATAACATCCTCATTAATCATTAGAGCCAAGCTCTAGGTTTCCCCCCTTACTATCTTGGAATGATTCAGAATACTAACCTAACCTGCACATTAACTGTCGGTGGCAAAAAAATATGAAATTAACTGGTGTTTATGTCAGCATGCTAAACTACTATGTCCCCATTTCCTTGATCTAGAAGGAGCTCTTTCCCCAAAAAGAGGGTCGTTCTCACCCTGACTCCTTTGAGGAAAGCTTAAAAACTGATTCTTTAAAATAAATACGTAGAATTCTTTAGCAACAACAGGAAAAAAAATGTGATAACTCGTTGATACTTCCCAGATGTTCTTGGACTTCAATTCCCAGAAGCCAAAGTCTCTGTGAATCCACACAAATGGGCTTACTGGCACTCCAGGTGTTCTTGGACTTCAACTCCCAGAAGCCCAAGTCTCTGTGAATCCACAAGAACGGGTTTACTGCACACAACTTGGGCTTCTGGGAACTGAACTCCAAGAACACCTGGAGTGCCAAGGTTCAACATCACAGAACTAGGATGTGGTGTTTGAGTTTAAAGAATCTTTTAAAACTCATCTCCTGGGGTACGGGAGGGAATTCTGCTATCTGGAGTGGGGGTGGATGAGGGGGGAAGGTCCCATGGAATCCCATAACGGATCACCATAGGTAACAGTCTTCAAGGCAAAAGATAAAGCCCTCCAAAAGAGAAACGGAAAAATTCTATGCTAATGCACAGAATAGCAATACGTAACTGGGAACATGGATAGCGCATACTGCCCTGTACATTCTTGCACCATCCGCCTTATTAAAAGTGTGCCTGAAACAACAGGTTCTTAATTGTCAGCTTCCAACAGGACAGATAGGACTTCCTTCCCAACCAAATGGTGAAAAGTGCCATTCTAACCACCAACAGGAATATTGCAAAAGGCAAGGCAGGTAATGATAGTTCAGTGATGCATCTATTCAGATGTTTTGCTTTGCACCACCTTAACATGCCCGAGAGTAGTTTGATTAGGAATCAAGTTGATTTTGCTATCAAGATCTGGTTGGGATGGGAAGCAGCCCTGGCACTCCAGGTGTTCTGGAACTTCAATGCCCAGAAGCCCTGATCAACAGGAGTGCTGACTTGGGCTTCTGGGAATTGAAGTCCAACAACAACTGGAGTGCCAAGGTTCACCATCACTGCTAGTCTATGTGATCTAGACCTGGGATGGCGAGCCTCGGCACTCCAGGTGTTCTTGGACTTCAATTCCCAGAAGCCCAAGTCATCACTCCTACTGATCAGGGCTTCTGGGAACTGAAGTTCCAGAACACCTGGAGTGCCAAGGTTTGCCATCACTTTCTGTAAGAGTAAAAATATTAATAACCCTGCTCATATCAGTCCTATTAAAAAAATCAAACTCTGGCAACACAAAGGACTTTCCCCTTTTAAACACCAGATTCAAACTTTGCTGGTTGAAAAATCCACCAACTTTTAACAGCTTATTTGTCTATTCTTCCCTCAAAAACACGTAACCTTTATGAATGAGAAGATCTACCTCCAAGCACGCATGTTATTTTTTTTTCATTTTTAAAAGTAGTGTGCTTACAAATTTGCAATTCATTCAAATGTCAATGCACCAAATTCAACATTTCTGACGCCTTGTCTCATGTTGCAGCTCCAATACTGATGGAAGGCGGCATGTCCTTTGAGTTCTCCTCTCCACATATCTGGGCAAAATCCAGGATTATTCTGTTTATTCCGATACTGAATAAAATAAGAAATCTCATCTTTTTTTTGCAAATGGACTTAATTTCTTTTTAAAAAGTGTTTTAAAAATTCAGAAAAACAACTGCATTGGTATTATTTTCACAGAAACTGTGGAGAGATTAAAGAATCCACTCTTCGGAGATGACTTTCACCACAAATTCGCCTTGAAAAAAGTTCTTGTATTGGTGGAGAATCCCCCCCCCCCCCCAATTCAATACAGAATTATTTTGTA
This sequence comes from Bradypodion ventrale, assembly GCA_035047345.1. Classification (NCBI taxonomy): domain Eukaryota; kingdom Metazoa; phylum Chordata; class Lepidosauria; order Squamata; family Chamaeleonidae; genus Bradypodion; species Bradypodion ventrale. The sequence goes on along the minus strand of JAWDJE010000017.1, from coordinate 3,554,300 downwards.
CGCATTATTCTTATGCTATTTTGCTGGCAACCTTTTATCTCCAGGCTGAAATGTGCTTTATGTGCCACTGCTGAGTGTCTGAATTACAACAAATCCAGTTACCAGAATGGAGGAAAAAAATGATTATGATGTTCACTGAATAAAAGAATTAACAGTAAACGGAACGAACACATGCGTGTAAAAAACAAAACAGCTATTTGTTTAACATTTTCCCTGCAACTCCTTTTAATATGCTTATGTTGCTAAGTCAAGCTCTTGACCATTTCAAAATTAAGTGACCCCCCCTCCCCTTGTCGTTGCCCCTTTAATTAAAGGGATAATTATATATATTCCTCTTATATTAAAAAATCATCTCTGTATTCTCATCAACGCCAGGTAAAGAAGTAACTGTTTTGCGATGTTACTCAAGGCAGGGGAGGGAGGGAGGGAGGAAAAGAGAGAAGAAACCAGGAGTTTGTGGAGGTTATAATAATTATCTTTTAAACCCTAACTGGAAAAAAGTTATTTACAGGACTTAAAAAGCCATGCTGCAAAGCTCTCTTTTAAAATTATGAAGTTCTCCTACAATGTATTAAAATAAAAGTAGATTTTTTTTTCTTTTAAAATTCTTGTTATAGCACTTGGATTTTTTTTCCTCCAGAGGTTGTTATGCCACTTACTAGCAATTCTTGGGTTTTTCTTGCTTTTAAAACATGTTTGTATATCTATATACTGTATATATAAACCGAGGTTGTTGTTTTTTATGCACAGTGGCTTGCATTAAGATGTGAACCTGATTCTAGCACCTACTCAAAATGAAAAAATTAAAACCAACCCCTCCCCACAAAACCCCACCCCAAGATTGCCCAAATAAGTTTGTCTGAACGTTTCATTTCTTCCGGTCCGCGTTGTTTTTTCCAATAGGCTTCCTTAACAGGTTTGTGTCATGCACGGAGACTCCCAAATTGGTCTTCTCTACGAATGAATACTACTAATAGATGAGGCTGATTAAAAGTCTCTAACAGGGTTGGGCTTTTCTCTTGGGTTTCTGTTTGTTCCTTTTCTATTTTAAACAGAGAAAGGCATGTTTAGGAGAAGATGACATTTCTCTCGCTGTTTCTTCCTCCCCACCCAGTCCTCTTGTGTGCAGACAAACACACTCCGTTTTTTTGTCTCAAAGCACTGGGATCTTCGGCAGCCGATATTACAAATAAATAATTTATTACAACTGCTTGTCACCTTCTTTCTTCAGTCGACTAGAAGACAGAAAAGGAGAACAAAAATAAAGGAAACACTTAAGTCCTATAATCTTTTCTTTGGTCTCCGGAACTTCTGCAGACAAATAAGAATAAAATGAATACATAGTAGGTAAAGATCTTCCCTGCTTTTAAGCCGGTCGTATCTGACTCTAAGGTCATCTGTATTTACAGCCAAAGAGTCAGTGCTGTCTGCATCTGCAGATGTTTCCGTGGACATGTGGCAGGCATGACTAGACGCCAAGGAACACCGCTACCCTTTTTTTTTTTGCCAAAGTGGTACTTATTTATCTACTTTCAATTTTTTGCTTTCGAACTGGTGGGTTGGCAGGACAGCTGGGACAGACGACAAGCGCTCGTTCCGCCACACAGCACACAGGTCTCGAACTGCTGACCTGTCGACCTTCCAGTCGTCAAGTTCAGCATCTTAACCGCCAAGCCACCGCAGTCCCCGAATACATATTACAGTCGTTTACAAATTACAAGCCATTTAATTGATTGTATACTTGTATTAAAAAAAATCTTTAACATCACACGACCCAATCTATAGGTAGGAACCCCAATACTTTTAACAAATGCCAGTTAATTCCATTCTTCTCATCTGTGCAAACACAAGAGGCCACCCCCCCCTTTCCTACCTGTAATAGTCTTCTTGGCTGGGGAGGTGGCCCCCATGCATATGGGGGTGCCCATGAAGCCACTGCTGTTCCATTGCTAATCTCTGAAGCTCAGCTGACTGGGCGTGCATGGCCTGTAACTGGTGCGCGGCAGACATCGGAGGAGGAAGAGCCCCTGGGAGGTCACGAGGGTAGTGGGTACCTGGGAGGGGGGGAAGAGAAAGCCATCAACCTGCCTCTTAGTCCTTGGTGCAGTGGTTCCCAAACTTGGGTCCCTATGTGCTCTTGGACTACAATTCCCAGAAGTCTTCAGCATTGGCTGTGCAGGCTAAGGATTCTGGGAGCTTCGGTCCTCTAGAGAGTTTGGGAAACGCTGCCTTGGTGTATGATAATAAAGAGACCTTAATTTCTTTATACAGTATAACGAATCACTTATTGTGGAGAGGGCCAGATTAATACATAGTAAAGGTCACGGTCTCCCTTGCTCAAAAGCCAGCCGTGTCCAACTCTAGGGTTTGGTGCTCACCTCCGTTTACAGCCAAAGAGATAGCACTGGCTGCGCCTGTAGACGTTTCCATGGACATGTTGCAGGCATGACGAGATGCCAAAGTGAAGTGAACACTGTAACCTTTCCTGCCAAAGTCGTACCTGGTTATCTATTTGCAATTTTTTGCTTTCAAACTGCTAGGTTGGCAGGAGCTGGGACAGACGACGGGACGTCACTCTGTCGTACAGCACACAGGTCTCGAACTGCTGACTTGTTGGCCTTCTGGTCGTCAAACTCAGCTTCTTAACCACTAAGCCACCACGGCCCCTTCAGATCAACACATACTGAATCCTTAACATATGTTAAAGTTCAAGAACTGCCTTATTATTATTATTATCAACCCAAAAGGTGGCTAACCCAAGGCCTTGAACTGTAGCTTGCCTATTTTATGCATAAATCCAAATAAAACGCATGAATCACAGAATGGGTGGTGGTGGAGGAACCTATCACCTTAGAAGTCTTTGAATCCAACACACTAGTTGGATAATCAGAACCTGCATGTACAGAAGCTGGTAAGGACTGAAGACTAGGGGAGTAATACCAGTCCAGGGGTAGGTAGGTGGTCTTTTGCTACCATCATCACAGCTTCCTTTTGGTCACCATAGAGGCATTTAGGCTGCCCTCAACTGAAAACCAGATGCTGGAATAGATGGGTCATGGCTCTGATCCTCTTATATCCTCCACATGCTCTTCTCTTGTTCATTCATCGAGCGTTCCTGCCTTGAGCAGGGGGTTGGACTCAATGGCCTCAAAGGCCCCTTCCAACTCAGCAAGTCTTCACTTTCTAGAACAGACAGTTCTAGAAAGTGAAGTAAAAGCTGCTCTGAAAATAATCGGAAGGAATAAATGAATACACAGAATACCAATAGAATTTGGTTTGGATCCCTGCACTGAGCAAGGGGTTGGACTCGATGGCCTCAAAGGCCCCTTCCAACTCAGTGAGTCTATGATTCTATGGTCATAAAGAGGAAGGGCATGATCTGTTCTCCATTAACCCAAAGTGCAGGAGACATAACAATGGGCTGAAACTACAGGAAGCCAGATATAGCCTGAATATTAGGGAAAACTTCTTAACTGTTAGAGCAGTACGACGGTAGAACCCACTGCCTCGAGAGGTGTCGAGCACTCCAACTCTGGATGCATTCAAGAAATAATTGGATTCATATCTATCAGATCTGCTTTGATTCGGATTCCTGCATTGAGCAAGGAGGGTTGAACCTGACGGCATAAAAGGCCGCTGCCAACTCAGTGATTTTATGCAGAAAAGGCCATCGAGCGCACAAACTCACCGAAGACAGGATGCCGGAGCATTTCATGTTCGTGGGGCGGCTGCCCTAGCAATGGGTTGGGGATGGTGCCAGGAGGGTAGGGGAATCGGGCCAAATGAGGTCCAGCTGCCAAAGGATCCACAAGAGGGTGAACTGGCCCCGCCGAACCTGTAAGAGAAAGAAAAGGCAGCTTAGAAAACCTCAGGCGCAAATGGCCCTCCGAGACTAACACAGGATTGAGAATGACTAGCAAGCATAACCTGCCATTCTGTTTGCAGTGTCTAGTTGCCAAAAAGTGTTTAATAGTATTTTGGCAAATCTGAAGGACAATGGGGAACAGGACAAGAGAGATCCCCAGCAATATGTTACCATAAGAATATCAGGAGCACTGTTTTCATTCCTCCACAGAGTCTTAAAAATCAAGGGTAGGGAACCTCCCTAATTGACCCGTAGCAATTAGGACTTGTTGAAAATATTCCATTAGTTACAGACTCACCTTGGTGTAGCGGATCCTGCTGATGGAGGTGTAGATGCGAGTGTATGTGCGAATGTTGGTGGTGGTGCGGCGTCACGTTGAACATCTGCAGCCGGGCCAAGGGGTCATTGGCGAGTGAGGCCATCCGCTCGGCATGTATCCGCTCGGCGGCCAGTCTTTCTGGGTAGCTCATCTCAGGCCGCAACTGAGGGCCGGCCAGGGCGAGTCTCTCCCGATCCAGGGGGTTCAACCCAGGGTGGAAGGAAGCAAAGGGGTGGTGGCCTGCTGTAGGCGGAAGGGTGAGGGCGCCGTGGCGGGCAAAGTGCTCCATGGGGTTGGCGGCCGGGTGCAGGGCATCGAGCTCGGGCGGCTTCACCTCGAAGCCCGGCTTCATCCGCTCGCGGAGTTCCCGTTCCCGTAGCTCCCGTTCCCGCATCTCCCGCTCCCGTAACTCCCGCTCCCGGAGGGTGGGGTCGATGTTGTAGAGGCCGGGCATGTGGTAGGCCAGGAGCGGGTCCGCGGGATTGAGGGGCACAAAGAACGGGTGGTTGCGGTTGGTGGGGGACATGACATGGGGGCGGGCATACTCGCTCAGGGTCCGTAGCGCCGGCGTGTCTGGCCCGATGTAAGGCGGGACAGCGGCGATGGTGGTGGGAGGGGGTTCGAAGGACGGCCGCAGGTGGGTCGGCCCGCTCAGCTGGGCTTCTCCGAGACGTCCTTCATGGGAGGAACCCGAAGCTTTCTGCGGTACAAAAGAGGGAACAGATGGAAACTATGATGAAGTTGGGGAGATTTCATGGTCTACCATGGCCAGGTAGACCCTGCGTATATGTGGTGACACCAGGGCCCTTTTGCTGGATTTTTTTTCAAGAAACATCTTAAAATTGTACTCTTTAAAGAGTACATTCTCGCTATAAAGCCATTGAATTAGTGTATAATTGGGACTATTATGCCAATTGTTATTGTGTGAATGTTTCCAGTTTTAACTAATGTAAACTGCCCAGAGTGGGCAGGAAGAAATCTTTGGACTCTATCTTTATAAATTAGCATCGAGATTCAGAACAACCACATTATGATTAAAAGCTGAGAAACTCCACCAACGACATCCTTAAGAGCCCTGCTACATTTTAATTGTATATTTTAAATTGTTTTAGCTATTACACTGCATCACATAAAATAAATATAGTCTGCTACTTGGTCTAAAATCCATGAGTCCTACACTAAATCAAGTGCGCTGAATCCAAATCTGAAGTCTGATTCTGTGTAGGACGTCAGGATCTTAAGAAAGTAAATCTCACGCCTTCTTGCGTTGATCACGCGGGGTATATTTGCCACAAAAGGAGCAAAAATTGTCTGGTTTATTAACAAAGCTGCGCCAACTCATCTTTAGCTCAAAACAGACTCACTATGGCCTAGCTGTAGTATCCAACAAGATGGTTTTGCACTAGAGACAAGCCCTTGGTCGATCTCACCTTATAGACTCATTTCTGACGTCAGCTCAGTGACTTGCCCAACATGTGTGCCACCAGGGGACTTGATTCAGCTGAGGCGGAGTGGTAGCTGCAACTGTTATAATGTTCCCGTGTACAAATACATTACCCAATATCATTTGAACAGCTATAGCACGCCTATAACTTAAAATCTGTACATGCTAGGCACGTTCTGAGTTCAGATTTGGAATCAGAACACTCGGTACCACGTAAATCACATGTGTTTTTCCCAATAGCAAAATCATTGTTGTGCTGTGTTATATATCCAAAACTTAACATTTACCAATTTTATTGTGTCAGCTTTAAATTGCTTTACCTATTATGTATTCAGTCTTAAATGTTAACCACAATAGTTTGTTCTGTGGGATAAACTTCCATTTTTTGCCACTGTGCAAAATCTGGCAGAAATACTTCATGAGTCCCAAAGGAAGACTATTGCAGCTCCTTATTTTCACATGTGTAGAAGGAGATTAAGTGAGAATTTGAAACTTGAGGCAAGTCGTAAGCTGGTGAAATTCAGTTTACTGAAAGGAACTTTTTTCGGAGCAATGACGGACGCTGCAACCCCAAACTCCCAAAACAGACCCCCCATCATCAGACCCAAACCGGAACATCAACCAAGAGTGGGCTGAAATTCACCAGCTACAACGCCCAGTTGATCCCTCAAAGCAGGGATTCTCAACCTGCAGCCCGCCTCCACCACACCCGGAAGGGCCGCATGGTGGAGGAAGGGCAAAATGGCCGTCCGGCCCCTGAAGCTGTCTGAGGGAGCGTGACCCAATGGCCCCCTGGCTTAAAAAGGTTGAGAACCCCTGCTCTCAAAGCATCTGAAGGAACATGCCCAGACACCATGGAAGCAGAGTTTCTGCTTATCTCAAGACCTGCCTGGATCAGACCCTCGGCTTAACAGACAGACAGACAGACCGACCAACCTACCGCTGCTCTTTCCACTTCTCTTTCACGCTCTCTCTCTCTCTCCCTCTCTTTCTCCTTCTCCTTCTCCCGGTCCCGCTCTTCTCTTGCCTTCTGCTCGGCCTCCCGCTTGGCCTTCTCGATGGCTTCCTCTCGCTTCTTGGCCAACTTCGAACCCGCCAGTGGCATGAAGTACAGGTCCGTCCTTGCGCAAGAGTTGTAGCCGCGGTCGAGGTGCTTGTAAAACCTGAACGCCAGAAAAGGGAGAGAAAGAGACTTCTTCGTCAGAAGAAGTCTTTGTCAAAGGATGGCGATTATGGTGATTATGGGATGGTATTTCACTTCCGGGGCAGGAAGATTTCCATGGACGCTCACAGATATGTTAACTCCAGAAAAAGGACCCCCATAGGAAGCTCCCTCCCTGCCCCCGGCACCCTCCTTACCTAGCAGACTGGCTGGCATGGCTTGGCGTATCCACCACCGTGGGCTCTGGTGAGGGGCTCCGGGGCGGCGGAGGTGGACTCTCGGGTTCCTCGGCCTCGTCGGGCGCCTCCTCCTTGATCTGGATTGGGGGCATCGTGCAGGGTGCGGCTGCAGGGACGCCGCCACCGCCGCAGGTAGACGAGGTGGAGACCGCCGCCTGAGCCGGGGCGCCAGGCACGGAAGGCGGGGTGGACGTGGTGGGGCAGGAGGGTGGGGTGACTGCGGGTCCACCCCCTGGGACAAAAGGGGGCTGGGGGAAAGGGGGCGGGACAGGGTGGAGGCAGGTGGAGGGGGGCCCCAGGCTCTGGGTCAGGACAGGGGGCTGGGCTGGCGAAGGCTGCAGCGGGGGCTGGCTCTGGGGCATGAGCTGCAAGGGGGGCGGGTGGGCCGAGGGCGGGTGGTGGGTCGAGAGGGAGCTCAGCGGTTTGAGGGCCGGCGGGGGCGGGAGGTTGGCATTGATGGAGAAGGGCGAGGGGCCCGATAGGTGTTTGTGGGGGGCCGGCGGGGCAGGGAGCGGCGGGATGGGGGTGGTGGGAGGGGGCTTGATGTGGGGCATGGAGAGCGGAGCCGGCGGGAGGGGCTGTGAGGGGGCCGGCAGGCCGGGCAGGGCCGCGTGGGGGTGGGGCGACGCCTGAGGCTGCAGGGGGACCTGAGACTGAGAAGACGAGGAAGAGGAGGAAGAGGCCGGAGGGCCCAGAGAAAACGGCTGCGGCAGAAGGGGCCCGTGGATCGGGGGCTGCGGGTGGGGCTGGCAACTGGGGGGCTGGCTCGGGGGGCTGCTCAGAGGCAGGTGAGGGGAGGGCAGCCTGGGTGGGTGGAGAGGGGGGGCTTGCTGGATGTGCGAATGAGGGGCCACCGGAGGCTGAGACACCACCGAGGCAGCCGCCATGTGGGGTGGCACGGAGGCTGGGACGCCGGAGCCAACCGGCAGTGGCAACTGGGTGGAGGCCGGGAGAGAGGCCGGCAGGGGCTGGACGGGCCCATTGGGGGGTCCCTGAAGCACTTGCTGCTGGGCAGAGGAGTCAGAGTCACTCTCGTTGTCCTGGGGGCTGGGGATGCTGGGCGAGGTGCTCCGGTTGTCCTGGTCGATGTCCTTCGGGTCGCTGCTGCCCTCGTCGTTCACGCTGCGGCTGTCGGAGCTTTCGCCTTCACCTTCGCCTTCGCCCTCCGACGGGGAGTTGGGCCGGCTGATCTCCTGGGGAGAGGAAACCACGTCGGCATCACAACACGGGGGCCAGATGGTTCAGGGCAGCCCCACCCTTAGCTTTGCACCCTTCGTCAAAACCACGCTCTCTCTTGCTCGAAAAGCCAGCCACGTCTGACTCTAGGTTTTGGTACTCATCTCCATTTGCAGTCAACGATCCAGCGCTATCTGCATCTGCAGACCTTTCCCTGGACACATGGCAGGCATGACTAGACATGGAATGCTGTTACCTTTCCTGCCGAAGTGGCTCCTATTTATCTCCTTGCAATTTCTTGCTTTCGACCTGCTAGGTTGGCAGGAGCGAGGACATAGATGGAAGCTCACTCCGTCATGCAGCACTCGGGATCTCGAACTGCCGACCTGCTAACCTTCCAGCTGTCAAGCTCAGCATCTTAACCATTAAGCAACCCCAGTCCCTGCTTTGCACCATTAGCTGCCTGTATTTCCCCCCCCCCCCCCATCTCCCCCAGGAAAAAAGAGGCCTACCTGCGTTTTGGTCTTTTTGGCATTGACTCTGTCTGTCTCCTCCGTGTCGGAAGCCGTTTTTTCCCGCTGCCTTTTAGAGCTCTTGAGCGGAGACGATGCCTCTTCTTTTATCTTCTGCCGGAAACAGAAAGGGAGCAAGACTGTGAGAGGGGACGGATTCAGGATTTTAACCCCAACATGCTGGGGACTCATTTGAACGTCCTTGGTGGGATGGAAGAGGTGGAGTCCACCTTGATACCAGTCAGGGGGGGGGGTGGCTTTATATTCTACATTTTTGATCATATTGTATGCTATTGTCTCCATTGCTTGCAATTGTCTGTTTTTGTACGCTGTTATATTTTTTTATTGTATCACTGTAGGTTTTTGTGATGTATATAAGCCGCCCTGAATCTCACGAGAGATTGGGCGGCATATAAAAATATAATAAATGAAATGAAATGAAATTCTGGCTTCCGTACAGCGGTTTCACACCCCTGCGCCTCCGGGAGAAGAGGAGGTGAGCTACGAGCGTGACTTACTTTTGAGGACTTCTTCACCGAATCCGCCTTGCTGTCGTTGCTGGAAGTGCTGGCGGCGCTGGGGGAGTTGTGGCCGCTAAACCGGATGTCTTCGTTGATGGGCGACGCTCTGCCGTCGGGGCTGCTGGGCTGCTTTTTACGGCCACTTCGTAGCGTAGACATCTGCTGGTTTAGACAGGGAGGCAGGGAAGCTTGACAAAGGGGGCCCCTCGTACGGCTTCCTTTTCCCAAGGACAAAATGCCGCGGTTGGAGCCAAACCAGGGTAACCGCACGCCGGATCTGCTTGCCACCGGGCACAAATCGCCCGAGGCCCACTGATTTCAACGGGACTAAATGAAACTAAGTCTGGGTATGACCATCAGCAAAGCAATTTTATAAATAAATAATTTTATTATAGATGTTTTATTGTCGTCTATGCTTTTTTTGTGAGCCGCCTGGAAACGCTTCGGCGAGGGGGTGGCAATACAAATGTAAAAATTAAATTAAATCACATTTATATACCGCCCCATATGCTTCGTGCACTCTCAGGGCGCTTCACAAGCTAATTAGCATTTTGCCCCCAACATGCTGCGTACTCATTTCAGCGACATCGGAAGGCTGAGCCAACCTCGAGCCCTGGTCAGGATCGAACTCACAACCTTTGGGATGCAGGACAGCAGTTTAACCACTGCACCACCAGGGCCCCTTCTTCTTCCTCAGAAGACACCAAGGAGCCTTTATCCTGGAAGTCCCAACCGTTTGCCAAATGTGCCATCACTGTGGGTGGCCTGTGGCCCTTCAGATGCTATTGAACTACATGGCCCATCAGCCCTGTAAGAGCCGTCTGGGATGCTGCTGCCTAACAATGTCTACAGCCCCACACATTACCTTCTCCTGTGTGATTCCTGGGAGCAGGGCAGGTGGTACGATCCTGTACACTCTACAACAGGGGTTCCCAACCTAAGGACAGTGGGCCGGATCCAGCCTGTGGCACAATTTCATGTGGCCCCTCACCCCTCCAAGGGCATTCAAGAAATAAAATGGCTGCCCCTTTGAAGCTGTTGGGACAAAATGGTCACCTGCCATCGTGCAGGCAGGGCAAAGTGGTTGTCCGGCCCTCGAAACTGACTGAGAGCATGACCTGGCCCCCGGCTTGAAAAGGTTGGGAACCCCTGATTTAAAAGCATGCTGTTGTTTCATTCACTGCAGCCAATGGGCAAACACTCAACTGTTAAGTCGTTGCTTTACTGGCAAATTAAAATAATCTTGCCTTAATTCCCCAAACCCAGTAAACCCAGCTTGGGTGGGAGGGTGGTGGCAATCCACTTTCTGCTCTGAATTATTTTCAGTGCCAGGTCAAAAACCGAATAATGCAGACGAACCACACCACGCGCTGCCTTTTTTCTCTGTCCTTTCTGACACAAGAATGCCTCTCCCGGCTCGCTTTCCCCCATGTTTTTGGATTTCTCCCAGGGCTTGATCAGTTCAAGCTTGGGCTGCTATACATGCCGAAGCCTTGTCCTCTTTTAATCAAAGACATGGACGTCACTGTTTCCCTCCCGGAAATAATCCAGGGGAAAGAAGCAAGACCTGAAGAAGAGGGTTTATTCTAAAACCACCTGCATCTTCCCGTCGTATCAAGGAAGATTATGCGTCAACAGTTAGCACCCCTTTCATCTGCTCCCTCCGTTCTAACGGAGCAGCTGGCTTGATAACTAGAGATCATAAAAGCGATAAAAAACCGATTCCCAGAGCTGTCAGGGCCACCTGGCAATAGCAGTCACACTTCTATCCTGCCCACAACTGTCAAGTATCCCGTTTTGGCCGGGAAACTCCCGTATTTTACTCTCTTTCTCACTGTCCTCCTGTATTAGTTAGGCTGCAATACCCTAATGCTGCCACTGGAGGTCAGCACAGGATAAGCATAACTGTCAAGTTTCCCGTTGGCTGGGAAACTCCCGTATTTTACTCTCTTTCCCACTGTCCTCCTGTATTAGTTAGGCTGCAATACCCTAATGCTGCCACTGGAGGTCAGCACAGGATAAGCATAACTGTCAAGTTTCCCGTTCTGGCTGGGAAACTCCCGTATTTTACCCGATGTCTTTCCATATTAGTTAGGCTGCGATACCCTAATGCCGCCACTGGAGGCCAGCACTGGTTAAGCATAGCTGTCAAGTTTCCCATTTTGGCTGGGAAACTCCCCTATTTTACCTTTTCTTGTCATCCTCCCGTATTAGTTAGGCTGCAATACCCTAATGCTGCCACTGGAGGCCAGCACAGGATAAGCATAGCTGTCAAGTTCCCCGTTTTGGCCGGGAAACTCCTGTATTTTACCCTTTCCTGTCGTCCTCCTGTATTAGTTAGGCTGCAATACCCTAATGCTGCCACTGGAGGCCAGCACAGGATAAGCATAGCTGTCAAGTTTCCCATTTTGGCTGGGAAATTTCCCTTATTTTCAAATCCAAAAACTTGACTGGTATGATCCTGCCCCAGACCGCTTCATGCCCTCTCCGGGCAGATTCACAACACGATTTGCCTTTTTGCCCCCAACATGTTGGGGATACATTTAACTGAACTCAGAAGGATGGAATAGGCTGAGCCAACCTTGCTCCCCAACAGGACTGAACGCACAATATTCTGGCTGCAGTGCATCAGTTTAACCCCATGATGGTGCACCTTGGTGCTCCAGGTGTTTTTTGGACTTTGATTCCTAGAAGCCCAAGTCGTTGTGAATCCAAACAAATGGGTTGACTGCTGATCAGGGCCTTCTGGGAATTGAAGTCCAAGAACATCTGGAGAGCCAAGTTGGAGGAACTCTGGCCTAGAACACCTGGGAGGCAAAAAGGGACGGGCGAGAGGTTAGGCAGCTTACCGAGCCTCGACTCCGCCGTGTCCTCATGCTATGCTTCCCGCTGAGGCCATCCTCTTCCTCTTTGACGGGCTTGAACATAAAAGGCGGAGGGTCCACCGGTTTCTCAATGGGCGGCAGCTCTCCGTACTTCTTGAAGTGAATCCGGCAGTCGGTACAGAGCAGGATGTTCTCTCGGCCGCCGTGGTGCCAGTCCTTCGAGGCTGGGGTCAGAAAGGAGGCAGCAGGGGGAGAGCTTAGCACGCTTTGCACCAGGGGAAGCACCACCATGTGAACGGAGACTGGTGCAAAGAGCCGCGGGGGCAACACGGCTTCCCAACTAACTTTACAGGGCAGTCATAAGGCTCATGGCTAAAAGGTACTTGAAACAAACTCTGTAGAAAACCCAGGTGACACCTAGACTACAACCCTGTTTTGTGCAGGTAAAATCCCAAAGGTGTACATTAAAGGTCTCCTTTGCTAGAAGGCCGGCTGTATCCAACTCTGGGGTTCGGTGCTCAAAGAGCCAGTGCTGTCTGCGTCTGCAGACGTTTCCGTAGTCATGTGGCAGGAATGACTAGACACCCGAGTGCGTGGAATGCTATTATATTTCCCGCCAAAGTGGTACCTATTTATCTACTTGCAACTTCTTGCTTTCGAACTAGTATGTTGGCAGGAGCTGGGACAGGTGATGGGAGCTCTCTCCGTCACACAACACTCGGGTCTTGAACTGCTGACCTGCCAACCTTCCAGTTGTCAAGTTAGGTGTCTTAACTACTAAGCCACCATGGCCCTAAAAGAGACACAGTAACAGTTCCAAAATCCAAGGTTTGGCCAGGTAATAGAGTAGACCCAGTGGAGGTGAACTAAACTGACCAACCTGAAGACTAACGTCCTTGCGTGACAAAGTTCACAGGGAAGGGTGATGGTCCCCAAGTGGATACAATCCCACTTGAATCCATCTTGATGGAGGGTAGCAGCTTCATCCATCCTGGCCTGCGGCTGAGGAGGATTTTGTGTGCCCAAAGGGGCTCAGGACCAGAAAGTGACTTGCAGAACAGGATCTGTGGTACTATGGGTGTCATGCTGTGATGTGGAAGGCAGATGAAAGGCCACAACATTATTCTCAGGATAGTCATCATGGCCGATTGCCGTGAAACCCGAGGGACGTAGCCTTATAGCTGAGCCTTTGCCAGACAACGTCCTCCGAGGACAGACGCATGTTTGACCACTGCTAACCATCTGGCCACACGGAGGGAGAGGCGACTAGGCGTACTCACTGGTAGTGAAGCAATGGCGGCAGGCATAGCCCTTCAGCTCCTGTTCGCTGTCCTCGCTGTCAAAATCATCCTCGCTGGCCGAACTCAGATCCACTGGGCGCACGGGAGAGGAGAAGAACAAACAACCAAGTCAGGAACTTTCTTCCCCCTCTTTTGCATTTTTCCCTGTGCCATCAGCAGCAACAACAACACCACAGCCATTCATTAGAGAAACGAAAGAGCAAAGGGGTCTCTGGGCACCCATAAGGACTAGCAGATTGATTGCAACTGTCTCTTACACAAGCGAGAATCTGCTTCGTCAGGCGCGCGGCACGCGCATTGTGCCTTAGTGGGTAGAAATATGAAGGCTCGCACACATGGGAAGGAAAGGAAGGTGGAGGGGGTAAACCTAACCTCCTGTGCGAAAACGGCTGGAGGAGGAAAATGCTTCGCAAATCTAATGCCAGGGGGCTCTAATCTACAGAGCTCCTTGCCTCAGTTTCCCCCACTGTTGCTAGTGGAATCCATAGATCTGCTCCAGCTCAGTAAACGCCAAAAGCAGGACAGGGAAGAGCTCAAGAATATATGGATGAAAAGGATTTGTTAATAATAATTATTTGTTAATAACAATTCAAAGTGAAGAGGTGTCCCCCTTCGGTGTGGGTAGCACATGGGTATTATTGATTTCTGTATTTCTTTTATTATTTTATTCACTATATGATTTTTACAAGGTAAAAATACCCTGAGTCGGTGTATGCTGAGTGGGCAGCATACAAATCAAATCAAATCAAATCAAATCAAATCAATCAATCAATCAATCAATCAATCAATCAAAGTGTACAGTGGAACCTTGGTTAGCGTAATTAATGCGTTCTTGCAGCGAAAATAACATTAACTGAATTTCACACAGGAATGCATTGAATGCGATTTCCCATAGGGATGCACTGAAAACCAAAATACATTAACCGAAATGCAGTTTCCCATAGGAATGCATTGAAAACCAATTAATCCTTTCCGGGGGAAAAAAATTCCATAAAGCAAGCCACTGTTTTCTATGAATTTCCTTTTGTTACGCGATTTTTATGTTAACCGAGCCGTTTTGTAAATGGTTGAGGATAATGCTATTTGAGTAGCCCACCTTTGTTTTTTTTTTTAAAAAGCCAATTATTTAAACTTTTTAATTTGTTTTGAATTTTACCTAGATTTCATACACGTCAATAATTTTAAATAGCGCACGTTCATGGGAAGAAGCAAAATTTGGCACATGGTACGAAGGCGGTGTGCCTTTTCTGGTGCTTTTATTCAAAACATCGTCCACAAAAAGAGCACAGATTCTATATCCAAACAGAAGCAGTGCCTTCCCATTGTCGTGACATGTCGGCTGTGGGTGATTATGCTGCGTTGTGTATATTGGGGGCGGGGACAGGGGGGCGGACGGACTTCATTCCAATAAGGTAATAACGCTGGCTGTATTCTCATGCAAATAAAGGCAAAACATGATCATCCCGACATCCAAAGCAAAGGTTTTATCATTTCCACAGCATCTATGTAGGGTTTTTCTCACTGATCCCCAGCACCTGCCATTCATGGGACCAATGAATGGAGTCCGAGCGCAGTGGAGGGCTTTAACTCGTTTTCCCAGCTGCGTGTCGGTCAGTGGCAGACAGCCATTATTTCCCTTCTGTTTCAGCCCCACGTGTATCTAAACAGAAAACAGACGTGCCAATGTTAGCATCCTACTTACAGAATTCACTCGAGGGGGGTCTGGAGGGGGTGTTGACTGGCGTGGAAGCCGTCCGGGTCTTAATTCTCCGAAACACGGCCTGCCTGCGATGCCTACGGTGGGCCCGAGAACTTGCCGCTTCGGGAGTTTTCTTCCAGTAGTAATAGAAGGTGATCAGTTCCCCCTGGACACACAAAAGAGCACAAAGGGACACAAATGTCATCAAAGCAGCCAGTGGGATTTCTCCTGCTTACATATTTGTTTCACCAGACCATGTGTCCCACCGCCCCGGAGCCACTCCATCACCCGGGATGGAGGCCAGGTGCGCCCGCTCGCTGCCGTCGTCCTCCTCCAAGCTCCACCTGCTCGGAGGGCTGAAAAGCCGCCATCGCCACACCGTAGGACTCCCCTGCCCGCCCTGGAGCCACGGCATTGCCCGGGATGGAGGCCAGGTGCACATGCTCGCTGCCGCCGGCACCCTCTGACCTCCACCTGCTCGGAGGGCTGAAACGCCACTGCTGATGCTGCCGCACCGAAGGACTCCCCCACCTGCCCCGGAGCCAAGCCATCGCCCGGGGAGGTGTATTTGTTTTGTTCTGTCTTTGCTTACAAGGCTGGGCTCCACTTGTGTCGTCGAGCCTGGGCTCTGTGGATTATAATATTGTATTTTATGATTATTGTGTGTTATTGTATTTTTCTGTATTTATTGCATTTATATTGCAAAAACTTTTTATGTTGTAAGCCGCTCTGAGTGGTGCGTGCACCAGGAAGAGTGGGGTATAAATAAATCTCAAATCATATCAAAAAAATCAAATTCTGCAAACAACCCCAGGCTGTTTAACGGCATCACTTTTCATATGCAAAACCCTCTAGATATCAGAGAAGGAAGTTTAAAAGGCAAGAACAGGAAAGAGAACAAGAAGCACTTAAACAAAACTTCCACGTAAAGCAGGGGTGCCCAAACTTTTCAGGCTGCTGGCCGGACACGTGGTTCAGCAGGCCGGTCACGTGAGATAAGATTTTACGTTGTCGTTTTCTCTGCTTAAAAAATCAGGAGTGCCCAAATTATGGCCCGTGGGCCAGATCCGGGCCCCGGCGCCAATTCACCTGGCCCGCGCCACTCTCGTCAGTCCCAGAAGCGGAAGTAAAATGCGCCCGTGCTGAAAAATCCATCGCCGTACGTCAAAAGAGGCAAGAAGGAACTCTGATGTGATTATGTTTCATTATTGCATATAATCCACCTTGGAGTGCCATCGGGCTTGGAAAGGCAAGCCAGGAAAAAAATAAAATATGCCCATAGGAGCCTTTGCAGAGCAATTCTTAATTTCTGAGTCTGAGGGCCAAATGGAAGTCCGCAGCGTAAACGTGGTCCCCCCCTCCACGCTACTGGTTTAGTGGTTAAGATGCCGAGACTGGAAGATCGGGGTTCGATACCTGAGTGCTGCACGACGGATCTTGGGGACATGAAAGGAGCCTCATTCGGGCGTCCCCTGAGCGGAGCTTCTCCAGCAAAAATCCTTTCAACCCAGAGTAATGGCTGACACGAAATTATTATTATTATGACATAATGCAGTTGTGTTTTTAAAAAGGTAGATTTTACTATTTGGTGTTGGAGAGAAGGGCTACCGCAAAAAATAAAATAAAATCCAAACCGTTTTATTTTAGACATGGGCATTCTTTTTTTTGAAAAAGCCACCATTGACTTCTGATTTTTTAAAACGACTCCTGAGATTAAACCAAATTAAAGGCAAGGCTTTAGTCACAATGCAGATGCAGTATTATTAAAGCTATCTATCCCCCCATTCTTTTAATCTTAAGGTATAAAGGAACAGTAAGATAATTAAGCCGTAAAAGCGCATGCCAAGAGAAGTGCCGCATAGTTCCTCCACATAATGAATCTGGCTGACACTCAAAAGCCAGAGGAGACCCTAGTCAAATGAGCAGGTGCAACGTGGAGCTAAAGCACAGCGTGTGGTTTTAATCTTGTCTTTGGAAAACCACCATCTTTCCAAGGTAAAAGCCACTGCTACCTCTTGCAAGAGCGACTGCGGTGGCTTAGTGGTTAAGACTCTGAACTTTGACGAGTGGAAAGTCAGCAGTTCGAGACCCGAGTACTGCACGACGGAGTGAGTGCCCGCCGTCTGTCCCAGGCTCCTGCCAACCTAGTGGTTCAAAAGCAAGACATTGCAAGTAGAGCAATAGGGACCCCTTTGGTGGGAAGGTAAACAGATGAAAGGCCACGGCATTATATTCTCAGGACAGTCTTCACGGCTGATTGCCTAGATTCGGATTCGGACACGGCAGAAGAAGAAGAAGAAGAAGAAGAAGATATCTACACTTAATAAGCATCTTTATTGCTTAGTAGTCAAAGGCCACAACCACCATCTTCATTGGACAATAAAATGAGGACGAATGCTGCTTAGGATATAATAATTAAAACTAAGTCTACCCCTGTGTGTAACATTTGTTCACAACAGTATCTTTGACAATAGTACCTTATAAAGAGAGTTAACGAAGCCACGGGAGACAGAGAATATATCGCAATCTTTAAAGTTGGCCCTCCCTGTACTGCTGACCATGCAGATGTATGGAGCTATCACTCCGGCTTGAGGGCCATGGCAGTGGGGTGGACTTCCTTTTGGGAAAAGTAGGGGAAGTTTAGAACGGCGATGGCGAACCTTGACGCTCCAGTTGGTCTTGGACTTCAATTCCCAGAAGCCCAAGTATCTATGAATCCACACGAATGGGTTTTACTGCACGTACGCACAGTAAATCCATTCGTGTGGATTCACAGAGACGTGGCCTTCTAGGAACTGAACAAGAACACCAGGAGTGCCAAGGTTCGCCATTAAGGGTTTAGAGCAGTGATGGCCAACCTTGGCTCTCCAGGTGTTCTTGGACTTCAGTTCCCAGAAGCTCAAGTCAGCACTCCTGCTGATCAGGGCATCTGGGAATTGAAGTCCAAGAACATCTGGGGAACCAGGTTTGAGGATCTATGCTCTAACCCTAACTCAGGGATGGTGAACCTTGGCACTCCAGGTGTTCTTGGACTTCAATTCCCAGAAGTTCAATTCAGTACACGTGCTGATCAGGGTGTCTGGGAATTGAAGTCCAAGAACATCTGGAGAGCCAGGTTTGAGGACCTATGGTTTAGAGCATCCATTCTACGTCCAATAGTTAGGTGCCCGCAAGCTGTTACCTCTGAAAGATGGCTCTTTGGGGAAGGGGAAACTGTGTACATCAGGGGTACCCAAAGTTTTGGGGCCGTGGGCGTCATGTGGTTCAGCGGGCTGGTCATGTGGTTCCTCCCACCGGAAGTAAAACACGCCTTGCAAACTGTTGTGCAACAGAATGAGATTTTAAGATGACATTTTCTCTGCTTAAACCAGGGGTGCCCAAACTACAGCCCCACAGGCCAGTCGTATCCGACTCTAGGGTTCAGTGCTCATCTCTTTTTCAAAGCCAAAGAGCCAGCGCTGTCTGCTTCTGCAGACGTTTCCATGGTCATGTGGCAGGCATGACTAGACACCGGAGCACACAGAACACTGTTTACCTTCCCACCGAAGTGGTCCCTATTTATCTACTTGCAATTTCTTGCTTTCGAACTGCTAGGTTGGCAGGAGCTGGGATGAAGACGGGAGCTCATTTCCGCGAAGTGGTCCCTATTTATCTACTTGCAATTTCTTGCTTTCGAACTGCTAGGCTGGCAGGAGCTGGGACAAAGACGGGAGCTCATTCCGTCCTGCAGTACTCGGGAATCGAACTGCTGACCTCCCGCCTCCCACTCAGCGTTTTAGCCATTTGAGCCGCTGCAGCCCCTTTAGATTTGACACTTGAGTATTTAAGCATAAGCTTAATGTGGTTTCTTTTAACGAGCCTTTGCCCAAGGACGGTGGATAACTACAACATGTGAAGCTTCGGTCTCCCTTTCAGCTGCGCATGAATTCTTCCTTCAGGCTTTACTGGCAGCCTCCGTCACCCATCAACCCCTCTTATGTCTGGCAAAGGAATGAGATGCCGGCATAAGAAGGGATCGGAGAGGATTAGGAAGCGGCCTGGGTGGCGAGAGATCGGACAAAGGGACGAGCGCAGAGAACGCTTTGGTGGTTCGACAACCGGGGAGGCAGAAAAAGCGCCACTGTCCAGTCAAGTCAATTGAACTTTAATCAAACATGCATAGTATGTGCTTGCTGCGGGGAAGCTTATCCAGCACGCACAGATTCAAGGCACAAAAACAGCTGCAGAAATCAATAGCCGACTGGAACATTAACACAGGCGATCAATGCTCAAAAGGGCCCCTTACAAAGGGCAGCTTTCGCTCAGAGCCCAGGAGGCACCAAAGGGCCATTTCTGCTCCTGGGTGATCTTGCAGAGGCGGAGTCAGTGCATCTGCCGCTATGTCTGAACATCTCGGCCCGACAGTCCCTGCGGGCGAGACATGTGGGGTGATGCGATACCAAAGCCGAGGACCAAAGGGAGACCAGAACAATGGCTTGGTCCAGCTCTCTTTGTGTTCCGAGTAGACGTTACAGGACTAGGTAAAGGTAAAGGTTTCCCTTGCTCGAAAGCCAGTCGTATCCGACTCTAGGGTGCAGTGCTCATCTCTGTTTCTAAGCCGAAGAGCTAGCGCTGTCTGCTTCTGCAGACGTTTCCGTGGTCATGTGGCAGGCATGACTAGACACCGGAGCGCACGGAGCGCTGTTACCTTCTCACCAAAAGTGGTCCCTGTTTATCTACTTGCAATTTCTTGCTTTCAAACTGCTAGGTTGGCAGGAGCTGGGACGAAGACGGGAGCTCATTTCCGTCCTGCAGTACTCGGGAATCGAACTGCTGACCTTCCGCTTCCCAGTCAGCGTCTTAGCCACTTGAGCCACTGCAGTCCCGTTACAGGACTAAGGCTGCTTAAACTTAAGCTTTTTTTCTTTATTCATTCATTCAGATTTGTATGGTAGCCGAATCACCACAGTGACTCACAACCCCATTGCACACAACCCTGCATAAAAAAAGACCCAACATATCGTTAAAAACCTTACATGAATTTCAAAGAAATTGCAAGCAGCTAAATAGGCACCACTTCGGTGGGAAGGTCAACAGTGTTCCGTGCACTCCGGGGTTGAGTCATGCCTGCCACAGGTCCATGGAAACACCTCCAAACGCAGACAGCTCCTTTGGCTGTGAACAGAAATGAGCACCGAACCCTAGAGTCGGATACGGCTGGCTTTCGAGCAAGAGTGGCCTATAAGGGAGACTGTTGTGGCTTTGTGGCTAAGATGTTGAACTTGATGACTGGATGGTTGATAGATCAGCAGTCGTTTCTTGCTTTCGATCTGCTAAGTGGGACAGATGACAGGAGCTCACTCCATCATGCTTCGCTCTGGTCTCAAACGGCAGACATGCCGACCTTCCGGTCATCCAGCTCAACGTCTCAACCACCAAGCCACCGTGGCCCCTTAAGACTCCACTTAGGGCCATTTGTGGATCTCTCCGGCACTGCCAATAAAACAATGGCAGGTGCTGAGATTTCATAGGCAAACGGGGAGCGCTCTGAACATATCTCAGTTTCAATGGCATGGCAACCACTCGCGAAGGATCCCATGGCTTCATAGTTTCCCCAAGTGTTTCCCAACCTTTGGCGCTTGCTTGGACTACAATTCCCAGAAGCCTACGTCAATTCCCCAAAAAGCACGGATCAACCAATGACCCGAGTCAGGAGTTCAATTCCAAGGTTGGGAAATGCTGTCCTAAATTATTCTTGGAACGACCCACTGAATTCTGACACAGGTTTGTGGCCTTATCCAATGTCACAGCATGGCTCGGAGCCCCTCACCGGGAATGCCTTGCACAACATCACAGAGTCATGAAAATGTAAGGCAGCCATGCCACGGCCAGTGGACATGAACAGGGCCAAAATCCACAGGCAAAAGAGATCCTTTTAGTGTGTGGAAGAAGAAGCAAAATATCCTGAAACTGTGTGCAAGCTTTCAGGGTCTCCAGATTTCTATAGTAAAGTTAAGGTCAAGGTCACCCTTGCCAGTCGTATCTGACTCTAGGGTTCAGTGGTCATCTCTGTTTAAAGCCAAAGAGCCAGCATTGTCTGGACATGTGGCAGGCATGCCTAGACACCAAAGTGCACGGAACACTGTTTACCTCCCCACCAAAGTGGTCCCCATTTATCTACTTGCAATGTCTTGCTTTCGAACTGCTAGGTTGGCAGGAGCTGGGACAGACGGCGGGTGCTCACTCCATCGTGATGTACTTGGGTTTTGAACTGCAGGTCTTCCGCCTCCCAGTCAGCGTCTTAACCCCTTGAGCCACTGCAGTCGCCCGAGGGACACAAAGGTATGAACAGCCTGGAGGCCTGCCGTTAAAATGAATCCCAAACAGAGATTTCAGTAGTTAGAGGTGCAGGGTTCATGTGACACCTAGCAATGCGCAGCAGGGAACAGCTGGGCTCTCTATTTCTGGATATTCTCAATATGTGTAGGGACGGCATGGGACGCAAGGTGGCAATGTTGACAAAAACCCTCATTCTTGAGTGTACACAAGAGCAAAACCAAATTAGAAGAGTGAGGGAGGAGGTCGCTAGGCAAGGTACATAATAACAATAATTTCATGTCAGAAATTATTCTGGGTTGAAAGGATTTTTGCGGAAGACACTCCACTCAGGGAACGCCCAAATGAGGCTCCTTTCATGTCCCTGAGAGCTGGGACAGAGATGGGCGCTCAATCCGTCATGCAGTCCCCAGGTCTCGAACTGCCGACTTGCCAGCCTTCCAGCTAACAAGGCCAGCTTCTTAACCGCTGAGCCACCACATTAAAGGAGGATATAGCGGAAGATCTCAACCTCCCCTACATCGCTTGGAGGACCCTCAATGCACGACCAGCATGCTCAAGTGGAGAGTTTCTCCCGCAAAAAAATCCTTTCAACCCAGAATAATTTCTGACACAAAAGCATCATCATTATTACCTTGACCAATTCACAAGAAGTGTTAAGCTGTCTTCCTTCCTTCCTTCCTCCTCCTCCTTGGTAGTTTGTCACATGGAAAGAACGCAGCAGAAGCTGTGCCGATGCATTTATGCTCAAGTATTGCCTTAGGTAAACACAGGATTAACTAGTGTGTCTCTTGCCTTGCAAATTCCAAGCCAACTCCCTGAAAAGCCAGCCATCTGAACGCGAGTGTCTCTTAAGGCATCATAAGACCCTAATAATTGCTCTTTAATTTCCCCAGAGCACGGTCGGGAAATGGTGCACATAGATGCCCATCCGTATAATAAACGGAGACATATGATCCTCAGCTAGCCTGCTAAGAATACATGTGCAGCACTCTGCAATTCTGGACGCCAGAGGGAAGGAGCGCCACATGTTTCTCTCTGCATCTCTGCAAAAAAAGCAGATCCAGAGGTTAATCCAAGACACATAAAACATTTTTGTGATCTCAATTAGCTGAGCCAACCTCCATTGATTCTACCTGCGCATAAGCCCCCCCGCTTAGACAAAGGCAAAGCACTCCAGCCCTCTCCCGTTCAATTACGCCTGCCACTTTGCAAAGCAGTCGGGAGGCATTCAAAGCGGGGCAACCGGAGAGGTGGTCAAAGAATCAATATTCTCACAGAGGCTTCGCCACACACACTTCCCCGTCATTAAGGGATTCGCCACATCTACTTAATGATCCAACGTAGAAGGAAGACCTTCCACCGAGCCCAGCTAGCTGGCATTTAACAAGCAGGGCTTGAAGGCCAGAATGAAAGACAGAGAAGGCTGCAAAAGGGCGTTTGGGTTTGAGTTCAGCGAGGCACATGGATGGCAGCGTGGGCACTTTATGGCATGGATTAGCTCAGGGGTGGGGAACCGTTTCCTGTTGGAAGGCTGTATTCATGTGCCTGCCATCAAATAAGGCTGCATTCATGAAACTTCAGTTAGATCCGGAGTTCCCAACCTAAGGCCCGTGGGCTGGATCTTGCCCACGGCACCATTTCATGTGGCCCCACGGTGCCACACCTCCTCCAAGGGCATCTGAGAAACAAAATGGCATCCCCTTTGAAGCTGTTGGGAGAAAATGCCCCCCCATCGATCAGGCAGGGCAAAATGGCCCTCCGGCCCTCAAAGCTGACTGAGAGAGCGTAACCCGGCCCCCGGGACTGGAAAGGTTAGGAACCCCTGAATTAGATGAACTTTAAAGTGTGCATTATTAAAAATATATATTAATATATTAATAAAAATGAAATGATTTTGCACTAAACAAAATCCCATCAAAAGATGGCACCGGGGACCACACCAAAAGGCTGGTGGGTAAATGCCGTTTAGGGATGCTATCCCAGGGGCTGCAATCTGGTTTCCAACCGGTTTCCCTTTCGTCTTCATTGCACCAAGCCCAATTCGGAGCTTGCCAAAGAAGGGAGCCTGCCAAGCCATTGCAAACCCCACTGTGGCTCCATCCCACCCACATTTCCCTATATTACATGTGCAATCTTATTATCTCCGCGCAGCATCAAAGCGACAGCCGTCAGGGTCACCCCCATGTAATGTACATCGGCAGTGTTGCATTTAATGGCGGGAGGGAGGCGAGACGTGAAGGGGCGGAAGACGGTCGGTCCGGGGCTGTTTTAAAGGGATCATCAGTTACATCTGAGCATTTCCCCGAGGTGATAATTGAATGACAGCGGAGAGAAGGAGATGCATTTCGGAGCGCAGGATAAAAAAGGGCTGTTAAGGGAAGAATGTGGGTCGTTCCCTCTATCTTCTGGCGCGGAGAGCATGTAATGGCGGGCAGGCATAGCACGAAAGCATTCTTTTCCCCACCTTATATTTCATAGGTTTTATTCAGAGGATGGGAATTATCAGGCACAATCGAGCCTTTGAAATTGAGATGTATTTATTTTTTAAATGGGACTGTAGCTATGACATATTTAGCCACAGGAAGCATTTTCTGATGCGGCTTGCGTGTCAAATCCAATTAATTGAAATGAGGGATGTTTTCCCACCACCACACGCTATGCAAGGGAGACATTAAACACAGCAGCATTTTTCTTTTACTTTGGCGTGTGGTTTTAAAAGGTGGGGGTGAAATGTTATCGCAACTGTGAATGATGATGATGATGATGATGATGATGATGTGTCAGAAATTATTCTGGGGTGAAAGGATTTCTGCGGAAGAAAAATCTGCTCAGGGGACGCCCAAATGAGGCTCCTTTCATGTCTCCAAGGGCTGGGGCAGAGACGGGTGCTCAATCCGTCTTGCAATACTCAGGTCTCGAACTGCCGACTTGCCAACCTTCCAGCTAACAAGGCGAGCTTCTTAACCACTGAACCACCACAGGCCCATTTAAAGAGCAGGTAAACTGCAAGGAGTTTGTGTGCCACCCCTCCAATGCTGTTACCTTTCCTGCTGAAACGTTACCTATACTGTTTATCCACTTGCAATTTCTTGCTTTCGAGCTGCTAAATTGGCAGGAAGCTGAGACAGATGACGGGATAATGTTTTGTCATGCAGCATTTGGGTCTCGAACTGGTGACCTTCCAGTCCTCAAGTTCAGCGTCTTAACCACTCAGCCACCGCAGTGCCTTGATTTGCTATTTAAGATACCTCTTTCTCAAAAAAAGAAGAGGAAATGCTATTGCAGCCTGCCTCAACAATTGTAATGAAATCCCAAATGAGGAGCAGCTATGTCAGCATAAAAGGGTTACATTGCACTTTGGAAGCAAAACTGTTCCAAAGTCTTATCTTGTACAAGTATATCACTGCGCAACAATGATTTCGCTACGGGATGAACACATGTGATTCACATGATATCGAGTGTGCTGATTCCAAGTCTGAACTCAAAATTTGCCTATCACATACAGATTTTAAGTTGAAGGCGTGCTATAGCTGCTCAAATGATCGGTAACTGGGTTTTTACGTGTGAACATTAGAACAGCTACAGCTACCACTGTGGCTGCTGCCGCTTCAGCTGAATCACGTCCCCTGGTGGCATGCATGTTCCAGCAGCGGCCGGGCATGTCTGGGCAAGTCAGTGAGCTGAGGTCAAAAATAGGTCTAGATGGAAAGATAGACCAAAGGCTTGTCTCTAGTACGAAACCATCTTATTGGATAGCACAGCTAGGCCACAGTGAGCCTGTTTTGATGAGTAGGCGCAGCTGTGTTAATAAACTGGACAATTTTTGCTCCATTTGTGGCAAATATACCCCACGTGATCAACGCAAGAACCTAACCAAGAAGGCGCGAGATTTGCTAACTTCAGATCCCGACGTCCTAGGCAGAATTGGACTTGATTTAGTATAGGATGCGTGGATTAGACCAAGTAGCAGACAATTTTTTTTTTTTTTGCGATGCAGTGTATTTATTGAACCCTTTTCTTTGTTAAGGCTAAGGAGGATAATCCTATAATTGTGTAATTATATCTGTGATACTGTATTTATATGTGTTGTAAGCCGCTTTGAGTGGCACTTGTGCTAGGAAAGCGGGGTAGAAATTAAAACTTCTTCTTCTTCTTCTTCTTCTTCTTATTATTATTATTATTATTATTATTATTATTATTATTATTATACTTATACTTATTATACTTATTATACTTATTATACTTATTATTATTATTATTATTATTATTATTATTATTATTATTATTATTATCCATTCTGCCCCCTTTCCTCTCAATTTTACCTACAACCATCTCCTTCCTTCACTGTTTCCGGCCCCCCTCCCTCTGCGCATCTAAAGCTTTACCAACACACCAGCAAATCTCAACTTGTGCGCCGTCTCCTAATTACGGCAGAGTTGCATAAGGAGCTCCCGTCTATTTTAAAAATGTCATGCTCACATTTCGATCTGGCGGCTCCAAAGTGGCAGCTCCCTGCAAAGACATGTCCTGGTAAAGAGCGAAACGAAAGAAACAAAACTCTGGAAGGAAACAATGGTTGCTCTTTCCAGACCTCTGACTCACTGTGGCAAACGCAGGGATTTAGGACGGTTAGGAAGTTACGATTGTGGCGCTAAGTCAAGGTCAATTAAGCAGTGAAAGGCAAAACTGGCCTTGATGCAGATCGGGATAAACAGCAGCTATGCAGATTAAATCCACAAAAAAAGTCACTTTCTCCACTATAAGGCTCGCTAGTAAAGGTAATGGTCTCACTTGCTCGAAAGCCAGTCGTATCCGACTCTAGGGTTCAGTGCTCATCTCTGTTTCAAAGCCCATGGCACCATTTCATGTGGCCCCACATGAGGGCATTCAAGAAACAAAATAGCCACCCCTTTGAAGCTGTTGGGACAAAATGGCGACCCTCATCGTGCAGTCAGAGCAAAAATGGCTGTCTGGCCCTCGAAAGTGACTGAGAGATTGTGACCCGGCCCCCGGCCTGAAAAGGTTGGGAACCAATGGTCTATAATTTAGGAGAGGAAACCTCAAAAATGCGCCCAAAGAATGCAGCCCCCAGAAAGGAACAAGTTAGTAATCAGCAAAAGTTTCTCATCAGCCCCCCAATAGTTCCTAATTTTCTGATAAGTAGCATTTTACAGATAACAAAATTAGGTAACGGTCAAGATTGGCCTTGCTCAAAAGCCAGTTGTATCCGACTCTAGGGTTCAGTGCTCATCTCTGCTTATAGCCAAAGAGCCATCGCTGACTGCATTTGCAGATGTTTCCATGGACATGTGGCAGGCATGACTAGACACCGAAGTGCACAGAATGCTTATTTACCTTCCCACCGAAGTGGTACCTATTTATCTACTTGCAATTTCTTGCTTTTGAGCAGCCAAATATAATTCACTTCCAGGCCCTGGATTATTATTGGCTAAGAGTTCAATAAATCCAAGGCGTAACTATACAATGTTTACAAACCAGAAAAAAAAATGTGTTGTTAAAATTGCATCTGAGTATTGACACTGAGAGCAACATTGAGCACCGGCAAGTAATTATGTTGAAGGATCAGCAAGAAATTAGAAATTAAGAGTTTTCTCTCAAAATGGGAACTGCAGAACGGCTTCATTTTGGCACTTTCACGTCTGGAAGATGATGATGTTGAACAGGTACAGTCTCCCTCCCTTCTTTGACCCGCCCGCAATGCAACAGTTGGCCAAAAAAACAACCATGTGGCCAGCCACAACCAGGCACAAGCTCTACCCATGCCTCCAATGTTCACCTTTTGCGTGGTGCGAATTGCCACCTGAAACAGAATATTCAAGAAGCCAGGGAGTCATCTGAATAGGAGGCGATATTGAGTTATGCTCAACAATTGCAAAGCAAACATCTGCTTCAAGGTTGCAGTGCAAACACTTCCATCAGCACTGCCATCTTCTCTGGAACATTACAACACCTGGAGGGGAGTTAGGCTATTAAAGTATCAGCCATGTGTAGCGCACGGTCCCCACACCCCACCCAACGCAAGTGTCATGCAGGATAACATTACTGCAGCTATGAATATATTGCAACTTCTAAAAGGACATCTATCCACTAGACAATTTCTTATTTCATGTGCATTCAGCATTAACAACCTATGTGCATTCAGCATTAACAACCTGTGATCAAGTATAGAAAGGCTGGAAGGAGAAGAGCTAAAAGAATATAGGGCAGTGAGGGTGAACCTTGGCACTCCAGGTGTTCTTGGACTTCAATTCCCAGAAGCCCCAAGTCTCTGTGAATCCACACGAATGGGGTTACTGCGCGTGTTCTTGGACTTCAATTCCCAGAAGCCGCAAGTCTCTGTGAATCCACACGAATGGGGTTACTGCGCGTGTTCTTGGACTTCAATTCCCAGAAGCCCCAAGTCTCTGTGTATCCACATGAATGGGCTTACTGCGCATGTTCTTGGACTTCAATTCCCAGAAGCCCCAAGTCTCTGTGTATCCACATGAATGGGCTTACTGCGCATGTTCTTGGACTTCAATTCCCAGAAGCCCCAAGTCTCTGTGAATCCACACGAATGGGCTTACTGCGCATGTTCTTGGACTTCAATTCCCAGAAGCCCCAAGTCTCTGTGAATCCACACAAATGGGCTTACTGCGCATGTTCTTGGATTTCAATTCCCAGAAGCCCCAAGTCTCTGTGAATCCACACAAATGGGCTTACTGCGCATGTTCTTGGACTTCAATTCCCAGAAGATCCAAGTCTCTGTGAATCCACACAAATGGGTTTACTGCACGTGTTCATGCCCAATTTAAAAATACTGTATATAGGATAGATATTTTAAAAAGGAATACTTTCTGAATTAATGATCTAGAGCTTTTTGTCTTTATGATCCTTAATGCTTTTCACTTTGTATCTGCTTTTCCTCTTCCAACGTTTATACTACTGCGGACTAGAAACCTTGTATTGTCCTTCGAAACAAAACTTATTCCGGGCAAAACACAGCGACCGACTCACAACCAACGTGGACTGCAACAAAAGTTTCTTTATAGGATATGTTCCTTCACGTATCTTTTTTCTGAACATATATTTCTTTCTTTTCTTGTGCTTCCTGTAGGCCAGGGGTTGCCAAACTCTTTGCGCTGCGGGCGGGTCACGTGGTAGGTTCTGGTCTGCTTTCTTGCAGAATGGCATATCTGTCCAGCCGTACGTCTCAGCGGTCTTTCTGAGCATTTCCCAAGAGTTGAGTGTGCAGATATCAGAAGTCTAAAAGGGAGAACCAATACTCCTGCCTTTTATTCCTTTCTTGAAAGACAACAGTCTCTGGGGTTACTATTAGTTACTTTACTCTCCTTTAAATCCAATGACTTCCGACGGCACAGAGACGGAAAACTCGAGATTAGATCCATTCTGGGGTTATTTTCTTTTTAATGCGGGCAACTAAATTGCGGCATGGTTGCCATGGCTACCATCCATGCTGAGAAGAACCGTCTATGAGCTCACGGGACGTGCTCAAGCAGAAGGCCATACGCATTCCAATTTTACAACAATTTGCCATAATAAGGGAGAGATGAGTAGACAGACCGTCAACTGGGGGGGGGGGGGAAACAACTATGATTTTTATTTTTTGTTTTGCAACAAGGAAGACAAGAATATTCACTATCTGCCACCCTTGCGCACGATGGATGAAAGCTACATCAAACCTGAGAGCAATGCTGTGACTTCCTAATCAAAATCGAATCAAATCAAACCTTGTCTAATCTACTGATCCTCGGAACAGCAACACATTAGATAGATAGATAGATAGATAGATAGATAGATAGATAGATAGAGACAGTAGATAGATAGATAGAGACAGTAGATAGATAGATAGATAGATAGATAGATAGATAGATAGATAGATAGATAGATAGATAGATAGATAGATCTTGATGGAGGGCAGCAGCTTCATCCATCCTGGCCTGGGGATGATGATGATGATGATGATGGCTTTGCGTGCCGAAAGGGCTCAGGACCAGAAAGTGACACGAGGAACTAGATCGGTGGTACTATGGGTATCACGCTGCGATGCAAAAGGCAGATCATTGTGTTATATTCTCAGGACTGTCTTCATGGTTGATCGTCATGAGGACTACCAATATTCAGATGCAGATATGGCAGAAGAATTGCTGTAGAAGGAATCAAACCACCCCCATGTCCAGACCACCTACAATACCTTTGTGGACCACCAGTGGTCTGAGGACCACAGACTGGAAAGCATTTACAGTGGAACATTGAGTTACGAAACTAATGCGTTCGCACTTTGTACTGCGAAAAATTCTTATCTCAAAGCACAGTCTCCCATAGGAATGCATCAAAATCCTTTTTTCTGAACTCCGGAATGGATTAATTGATTTTCAATGCATCCCTATGGGAAACTGCACTTTGAGATACGAATTTTTCGCGATTTAAATCCGTAACTCAAGGCATTGTCAATGGATTTCCTTTCGTATCGCGAAAATTACGTTAGTCAAGGTGTTCGTAACCCGAGGTTCCACTGTATTCTGTGCCACATGCCCACGGAAGCATCTGCAGAGATGAGCACTGAACCCTAGAGTCAGATATGACTGGCTTTTGCCTAAGCAAGGAAATATTGTTCTTCATGCTAACCTCATCACCTCCACTTCTCAGACTCCATATTTCCAGAAATTATCTTCTCCTCTCTTGCTAGCGCCAGCATTATGCAGTTACCACAGGCTACCTAACTCTGCCAGCAGTGCCACGTGGAGCAGTTATTTGATTCTGTTGGTGCCAAAGGCTTGTTCCCAATAAATCAAGGTGATTGATTCCATGGATCAAACTGTCCAGCAACATGGCCTCATTTATTCTGCTATGAGAACACTGTCAGAATTCGACTTTGCCCGGCTAGTGGAACATTGGCATTGGGTGTAGCAGAGTAAAGCGCACTTGATGTTGCTTTCCACTTGACCAGCTTACAATAAGAGGATGAAGACGACACACAGATCTTTTTCACCGTCAGCACAAGTGCTCACCATCTTCAGAGCGGCAACAACGTTCTCAAAACGTCATGCACATGTGCTCAGGAACATAAACCTGACTTCAGGCTAGCCACTGCTTTATATGGAACTGGCACATTTTACTCTTGGAATCTAATAAGGCTCACACCAACTTTACTGAAATAAGCAGACGAAACATAATTTGAGGCCAGGGCTGAGACACTTTTCTGCGTCAAGTGAAATAACAGGCAAAGCTGTGGTTCGGCCAAGAATTTGCGCAAAATTATAAGCTGCTTGTTTTGTGCGTGATTGACCTGGATCCTCTGCATATGTACATTTTAAAATGCAGTATCTTGGGAGGGGGGAATTGTATCCCCCCATTTTGTAAGATTTGCTGATGGTATTTATTCTTTATTTTGTTAAGTTTTGGGGAGTACTTGAGTTCAGTGCGCATGTGTTTGTTTTCTTTGTGGATTGGTGAAACCATATCTAAGAATATGCCCTTTCTTTCTAGATGTATGCAACTTAACAAGGCAGTTTTCCCTACCACTGACTGAGAGGTCTTGTTAAGTTAAAGGTCTCCCCTCGAAAGCCAGTTGTACCAGATTCTTGGGTTCGGTGCTCATCTCTATACCTCAAGAGTCAGTGCTGTCTGCATCCGTGTTCTACTTCCACTTCCGGGAGCGGCAAGAGCAGCATGGGCCGGATGAATCAGAGGAAACCCATTCGTGTGGATTCACAGGGTGCTTGGGCTTCTGGGAATTGAAGTCCAAAAACATCTGGAATGCCAAGGTTCGCCGTCATGGGGCTCAGTGAAGGTGAAACACTTCCCTGACCAATGACTGAATCCATTCAATGTTCACCAGAAGAGTCACGGGACATTGAATTTGGAAATTGAATGTCAGCCAGAAAAAGCAAAAAAGTGTCACATTAAATAAAGAAAACGATGGTCAATCTAATAGTTTGGCCTTGAATCTGTATTAGTGTGGAATGCCGAATAAGTGTCTTCTTCAGTTATGGGGCATAGACACGAGGCAAGATGTCGCTCTAGGCCAGTGGTTCACATTGCCAACCTTTGGTTTTTAGACTTCATTCCCAGAAGCTTAAGTCAATTCCCCAAAGCACTGGTCAGCCAATGTAGCGACTTAGGCTCTTGGGAACTGAAATCCCCCTGTGGGGCGTGGGCCCCACATTGGGAAACGCTGCTCTTGTGGAACCTGTGCAAAGTCTCTTTGTACTACGAAATTTCATGAGAAATGGGGGAAATACCCACTGGGACAAGGGTAGAAATTAGCCTTTTCTGCACCTTTGAAGAATTCCGGCAGCGACAATAACAGCCAAAGTGCTAAAATCACATTGATAAAAACTCACTGACCGCTCATGTGTGAAGTCCACACCCCCCCAAAAGAAGCATGGACAATGTGGCCTGCAGTATTTGTAGCCAAAAGCCCTCTACAGCTGGCAAAGGTCACCCATGCTCCAAAGCCAGTCATATCCGACTCTAGGGTTCAGTCCTAATCTCTGTTTATAGCCAAAGAGCCAGCGCTGTCTGCATGTACAAATGTTTCCATGGACATGTGGCAGGCATGACTAGACACTGGAGTGCACGGAATGCTATTTGCCTTCTCACCGAAGTGGTCCCTATTTATCTACTTGCAATTTCTTGCTTTCGTACTGCTATGTTTGCAGGAGCTGGGGCAGAGACAAGGACTTACTCCGTCATGCTCACTTTGTCGTGCAGCACTCGCATCTCGACTTGCTGACCTGCCGACCTTCCAGTCATCAAGTTCAGCGTCTTAACCACTAAACCACGGCAGTCTGCCTCGATTTAATCCCACTCAAAAATAAAGCCAGGCTCTTCACCAGACATTAAGCCAATGTCACTTGCAGCCTGTGCCCTGCCCAGAATGAGACACAGCAAGCAAGCATGCTTGGGGGTGGAAAACACCATGCAATGCAAATTATCGCACCCAGAACATACTGGAAATTAATGACGATAATTTAACGACACATATAATTACACCCACTGTCTCTTCCTTTGCCTTTGTTGAGCCAAGATAGTGTACACAATCTTTGCATTAGATAGAGAAGCAGCTGAAAGGCAGGCACTTTAACAGATTGGTGTGTCCTAATACTTGCTTGAGGCTGCGGTGGCTCATGTGGTTAAGAAGCCTGCCTTCTTAAGTTGGCAGTTCAAGACCCGGGTACTGCATGATGGATTGAGTGCCCATCTCTGTCTCAGCTTCATAATAATAATAATAATAATAATAATAATAATAATAATAATAATAATAATAATAATAATAATAATAATAATAATAATAATAATAATAATAAATAATGTTGTGGCACCTTAAAGACTATTTCCTGTATTTAACTGTGAGCCTTTGTGGACCAAGTCCACTTCATATAGCAGTGGATCCCAAACTTTGTGTCTCCAGATGTTCTTGGACCCAAACTCCCAATAACCTTCACCATTAGCTATTCTGGGCAAAACTTCTGGGAGCTATAACACCTCTGGGAATTGAAGTCCACCAGTGTTTCGCACAACATAGTTTGGGAAACGCTGGTCTGGAAAAGGTGGTTCCCAACCTTTTTGTGGCCATGCCCCACCTAAAATCCTGATTCCTCCCCCGATGACATATAATTCTTATTATTCAAAAAAGTGAACTTCTATTCTTGGAGGAAGCCTAAAAGGCCATTTAATAACCCATTCTCAAATTGCTACCCCCCCTAAAAAAAGAAATAGCCCCCCTATGGGGTGTGTGCCCCACGTTGGGAACCACAGGTCTAGAGAAACAGCTGTTTCTACCTCATGAGAGATACCTTTAAAAGAGGGGTTCCCAACCTTTTCAAGTTGGGAGCCGGGTCACACACTCTCAGTCAACCTAGAGGGCCGGATGGCCATTGTGCCCTATTTACGTGATGTGTGTGTGTGTGGGAGAGGCCCTTTTGTCCCAACAGCTTCAAAAGGGCAGTCATTTTTGTTTCTCAGATACCCTTGGAGGGGTGGGGACGGGGGCCACACGAAATGGCGCCGCAGGCCGGATTCTTAGGTTGGGAGCCCCTGCTTTTAAATGTTGGCCCACGTGGATTTCTTACCATTTTTATAAAAGGACAGAGTGTTTGAAGGCCTGCCTTTGAGGCTCTCAATGGTTTATGGCGCCATGCCTCGTGGCGGTGACATTACCAGCTATGCTGTTCAGGATCAGGCGAGGAAGCGAAAACATGCTGAAATGATTTTGCTACTTTCTGGTAAGAAAAGCCAAATTAATTTAGTAACATTCTTGTGCAGGTAGCAATAAAGAGAGGTTTTATGCGCGTCACTGCAGTTTGGCTAATGAGGGTTTGGATGCTCTCCTATGCCACTCAATGGCAAGGAGGGAGGGAGGGAGGGAGGGAGGAGGAACTTAATTAAGCTTACTGGCAACAAAACTAATCAAAGCTCAAACAGCACAAAGGGCAGAAGAAAACATTTCCAGTGTATCACATACTCCCCACCCTGGCCTCACGCCCAGAACGTTCACTGCAAACAAATGAGAAAGCCACACAACATCGGTGTCGCAACAACACGAACAAGCGCAACCCCAAGGAGACATTAACGGGTAAACATTGGGGGGGGGGGGGGAGAGGCAAGCTAACCTTTTAGGAGATTAAAAACAACAACACAAGGACCCAAAATAGAAGAACCTGCTGAAATTCCATCACATGCTCAGGGGGTTCTCAACCTTTTCAAGTCGGGGGCCGGGTCATGCTCTCTCAGTCAGCTTTGAGGGCCGGATGGCCATTTTACCCTGCTTGCACCACGGGGGTGGCCATTTTGTCCAACAGCTTCAAAGGGGTGGCCCTTTTGTTTCTCAAATGCTCTCGGCACATGAAATGGGGCCGGAGGCGGATCTGGCCCACGGGCCTTAAGTTGGGAACCCCTGCTCTTGAACCTACTTAATCTCATCTAGACTCAAAGACCAAGCAGTGTTGAGTACTCTCTAGCACACTGACAGCCAACCTTGGCACTCCAGGTTGTCCTTGGACTTCAATTCCAAGTGCTCCTGCTGATCGGGGCTTCTGGGAACTGAAGTCCAAGAACACATGGAGTGCCAAAAGTTGGCCATCAGTGCCCTAGTACATAGGATGGGAATTCATCAGGAGAACACCAGGAAAGAATCTCACTGCCAGCCAATATGAAGAAGGCAGACCTCAATGGACGAGGGTTTAATCCAGGATATGGTAATCTACAGGTGAAACTCAGAAAATTAGAATATCGTGCAAATGTCCATTCATTTCACTTAAAAGGTGAAACAAATATATGAGATAGACTCACTCCATGCAAAGCGAGAGATGTCATGCCTTAATTCGTTATAATTGTGATGATCATGGCGCACAGCATACATGAGATTATGTGATGATTATGGAGTACATGAGATGGGGGGGGGGTATTTCATAAACTGTAAGCCATGAGCATCCATAATATAACAAAGTAAGGCTTGAACTCTCTCGCTTTGCATGCAATGCGTCTATCTCACATATTTGTTTCACCTTTTAAGTTGCATGACTGGACTGAATGAACATTTGCACGATGTTCAAATTTCCCAAGTTTCACCTGTATGCTCCTAAGGCTTCACGAAACGTTAAAAGGCCCTAAACCTTTACAGGGCTGAGTCATAACATTTTTCTACTATAAGTAAACGTCGCCCTTGCTCAAAAGGCAGTCATATCCGACTCTAGGGTTTGGTGCTCATCTGTTTACCGCCAAAGAGCCAGCACTGTCTTCATCTGCAGACGTTTCCATGGACACGTGGCAGGCATGACTAGACACTGGAGTGCATTGAACGCCATTTACCTTCCCACCGAAGTGATACCTGTTTATCTACTTGCAATGTCTTGCTTTTGAACTGCTAGGTTGGCAGGAGCCGGGAGCCCACTCGGTTGTGCAGCACTCAGGCCTTGAACTGCTGGACCTGCTGACCTTCTAGTCCTCAAGTTCAGTGCCTTAACCACTGAGCTCCCCCTTTTCTCTCTAGTATAAGATGGTCCAAATGGCTCGCCCTCGACTGCTAAGGTAAAGGTATCCCTTGCTCGAAAGCCAGTCGTATCCGACTCTAGGGTGCAGTGCTCATCTCTGTTTCTAAGCCGAAGAGCCAGCGCTGTCTGCTTCTGCAGACGTTTCCGTGGTCATGTGGCAGGCATGACTAGACACCGGAGTGCACGGAACGCTGTTACCTTCCCACCAAAGTGGTCCCTATTTATCTACTTGCAATTTCTTGCTTTCGAACTGCTAGGTTGGCAGGAGCTGGGACAAAGACGGGAGCTCATTCCGTCCTGCAGTAATTAAGCACTGCTAGTTAAGCACAAAACACAATCCCAAAAGAAGGTGATCCTTGAGCATGACGGGACAGGGCAAGTGTTATATAAGAACTTCACATCTTTGATTCATCTTATGCACAGAATCATCCTCTTGAAGTGGAGTGGAAGAAATCTCCTGCCTGTAGAAATGGTCTCCCAATCCTCTCCCGGGGCAAGCTGTAGGCCAGGTAAGGCATGCCATGTTGCAGAAGACCTGCTTGCCCAAATGTGCGAGCCCTCTTTCCTCCGCCGTTAAAGGAAAGGGGTCTCATCCTGCCTTTTAATTAAGAGCCGCACCTTTCACGCCAGCCTGATCTCATCTGAGATTGGCAAGAGTTAAGCGGGGTGACGCCCGGCTCGTACTGGGATGGAAGCCATCAGAGATTACCAAGGATTTCCAGGAAAGGCTGGGAAAGAATCGGCTTTGAGCCCCCCAAGGCTACCGCCAGTCAACGCTCACAATAGCTTCTTCAGTAAAGGTTGTCCTTGCTCGAAAGCCAGTCGTATCCGACTCTAGGGTAGGATATGACCCTAGAGCCAATGCTGTCTGCATTTGCAGATGTTTCCATGGACATGTGTCAGGCATGACTACACACCGGAGTGCACAGAACGCTGTTTTACCTTCCCACCAAAGTGGTCCCTATTTATCTACTTGCAATTTCTTGCTTTCGAACTGCTAGCTTGGCAGGAGCGGAGACAGAGACGGTCACAGCAGCTCACTTCGTCATGCAGCACTCAGGTCTCGAACTGCTGACCTTCCGGGCATGAAGTCCAGCATCTTAAGCAAGCCACCGCAGTCCCTATTCTGGGTGCTAGTCATCTCTAATTGGAACTCTTGAGAACATGCTAGATGAATGGGTTTCTATAGGATGTTTTAATACTTTTAGTGTGACAATGTTTTAACCTTTTAGTGGGGTTTTATATGCTTTTATGGGACGATGTTGTAAGCCGCCCAGAGTCGCTTGTCGATTGGCTGGTAATATAAGTTGAACTAACTAACTAACTAACTAACTAATTAATTAATTAGTCAGTCAGTCAGTCAGTCAATTAATTAATTAATTAAGCCACAGAAACGAGTGTATGGTCTCTAGGGCTGAGTTCAGCATGCAATAGTTGAGCCATGTCTACGCGTGGCTGAAGAATCAAAGTTTACCTGGACAGGTAACACATTCACCGCTCAACAATGTTTTTTTATCAACTCCAGGAATCCTTATAGCATAGTTTGAGTCGCTTTTCGATTGGCTGGTAATATAAGTTGAAATAAATAAATAAATAATAAATTAATTAATTGAGCCACAGAAACGAGTGTATGGTCTCTAGGGCTGAGTTCGGCATGCATAGTTGAGCCATGTCTACGCGTGGCTGAGGAATCAAAGTTTACCTGGACAGGTAACACATTCACCGCTCAACAATGTTTTTTTATCAACTCCAGGAATCCTTATAGCATAGTTTGAGTCGCTTTTCGATTGGCTGGTAATATAAGTTGAAATAAATAAATAAATAATAAATTAATTAATTGAGCCACAGAAACGAGTGTATGGTCTCTAGGGCTGAGTTCGGCATGCATAGTTGAGCCATGTCTACGCGTGGCTGAGGAATCAAAGTTTACCTGGACAGGTAACACATTCCCCACTCAACAATATATTTTTAAACCAACTCCAGGAATCCTTATAGCATAGTTTGAGTCGCTTGTCGATTGGCTGGTAATATAAGTTGAAATAAATAAATAAATAAATAAATAAATAAATAAATAAGCCACAGAAACGAGTGTATGGTCTCTAGGGCTGAGTTCAGCATGCAATAGTTGAGCCATGTCTACGTGTGGCTGAGGAATCATAGTTTACCTGGACAGGTAACACATTCCCCACTCAACAATATTTTTATGAACTCCAGAAATCCTTATTGCATAGTTTGAAAAATACTGTCAAAGGGAGAAATAATTGGGGTACTACTTTACGAACTATTTTTGATCTGCCGAAACGATTAAAGTAG
The DNA here is from genome assembly GCA_035047345.1 of Bradypodion ventrale. Taxonomy (NCBI): domain Eukaryota; kingdom Metazoa; phylum Chordata; class Lepidosauria; order Squamata; family Chamaeleonidae; genus Bradypodion; species Bradypodion ventrale. The sequence goes on along the minus strand of JAWDJE010000017.1, from coordinate 3,516,588 downwards.
GGACAGGTCTCAGATTCAACCACTCGACCAACAGGAGTGAAAACAGAGCCAGACCCCAATTCTTCTCCTCTCCTTTCTAGCCCTACATAGTTATAGTTATTTCAAAAGACCATGCCAAGAAGGAAGAGTCTGTTCTCCACCCACATGGTGAAAAAAAAGGAAGATAAATAAGTCTTGGGGGACTTGGAGAGGAAACACACAAATTCCTATGGCGTTCTTCAACTGAAATTCCAGTACTCCCCAATTCATACAACTCAATGTTTGGTATAAAAATGTGCGCGAGGAGTGTTGGGGGAGAGAATGATTTCTAACTGGGAAGGAACAGAAGACATTTCACCGTGGAAGAGCTCAATTTCTCCCCCAAAACATCCTGGGTGAGGCTCTTCAAGACAAGTGTATGTCAAGGAGTATTGAAGCACACATTTGGCGCACATACGCACGTCGTAAGGAGACGACTTTGAACAATCAAAGTAATCCAAAAGATCTAGAACGGAAGAACGTCTGTAAGAGGAGAAAGCTAGGGAGCAGGACATTCATTAATCCTTTCAACCCAGGATAATCTCTGACATGAAAGTATTATTATTCCCTCCTGGGCCATCAGGCGATAGAGTCCATGGCTCATAATCTGGAGAAGAAGCAATCGGCTAATGGCTCCATCTCACTTACAGTAATGTTTCACTTCTACGCTGCTGAACACGAACACCGGGGGTTTCAATCTCCTATGTAAACCGGAAAACAGAGCCTGCTGCATGGATCGCTATGTGCGTCTACTGCTCATGGCACATGGAGCACCCAGGTGTTGGCTTCATGGCCAACTGCTTCTGAGCATACAATTTCAAGAGGCTAAATGCAAGGGACGGGACAATCTGGCTACGTTCTCCAGTGTACAGTACACTGAACTTCCCCCTTTTACTACAACCCTCACCATGGCAATATTGGAGGGATACACTGGGAGTTGTAGTGCAGCACATCTGCAGAGCAGCAGGTAGAGAGGAATGCTTTCAAAGGCCTAAACATAGTTTTGACGGCTAGCAACTTTGGCTGGCTTACTTGTAAAACCACCCTGCCCGGTACGTGTTTAGAGTTAACAGAAGTCAGAAGAAGAAGAGATAGAAAAAGAAGAAGAGGTAGAAGGAGAAGAAGGAAGAGGAAAAGGAGAAGAAAGAGAAGGAAAAGGAGGAGGAGGAGAACATAAGAACAGCCTCACACAGTGGCTCACCATTTGCTTCAGAGTATTATTCCCAAGCAGATGCCTTCACCTGCTTAGGATTCCCTGGAAATGGCATTGAGAGATATCCTGCCTATCTCTCCAACCAGGCGGAGGTTGTCCTTAGGTATCCATAATTATAGCCATTGAAGAATTAGAAGAGTTAGAAGAAGAATTAGAAGGAGGAGAAGGAGAAGAAAAAGAAGAAGAAAACCCAGTGTGCTCCAGGAGGTTCTGCTATGGCAGTGGTAGCGAACATATGGCACGCGTGCCAGAGGTGGCACTCGGAGCTCTCTCTGTGGGCACCCATGCAGTCACCCTAGCAAAGAGTTCGCCCTCCCCTCCGTCCAGCAGCCCAATGGGAGTGCTTCCTCCCTCCCCCAGCACAGAGTGCACCCCTCTCCTCCACCCAGCAGCCCAATGGGAGCGTTTCCTTCCTCCCCTGTTGTTGTGTTGGCACTTTGTGATAAATAAGTGGGTTTGGGGTTCCAGTTTGGGCACTCGGTCTCTAAAAGGTTCGCCATCAGTGTGCTATGGTGTCTGAAACACAGGGTATGTGGCGATGGAACTGGACTCTTCCTATAATCGAATTTCCCCCTTCATATCTGCCTCCTCCAGAATACTCCTGCCATGCTAGGCATTGCAGGCCAACAAATCTGAAGGATTCCTTATCTACTAGAGGGAAGGGAACCTGTTGTGGCCTGTCCATCACTAGACTGGGAATGAGCCCCAACCGGGTCTGTTTGCTAGGAGTGGAAACAAAGGAAGCAGAGCAGGTGGGACATTACGGCAGCCATCGCTGCTGCTTTAATAAACCAAAGGCCAGTCTGGGACTAAGGAGAAACCCTAACCCAGGGGTGGCCAAACTACAGCCCTGGGGGCCAGATCTGGCCCCCGATGCCAATTCACCCGGCCCGCAAAGCCCTCATCATTCCTGGAAGTGGAAGTAGAACACGCCAATACGGCATGTTCTACTTCCGCTTCCAGGAGCGATGAGGGCTTCGTGGGCCGGATAAATTGGCATCAGGGGCCGGATTCAGCCACCAGGCCATAGTGACCAACTCCCTGAACCACATGACCGGCCCGTGGCCTGAAAAGTTTGGGCACCCCTGCCCTAACCTCTCCGATGGTAAAACACTTAGAGTGGAAGGAATGAGACAGAGCAATGTCTGTTTATGTTGGCAGCCGCTTCCAGCCCTAATGGAAAATTTCAGCTTTGGCTGCCTCAGGAACAGAGAGAAAGGGGGGTGGAGAGAGAGAGAGAGAGAAGTGGGGCGGGCCGCGGGAATCAGAGTACAAGTTATTAAGAGACATGTGGGGGAGAGAAGGTAAGGCATTTGCAGAGGAGCAACACAAAACTGCTTACAGGGCAAGCTAGGAAATGGTGCGCCAAGCCAGCCACAGTATTAATTTGTCCCATCCACATAAAGGAACACTTCTCGCGGGAATGTCCATCCGACAGACTAGACCAGGAGTTCTCGACCTTTTAAAGCTGGGGGCCAGGTCACACTCCCTCAGACAGCTTCGAGGGCCGGATGGCCATTTTGCCCTTCCTACACCACATGGCACTTCCTGGTGTGGTGGAGGAAGTGGGGGGGGCACATGAAATGGTGCTGCGGGCCACATCTGGCCCACAGGCTGCAGGTTGAGAATCCCTGGAGAAGACAATCGAGACTCTGCTTGTGGGGGCAGAAGGAAAGGTTATGTTACTACGTAGCGTCAATGCGGCTGAGAGGCACAGAAACCCCTGTTTCGGACGGAGTGAACTCCCTTCTTCTAAGCCAGCGTGTCCCAAACTGTGTTCCACGGAGCACTGGTGTTTCATAGAGGAGGGGTAGCCAACCTTCAGTTTTGGACTTCAATTCCCAGAAACCTCAGTCAAGTACACTGGCGGATCGGTGCTTTGGGGGAACTGACTTAGGTTTCTGGGAACCAAAGTCTAACATCAGAGAGCATATTATATCCTTGTAACGAGGCTATCCCTCTTCTTTCCTTATAAATATTAACATTTTATCTTCACAATATTAGGTTTTAGTAACTGTTAAGGGATTTTAATGATATTGTTCTTTTTGATAGGCAGCATGCTGTTGTATGTCAATTCTCAGTAGGTTTTTAGTAGTATATGTACTGTAGTTTCCCTTTATTACATCTGTCCAGTCTAGCTTAGGATGTGGTGTTTATGCTTTTGTGTTCTTGTTATGCTGGCCATGGACTGTAAATAATGGAGCTAGTCATGGAGCTAGTCATGAAACATGTCTGACATATAAAAACAAATGCAATATAACAAACCCTGTTACATATGTAGGGTATACAATGAAAAACTCTTCCAGATACTTCTGGAGGCACACTTAGGATACACAGTTACACGAGGCAAAGCATGGCATAAGCAGAGACAGGTCTTGCACCTGCAATAGAATAAACAGTTAGTTACATACATCAGGTGACACTTTCACCTTCCCAAGGATCTGCCTCCTCAGGGTACATTCTACTTAAAGAATCTGCCAGAATATTTTCAGAACCAGGAAAATGTTCAATGGAAAAGTCATAGTCCTGAAGCAACAAAGCCCATCTCAACAATCTCTGATTACAGCAACCATCACTGCTGCTTTAATAAACCAAAGGCCAGTCTGGGACTAAAGAGAAACCCTTATCCAGGGGTGCCCAAACTACAGCCCTGGGGAAGAAATGTCAGAGCATTGTGATCTGTGTGAAGTTGAAATCTTCTACCCCATAAGAAAGTACATAGCTTTGTTATTGCCCACACCATAGTTAGACATTCCAATCCCACCCCTGCCACCATGTGAGCTTTAGACTTCTCCAGGCGTTGCCTTCCAGGTTCCCTCCAGCCCCCCAAGACTCAGACCTGTTGGCCTCAAAGCCTGTCCAGCCAAAGGCTCCAATTACTTGGGTTCCTGCTTCAGGATGCCCCAGCAAAATTAAAAAGAGGAGTTATAGAAAAATCAGGTAGCATGCAAATAGGCTGAACTCTTATCTTACCCCTTCCAGATTTGTGAAGAAAAATAGAAGTTTTCATATGCAGTTTCAGGATGTAAAATTGATCAGGATACAGCTAATCAAAATACATCAGGGTTTCCACACAAACAGGCTTTCCCCACCAAAGAAACATAATCTAACTATTTCTAAGTCACCGTAATAAACAGCAGCACCAGGTAAGGTGCTAATCCTCTGTCTTTCTGGATCAGACTGACCATGAGGTCTAGTGAAACAAAGGAGGCCTGAACTGACCTCCCCCTTTGGCATAAGGCCAATCAAGGTCAAGATTTAACTAAACAACACCTAGCTTTCAAATTAATTGGCTATTGGTGTCAGGTGATGCAAGGATGAGCATCTTCATCCAAGTAAACAACATTCTTTAGCACCATTTGGCCATCAACATTACAAAAGATTGCAAGAGGAAGTCAAGGGGCCCTTCTTCAGTACAGAAGCAAAAGAACTCCTCTAAAGGCAGTTTAAGAAACAGGGAAATGCCATGTTTGATGACTAGTGACATATTATTACACACATGAAATGGATCTGGCCCGCAGGCCTTAGGCTGGTTTAGACCACAGACAACAACCTTCATCAAGATAGGGTCCATTCTCCTATGCCCGTCACTCTGCGTTCCATTCTAGCAAAGCCTTTTCTCAAGATCCTTTTTCAGGATTAAAAGCCAATAGACAAAAATAAAATTGATTCATACCTACTAAAGGCTTTTATCTCTTTTCTCGGAGAAAAAATGGGTTTGAGAGTGTCTCTAGGAGCAGAGGAATCAGTCTTAAGAGTCAAATGCAGTTAAGCAGTTTTTAATCATGTTTTTATTATGAGTGTGAACCGCCCTGAGTTGGCCTTGGCCAAGTGGGCGGTATAGAAATTGAAATAAATAAATAAATAAATAAATAAATAAATGCAGCCTGCACAGCTCCTATCCCTCATTTAGACACTGATAAAAGAATGTACGGCTTGCTTTTTCTGAACACTGTTATATCTGACTTTCCGTGTGACATTCCTGCACCAAACATATATGGAGATGTGCTTTTGGTAACAGAGCTACAATTATAGACTTTGGCATCCAGTTTCGGGATGGCATCTATTTTCCAGTTTTATATATATTACAGTACAAATTAGTTTAATTATCTGCATTTCCTGGGGACTGAGCTAGCAAGACAATAAAAATCAATAGCGTTGAGATAACAGTAATCCCAGAGTTTAATGTAAAGGTCAAAATTTACTTCTTTTTCTATTCATGTTTTTAAAGACCAGCAAGAGACAAAGATGGATCCATTTAGAGCACGGGTTTCCCAACCTTTTCAAGCCATGGGCCAGGTCACGCTCCCGCACTTGGCTTCGAGGGCCAGATGGCCATTTTGCCCTGCCTGCATGATGGGGGTGACTATTTTGTCCCAACAGCTTCAAAGGGGCGGCCATTTTGTTTCTTGGAGGGGGTTGGGGGGGGCACATGAAATGGTGCCTGGGGCCAGATCCGGCCCCTGGGCCTTAGTTTGGAAACCTCTGATTTAGGCAAACAAGCCAAGTGACTTTAACGTTCAGAGTTGTTAAGTCCCCAACCAAACTCAACCACTCACGCTTTATCGAATCCCGCATTTGGACGTCAGCAAGCAACTATCCAAACTCAGGATAAGCTTCAGTTCCCGGGCAACTGACTCATGAAAACTCAAACCGGATGCAAGAATTATTAATAAAACATACCCACCAGGAACTTCTAACCATGAGAAACTCTTTCAACCCAAATCGGGAGAACAAACGCTACCTTCTTTCATACAGGCACATGTACAAACACAAGTTTGAACCTGAAAGCTGACACTGCTTTTATCTGTCATGTCCTGCACACTTTTTTTTAGAAAGCAGCCTGCACAAACAATAAAGGTAAACGTCGCCCTTGCTTGAAAGCCAGTCGTATCCGACTCTAGGGTTCAGTGCTTATCTCTGTTTATAGCCACAGCAGCAAGCGCTGTCTGCGTCTGCAGATGTTTCAGTGGACATGTGGCAGGCATGAGTAGACGCCATAGTGCACAGAACGCTGTTTAGCTACCCGCCAAAGTGGTATCTACTTAAAATTTCTTGTTTTCGAACTGCTAGGTTGGCAGGAGCTGGGGACAGAGACAGGAGCTCACTCAGCCATACAGTGCTCGGGTCTCGGACTGCTGACCTTTCCAGTCGTCAAGTTCAGCATCTTATCCACTAAGCCACCACAGTCCCTAAACAATAACGCCTGAGTCCAATTTCGGTCACAGCTAGAAAAGGCCGCCTAAATCAATGGCTGGTAGCCAGAGGAACACCACATGATGTCGACAGGAACCGTTCCATTTATGGTGGGGTCTACGTAGCCCCAAGGCAGAACTGCGCTTTTCCAAAACAAGGTGTATCCATGCAGACATCCTCTTAAACATCTGCTGTTGTTTTTAAAGCTGGAATTAGATTTTTGGGGGTTTGCTTAGCTGGAAACTAAGAAATGGAAGTGACTTCTATTTCTTCTTCCATTGAAGGAGCCGGTACAGGTGGGGGGCGGGGGGGGGGGGGGAGAGGCTTCCTGAAACTTGCCTGCCTACCTACCTTTGATGTAGTTTTATGGTGCTACGGAGGGCGACTTGAGTTGGAACATTTTTCTACAGAGAGGTTGTGTTCTCACTGTCACTCGACGCAAGAAATCTTAAAACTGATGTCATGTGAGCTATAATCTTCGATCGCTCTTTCCTAAATCTGCTTTGAGTGATCAACACATACATAATAGCACCTTGATGGCGAACCTTTGATGTCGTTTTGACCTACACTCCAGCTGTTTTTGGACTTCAATTCCCAGATGTCCAAGTCTCAGTGAATATACACGAATGGGTTTACTGCATGTACAGGTGTTCTTGGACTTCAATTCCCAGAAGCCCAAGTCCCTGTGAACCACACAAATGGGTTTACTGCGCATACAGGTGTTCTTGGACTTCAATCCCCATAAGGCCAAGTCTCAGCGAATACACACGAATGGGTTTATTGCACGTACAGGTGTTCTTGGACTTCAGAAGCCCAAGTCCCTGTGAATCCACACAAATAGGTTTACTGCGCATATATGGGTGTTCTTGGACTTCAATTCCCAGAAGCCCAAATAAGTCCACAGCCTATTCCAGCGGTGGCAGCTCAAGCAAGGTCAGGGGCTGGATTATTTGGTGCCATGGGCCAGATCTGGCCCACGGGCCGTAGTTTGCAAACCCCTGCATTAAACTGAAGTTTTGTCATTTCCACCAGGACGAGAATATCAAGATGCGATTCTTCTCTTCTTTCCTTAGTTAAGGGGGAATTACCCGGAACAGTAGCAAGGCAAAACAAAACACCACGAGCAGCTTTTAAAAGACGGGCCGAAAGTGAAAGTGATCTTAGCAATAATAGAAAAGGAAAAGCTAAGCATGGATCTATGGGTGCGGATTAAGCCATCCATTGGAGGGCAAAGGTTACTCAAAGATCAGTGACCACTAGAGGCAGAAGAGGCCGTCGAACCAACCACGTGTATATCACTGAACCAACCCGCTTCACTTTTATGGTCATCTACATTGAAAAGTTCTCCTTCCAGCCTAGCAGTTCAAAAACAAGAAATTGCAAGTAGATAAATAGGGACCACTTCATTGGGAAGGTAAACAGCATGCATTCCGTGCACTCTGGTGTCTAGTCCTGCCTGCCACATGTCCGCGGAAACGTCTGCAAATGCAGACAGCGCTGACTCTTTGGCTATAAGCAGAGATGAGGACTGAACCCTAGAGACGGATACGGCTGGCTTTCGAGCAAGGGCGACTTTTACCTTTCGTTAAAAGTTTAGGCAAATAATAATAATAATAATAATAATAATAATAATAATAATAATAATAATAATAATAATAATAATAATAATAATGATCATCATCATCATCATCATCATCATCACCATCACCACCATCACCACCATCACAAACAATTCTTAGGTCCTTGGTTAGGGCTTGTACTGTTGATTGTATTCCATTCCTTGACTGTGAAACAAATGGTTGATTTGTATCCAATAATATTAAATATATATACAGTGGTTCCTGGCTTAAAGAGCATAATGCTTAAAGAGCATAATGCGTTAAGCGAGTCTGCTCTTTAAAGCGAAACACCATTGTAAGTGACCAATTGTGACTTTTGGCGGGAGGGGGGATTGCGAACCCCGATTTAGTTGTTAAGCGAGTTTTGGGTTGGTTTTAGTTGTTAAGCGAGGCGACCGTTCAGAGAAAATTCATGCTCTTTAAGCGAGTTAGTCTCTACGCGAGGCGCTCTTTATGCGAGGTTTTGCTGTATATTCGAGAGTAAATGAAACAGAACAGAAATTTTAACAGGATTTTGTTTTGGCACTTTTGAGGAGGGAAATGTGTAAGATACGTCATCTAGTAAATCAAAAGTTCCACAAGACTGGCAATGGTGGTTAGAAAAGACATCTTCTTTTCCCTGTAACCCAACTGTGTTTACATAACATAAAAGACACACACACACATACACACACACACCTCTATGCCTTTTGGATGGGGGGGGGGATTATCATTGCCATATAATGGATGTTTTCCAGGAAAGAGACAATTAGTTAAAATAATTCCTGATTACTTTCTTGGCTTCGAAATCACAGTTGTTTTTATTGTTAGTTTTTCCTCCCGATTAGTTTGTTTATTTTCTATTATTTTAAAATAAAATAAAACATCAAAAACACAGTGACGTAAAAAAATTTAAAAGTGAGGAAGACCCGTTTTATTTTCTGAGAAAAGCCATTTGTTTTAACCGCACGTCATTTTTCCCTTGTCCAAAACTGCACCTTGGTCTAAAAAGAGAATGTTATTCAATATATTAGATCTTAAAACTTGGCTTGCTTTCTACAATCGTTTATTGTATATATTGTATTTAGTTCTGTTGGAAGCCGCCTTGAGTCGCACTTGTGCGAGTAAGGCGGGGTAGAAATTTAATAATAAATAAAAACACACAGAACAAAATAAAAAAAAAAACCAGAAAAATTCTGCAGAGGCATTTTCAACCCGCCCGAACAGCCTGATCCACTCAATGTTATGATTAATCCTTCATGATGACAGATCCTTGTGTCATAACACACTAGCCCAGCAGTTGCGCGCTCCACACCACGGAGACAAACCACAGAGTCCAAGTTATTCAATTAAATTAAAGCCACGACTCATGAACACAATGACTTCCTTTCTTCTGCTCAAGGCAAACAAGCCGGAGGACGACATTTTCATGCCAAAGAGAGTTTTGCAAATGAATAACCTCGTCTTCATGCAATGCTGTAGGATCGGCCAGAGGCGGACTGAAAATGTGGAAATGACCAGGGAGCAAAAATGCCCCTTTTAACCCACCGTTCGCACTGTTTATTTCCCCACAAGCAAGTCAGATGGGTGGCCTTTGAACATTGCTCTCGATGAAATAACAATGCAGTAGCAGCAGACGCAACAAAACAGACTTTTTCGGGGAACGGAAAATCTTAAACCTAACCCGAATCTCATTTCTGACAGTTCCAGCAAATGCTTTTTCACCGCGTAAATTTCTGCTTCGTAGGCACCTGCTAAACATTTCAGCTGATGAGTTTCTTATGGCTCAAAAGCAAACAAGACGAAATCAGCAAACGGAAGGAAAAAAAATCTATTCTCGGGAGCCGGGCGAAGCTATAAAATCAAAACAACCACCCTTTGCATGGGAAAAACAAGGAGACCCCCTGAAAATGCACAACTAATGTCACTTGGAGCAATTTCCACACAGCCTGTAGTTAGGCTCTCTCTCGGTTGTGCGTCAGCAATGCATGCAACATTATCCAGGGTGCATTTAAATCTCGGTTTCCCTTCCACGATCAACTACACAACTTTGCAAAAGAAAACCGGTTTCCTTTAAAAACAACCACTCTGCCTCGGTAATGGCACAGCCGAGTCAGGAAACCAAGGTAGGGTTAAAAAGGCTTTGCAAAAGATCAAACACAAGAATGTAGAGCAGTGTTTAAAAAAAAAAAAGCAGCCGCAGCAAGTTACATAAAGTCTAAAAACACTTACCGTCTCCTTATTGGGAAGCAATTCTTTTCGGATCCTAAAGAAGTTCTTGCCATACTGTCGGAGTCCTTTAATGAACCGTTTCTGCGTTAAAACAAAATCAGAAAATTATCTTTTGAGCCCTCTTTAACAAACAGAGTAGCACTAAGTTGCTGGCTGTAGAAAAATATAAACTAAGTCACGTCAAAAGTGTTTTATTCCCAAGCTTGGGTCTTGAGTCGAACTCTGGGTATAAACAGAGTTTATATCTATATATCTGTACCACCACCACCACCACCCCACGATGCCTTTTTATACAAACTGACATCAGCAGGTTTCTTTTGGAGGACTGTTAAGTACGCAAGCTGTGCCGGTCGGTCTTCACGAAAATAAACGCGAAACCCATAAACAGGATCTATTTCCAGCCCAAGCAGCCGGCGAAGGAAAAGATAAAACCTACAAACTGGGGGAGACCGTGCATTCGCTCCCCTACTTTTTATGTGTCAAAACAAGGGGGGGGGGGAGAGAGAAAAGAAAAGTGGTTCTTTTTAAAAAGCCCCCCCCCCCCCCCCAATCCCAATTTGCAAGCAAAAGATCCAAGTTGCTTTCAACATTCAAAACACACAACATCGGGATGCCTTCCAGCTAAAGGATTTGCTTCCAGGAGAGAGAGAGAGAAAAAGATTAAAAATGTCATGTCAATATCCTCCTCTACGATAGACAGATAGATAGGCAGGCAGAGATAGATAGATAGATAGATAGATAGATAGATAGAGTAGATTGATAGATAAGTAGATAGATAAGTAGATAGATAGATAGATAGATAGATAGATAGATAGATAGATAGATAGATACAGTAGATAGATAGATAGATACAGTAAATAGATAGATACAGTAGATAGATAAGTAGATATAGATACAGTAGATAGATATATAGATACAGTATAGATAGATAGATACAGTAGACAGACAGATAGATACAGTAGATAGATACAGTAGATCGATAGATCGATCGATAAGTAGATATAGATACAGTAGATAGATACAGTAAGACAGACAGACAGACAGATACAGTAGATAGATACAGTAGATATAGACAGACAGACAGATAGATGTTTAAGTTTTAAAATCCAGCACTGCCAAAGTCTTCCGTCCACATCCAGTTTGCCCATCGTCGAAAAGCAACCTGATGTGTTTGTTTGGATAATTGGAAAATAAAAATATTTGGATGGGGAAAGCTATCTGTCAACCATAATGCATAAACATTGGGGGAGGGGGGGGGGGTTGGCGAGCCCCCCCTCCCCCCCAAAAAAAGGGATCAACCCTTTCCTCCCCAGGTAAAGTGACGCCGAAGGGGGTTTGGGGGAAGGGGGGGGGGGCTGCCATTCCCCACTCAATCCGAATTGGAGGCAGAAGCCCACCCCAAAAAGAAGTCTCCCCCACCCCCAGGAGCGACCACCCCTCTGCAAGCAGGGCAAGAGAGCGGAGAGGAGAGGGACCCCTTCGTACCAAAGGAGGAGGAGGAGGAGGAGGAGGAAGGCAGGAGAGGAGAGGAGAGGAGAGGGGGATCTAAGGAAGTCAAACTCCCAGTCCAGACCTGATCGTGCGCACACAACACACACACACACACTCACAAGAGGGAGGGCGCAGGCGGGGATCTCCTCCGTGCGGCGGCAGCGGCGGCGGCTCCGGGTCTGACACTGGGGCAATGGGAGGAGGAGGAGGAGGAGGAGGAGGAGGAGGAAGAAGAAGAGGAGGCTCCCTTCCTTCCTAGCCTGTGTGTGCATCCTCCATCGGGCCGGTCCAGGCAGCGCCAGAGAGCCAGCCAGGGAACCCGACACACACACACACACACACACACACACACACACACACACACACACACACAGAGGGAGGGAGGGAGGGAGGGAGCGCACTGCAAAAGCCGGACTGGATCGCCCAGAAGCGCCGGGCAGGACCCCTTCTTGGCCTTCCTCCTCCTCCTCCTCCTCCTCTTCCTCCTTGCAAGGTAGGGCACGCCTCGCCCCGCAACCCCTCGAAACCCAAGTCCCTGTCAATCCACACCAATGGGTTGGCTGCTGCTGACCTCCTGATCTCTCCCCCCACCCCCAAACTAACTTAGTTCCCAAGCTGACCATGAAAAGAGCCCAGGCACCCCCATGGACGTCTATTTCATGTATATTTAGTAAAGGTAAAGGTTCCCCTTGCTCGAAAGCCAGTCGTATCCGACTCTAGGGTCCAGTGCTCACCTCCGTTTCAAAGCCTGAAGAGCCAGCACCTGTTTCTGCTTCTGCAGGTCATGTGGCAGGCACGACTGGACACCCGAGCGCACGGAAGGCTGCCAACCCAGCGGTTCGAAAGCGAGGCATTGCAAACAGATAAAGAGGGACCACTTCGGTGGGTAGCGAAACAGCGTTCCGTGCACTCAGGTCATGCCTGCCACGGGTCCACCGGAAACGTCTGCAGAAGCAGACAGCGCTGGCTCTTGAGGCTTTGAAACAGAGATGAGCACTGAACCCCAGAGTCGGATACGCCTGGCTTTCGAGCAAGGGTGACCTTTAGCTACCTGCAAGGTAGGCACGCCTCGCTCCCAACCTCCAGATTTAGTTCACAAACCGACGGTCAAAAGCACCAAGCACCCCATTCACGTTTATTTAGTTTTATTTAGATTTATTCATTACATTTTACTCTTGCCAACCTAGCAGTTTGAAAGCAAGAAATTGCAAGTAGATCACTAGGGACCACTTCAGTGAGAAAGGTAACTGTGTTCCATGCACTCCGTCTCCATGGACATGTGGCAGGCACAACTAAACACCAGAGTGCACAGAACACTGTTTACCTTCCCACCGAAGTGGTACCTATTGATCTACTTGCAATTTCTTGCTTTCAAACTTCTTGGTTGACAGGAGCTAGGACAAAGACGGGAACTCACTCAGTTGTGCAGCACTTGGGTCTTGAACTGCTGACCTGCCGATAAACAGGTACCACTTTGGTGGGAAAGGGTGACCTTTACTGTTACCCATTAAAAACGATCCCCAAACACAAACATGACTGCTCAGATCACAACAATCTAAAGGAGGAGTTCTCAACCTTTTAAAGCCAGGGGCCGGGTCACGCTCCCTCAGGCAGCTTCGGGGGCCGGACGGCCATTTTGCATTTCCTCCGCCACATGGCACTTCCAGGTGTGGTGGAGGCGGTGGGGAACCACATGAAATGGCACTGGGGGCCGCATCCAGCCCGTGGGCCGCAGGTTGAGAATCCCTGATCTAAAGGTCGGTCTGTGAGTCTTCATCCTAGTTCCTGCCAACCTAGCAGTTCGAAAGCAAGAAATTGCAAGTAGATAAATAGGGACCACTTCGGTGGGAAGGTAACAGCGTTCCGTGCGCTCCGGTGTCTAGTCATGCCTGCCACATGACCACGGAAACGTCTGCAGAAGCAGACAGCGCTGGCTCTTCGGCTTAGAAACAGAGATGAGCACTGCACCCTAGAGTCGGATACGACTGGCTTTCGAGCAAGGGAAACCTTTACCTTTTACCTTTATTTTCGACACGCATGCGCAAAAAAGGAAGAGTGAGCACATAAAACTCGAACACACCTTAGCCCAGCTTACGAAGACACTGGACTTCAGTTTTAAAAATGTGCCAGAGAATCTACCTGCCAGATGTTGTTGAGCAAGGAACGCTCTCTGCTTGGAGGCCGAGGGGGGTAAGAAAGCCAGAAGCACTAAAAGTTGGGCACAAAGTGTTCCCGAAAGAACATTCCAGAACACGGGTCCGTAAGTGCCGTGAAATTTACTCTCCTCGGAGCTCTTGGTTTGGGTTCTTTTATGGACCTCTGGGAGTTGTCGCTTGCATGCTCCATTTTGCCCCCAGCCAGAGGAAATCAGAGCTGTCGAGCAACTCATACCTGCTGCCATGCACAGAGATTTATTTTTAAACCGAGCAGCACGACGACGCCTCGGTCTCATTTTTGGCACGGGCACTAAACACCAAGCTTGTTCTCCCTTGCGCAAAAGCCAGCCGTGTCCAACTTTAGGGTTCGGTGCCCATCTCCGTTTACAGCCACAGAGCAAGAGCAGTCTGCATCTGCAGGCATTTCCGTGGTCATGCGGCAGGCATGACTACACACCGGGGTTCACTGGACACCGTTATCTCTCCCACCGTTTATCTACTTGCAATTTCTTGCTTTTGAACTGCTAGGTTGACAGGAGCCGGGACAGACAACAGGAGCTCACTCCGTTGTGCAGTACTCAGGTTTCGAACAGCTGAACTGTGAGCCGTCAAGTTCAGCGTCTTAATCGCTCAGCCAACCGTCCCTGGTCTGTGAATAACTCTTCCATATTTCAAATGGGACATAGAAGCTTTCCTCGTCAATTCCACTCGCTCTTTTCCCTTTTCTGTAACCCAGGGGTGCCCAAACTAAGGCCTGTGGGCCGGATCCAGCCCCAATGCCAATTCATCCGGCCCACAAAGCCCTCATCGTTCCCGGAAGTAATGGCGTGTTTTGCTTCCATATGAGCGCGTTTTACTTCCGCTTCTGGGAGCGTCGTGGGCTTTATGGGCCGGATGAATTGGCATTGGGGCCGGATATGGCCCACAGGCCAAAGTGACTGGTCCCCTGAACTATATGACCGACCCACAGCCCAAAAGTGTGGGCACCCCTGCTGTAACCTGACCCAGCGGTTACGCTGCTTATCATAAGTCGAGGATGTTATTGTTACATTGCTTATCCTAAATCTAGCATTTCCCCACATTCGGAGCTATCTCCCTCCCATGGGACCAAACCCTCCCTCTACCATGTACTTCCTTACAGTTGTATCCTGATTTAATGCGCTAAACCTATTACGACATCTTATTTACTTTGGGAACTGTGGTTGATTCCTCTCCCCACAAAAGAATTTAGCGAAAATAAATCAGTGTGGAAAGTTCCTAAAGGAAGGGCATGCGTCTTTTTTTATTGGGCCGGGTGCTGCATGACGGATTGAGCCCCCGTCTCTGTCCCAGCTCTTGGGGACATGAACAGAGCCTCATTTGGGCGTTCCCTGAGCGGAGTTTCTTCTGCAAAAATCCTTTCAACCCAGAATAATTTATGGCGCGAAATTATTATTATTATTTCAGTAGATTTGGGTGCACATTTTAAGACATGCTTACGTCTCTCTCTCCTCTCTCTCTCTCTCTCACACACACACAGTGTGCACTCATTAAATTACATGTACTGAGTGTGACACCATACTACGTTTTTTAAAGTTAAAGTATTAATTATGTGGTTCAATTTTTCAAACCCCCCCCCCCATATGAAAACACAAGATCACGCCAAGCTCCAGAATCCTTCGCAAAGAATCACACCGTGGCGTTCAAACTATAGATCAGAGCTGGGTAACCTAATGGGCTTCAGATGTTTTGGGACTCCAGTGCCCATCAGCCATAGCCAGCATAGCAAGGGCAAGGGAGGATGGAGACTTTTCCCCCAACAACAGTTGCAGAACTGTGTTCCGTCCAGGATAGGAATTAGCCACTAATTCAGGGACTCTCAACCTGCAGCCCGCAGGCCAGATGCGTCCCACAGCATCATTTCATTCCTCCCCCCCCCCGCCTCCACCACACCTGGAAGTGCCATGTGGTATAGGAAGGCAAACGTCCATTCTTGTACACACAAATCCAAACTCAAATCCAATGATTGACCATCAGCATATCCAAATATGTCTTCTTGTCCTACACAAATCTGAATGTAGGCGATGCTCATGGCGATCAGCCATGAAGACTGTCCTGAGAATATGACGCCGTGGCCTTTCATCTGCCTTCCGCATCGCAGCGTGACACCCATAGTACCAGAGATCCAGTCCCATGAGTCACTTTCTGGTCCTGAGCGCTTTTGACACGCAAAGTCCTCATCATCATCCCCAGGCCAGGATGGAAGAAGCTGCTGCCCTCCATCAGCATGAATTCCAGTGGGATTTAATCCACTTGGGGACCATCACCCTTCCCTGTGGACTTCGGCACCCAAGGTTAGTCCTCAGGGTAGTCAGGGTAGTTAACCACCACCTGACATGCGGCATTGAGTCCTGGAAATAGGGTCTACTCTATGACCATAGCAGGATAACCTGGCCA
Organism: Bradypodion ventrale; assembly: GCA_035047345.1. NCBI lineage: Eukaryota > Metazoa > Chordata > Lepidosauria > Squamata > Chamaeleonidae > Bradypodion > Bradypodion ventrale. Next base: position 3,500,248 of record JAWDJE010000017.1, on the reverse strand, counting down.
GACTGGGTGAGCTGGTGAGCGTCTACTCTATGACCATAGCAGGATAACCTGGCCAGACTGGGTGAGCTGGTGAGCGTCTACTCTATGACCATAGCAGGATAACCTGGCCAGACTGGGTGAGCTGGTGAGTGTCTACTCTATGACCATAGCAGGATAACCTGGCCAGACTGGGTGAGCTGGTGAGCGTCTACTCTATGACCATAGCAGGATAACCTGGCCAGGCTGGGTGAGCTGGTGAGCATCTACTCTATGACCATAGCAGGATAACTTGGCCAGACTGGGTGAGCTGGTGAGCGTCTACTCTATGACCATAGCAGGATAACTTGGCCAGACTGGGTGAGCTGGTGAGCGTCTACTCTATGACCATAGCAGGATAACCTGGCCAGGCTGGGTGAGCTGGTGAGCGTCTACTCTATGACCATAGCAGGATAACCTGGCCAGACTGGGTGAGCTGGTGAGCGTCTACTCTATGACCATAGCAGGATAACCTGGCCAGGCTGGGTGAGCTGGTGAGCATCTACTCTATGACCATAGCAGGATAACCTGGCCAGACTGGGTGAGCTGGTGAGCGTCTACTCTATGACCATAGCAGGATAACCTGGCCAGACTGGGTGAGCTGGTGAGCGTCTACTCTATGACCATAGCAGGATAACCTGGCCAGACTGGGTGAGCTGGTGAGCGTCTACTCTATGACCATAGCAGGATAACCTGGCCAGACTGGGTGAGCTGGTGAGCGTCTACTCTATGACCATAGCAGGATAACCTGGCCAGACTGGGTGAGCTGGTGAGCGTCTACTCTATGACCATAGCAGGATAACCTGGCCAGACTGGGTGAGCTGGTGAGCATCTACTCTATGACCATAGCAGGATAACTTGGCCAGACTGGGTGAGCTGGTGAGCATCTACTCTATGACCATAGCAGGATAACCTGGCCAGACTGGGTGAGCTGGTGTGGAGCCGCTGTACTGACTTAGGCTTCTGGGAATTGAAGTCCACTAGTGTTCCATGGAACATAGTTTGGGCCACTCATCTAATGTGAATCGTCCTGAAATTTACCAAAAGATGCTGATCCCACTGATGTTACCCATTCAACTGTAGGTCCACCACTTGGGTTTTCCTTGGTTAGAGTCACAGAGCTTGGGGCTGCTTCTATGGCGTCGCAGTGCAGTAGGCTGGAGGAAAAGCAAACCAAACAGACATAACACGTGTGGGAGGGAAAAGTACGGAAACTAGATTAGCTTGAAGTCTTTACTGCAGTGGGAACTCAATTCTTAAGAATCACCAATTTCAGTAAGTGCATACAGTCAATTGAACAACAACGGGCCAAGTGAATTAAAATTGAGTTTATCACTGCAGACCTGGTATGGTGCGCCATCCAAAACGTTTGATGGTTTTTCCAAGAGCTGTGCTTCGTCACTGCTTGCAATAATAAATGTTGTTATAAGCATCTGGAAGTTCAGATTGTCTGGCCAGGTTATCCTACTACGCCAGGAGTTCTCAACCTTTTTAAGCCGGGGGCCGGGTCACGCTCCCTCAGGCAGCTTCGGGGGCCAGGCGGCCATTTTGCCCTTCCTCCACCATATCATGGCACTTCCTGGTGTGGTGAAGGTTGGGGTGCACATGAAACGGCGGCGTGGGCCGCATCTGGCCAACAGGCTGAGAATCCCTGTATTATGGTAACAGAGCAGACAATAATGTCAGTGACTCAACGCTGATTAAACGCTAATATTCGGATTCAGATACGGCAGAACAAGAAGGAAGTTCAGTGAAATATTGAGGTTCTTTAAGATCTCAGTCCCCACACCCACCCACATACCTCTCTATTCCACCTTTATTCACATCTATATGGAAAACACATCTATATGGAACTCACACAGCCTACTTTGAGAAGTTTAATGGATTTTCTGCAAACGCTTTATGTTTGATATCTAAAATAATTATTCGAGACATTGGAAGGTGGGCTGTAACAATCATTAAATTATTTAGAAGCCAGTTTATATAACACTTTATTTTATATTATATCCCCCCGAGACGCCTCTGAGTTGTTATTTTCCACCACCTCTGATTAAACATTTGCAGCAAAAGCAATCTGAATAAATTTCACTTTTGAGACAAGGGAGATATGAAATTCCTACAGAGAAACATAAAAAAAGAGGCTACTTCCACACTCGTATCCTAAAGAAGAAGTGGGGAAAAAGAGGGAATATATATATTTAAAATATATAAATATAAAGGAAACCACGTGCTGTATCCTAGGCCACATAAATATGAACCATAACTTTGAACCCACATTTCTCTGCTCTGGATCTCGCATGTACCCAGCTATGCTATAACTGTACATTAAGCTACAATAAGCAGAAAGATCCTGATTCCTCAATGCGACAATATCTTTATTAGCTAAAAAGTACAGATTAGGAGGGACAGCAGCGGCTCAAGTGGCTAAGACGCTGCCTGAAACGGCAGGAGGGTCAGCAGTTCGATTCCCGAGTACTGCAGGACGGAATGAGCTCCCGTCTTTGTCCCAGCTCCTGCCAACCTAGCCGTTCGAAAGCAAGAAATTGCAAGTAGATAAATAGGGGCCACTGCGGTGGGAAGGTAAACAGCGTTCCGTGCGCTCCGGTGTCTAGTCGTGCCTGCCACATGTCCACGGAAACGTCTGCAGAAGCAGACAGCGCTGGCTCTTGGGCTTTGAAACAGAGATGAGCACTGAATCCTAGGGTCAGATACGACTGGCTTTTGAACAATTGGTGACCTTTACACTTTAGGATGGGACTGGGGTGGCTTAGAGGTTAAGACACTGAACTTGAGGACTGGAAGATCAGCAGGCTGGCCGTTTGAGACCCGAGTGCTGCATGACGGAGTGAGCTCCCGCCTTCTTTCTCAGCTCCTGCCAACCCAGCAGTTGAAAAGCAAGAGTTATTCAGATTTTCAGACGTAAAAAGAGTGCCAAGCAGTCGGAAATGAAACGAAGGATGCTCAAGGGAAAACAGAAATGCTCCAAGCAAAGCCAGAATTTGCACATGCACAAACTGCTGTATGTCTTTGGGGCCGAGAGGACGAAGCTAGCTCTCCGGTCTTTAAATATTTACCCATTTTAACTCTCACAGTTGCCTTTCCTGGTGGTGGTGTTGATGCGCCGTACTTTTAAGATGCTCAAGAGCCGCCTGTGCCGTGATTAAAGCTCGCCAAAGGCCTTGGCAAACATGAACAGAGGTGGGCGGCTGTGTTGTGCGTTTGTGTAAAAAAAAAAAAGACACCCACAAATATAGCACAGACAATACTTTTCATATAAGGCAGCGTTGAGAAATTCTGCAGTAAGATGGGTCAGCGGCCAGTGTGGATAGACAATGCAGATACGTGCTTTGCAAAAACCAGTTGCCATGGCTATTGAGCGGCTAGAACGAACGCAATGTCTCCTTAATGCCGTTTTCACAAGCTGATGCGGCGACGCCACTCGCCCCCCCCCCCCCCGTCACATAATTTATTAGCTCCTCTGGTCTCCCTGCCACAATGTGTAAACAGGGGGGCTATAAATAACCGAGAAGTGACTCGAAACAAGCATGCTAATGTTTGCATATGCGCTTCTGGTAGGCTCCGTATTTCATCTGCCTGAAACAAACGGCACGACAAGATACACAAAGCCATTATGTTCTGACTAACAGAGCTCAGATGGCATGTATATCAATGTGGTGATAATGCCTTTAAGGGTGTGTGTGTGTGTGTGTCTGCAACTAAGGTTATGCACCAGGGTTTCCATTATTGGGGGACTGCGGCTCTTGCCAGGTTATTCTGCTATGGTAATAATCAGGGCCATAGCCAGGGGTGGCCATGGTGAGGCTTTACCCACCCTGAGTTAGCAGCTTGCCCAACCTCAAACTCCCCGCTGCTTATATATACAGGTGAAACTCAGAAAATTAGAATATCGTGCAAATGTCCATTCATTTCTTGAAACAAATATATGAGATAGACTCACTCCATGCAAAGCGAAATGTCATGCCTTAATTCGTTATAATTGTGATGATCATAGCATATGTACATGACATTATGTGATGATTATGGAGTACATGAGATTGGGGTTTTCATAAGCTGTAAGCCATAAGCATCAATATTATAACAAAGTAAGGCTTGAACTATCCTGCTTTGCATGTAATGAGTCTATCTCATATATTTGTTTCACCTTTAAGTTGCATGACCGGACTGAATGAACATTTGCACGATATTCTAATTTTCCGAGTTTCACCCGTATGAAATTGTTGCTCATCCTGAAAAAATATTCGCCCACACACATCTGGTTATGGCCCTGGCAATAATAATAATTCCGTGTCAGAAATTATTCAGGATTGGAAAGGATTTTTTTTTTCTGGAGAAATTCTGCTCAGAGGACGCCCGAATGAGGCTCCTTTCATGTCCCCAAGATCTTTCCCCCACCGAAGTGGTCCCTATTTATCTACTTACAATTTCTTGCTTCCGAACTGGTAGGTTGGCAGGAGCTAAGACAGAGGGGAGCTCACTCCGTTGTGCAGTACGCAGGTCTCGAACTGCTGGCCTGCCAACCGTCTAGTCTTAACCACTTAAGCCACTGGAGTCTTCACGACTCCACCTCTGGCTTGGCAGTCTCAGCCTAGCAGATCTGCTGTAACAGATGTTCCTGTCACCTGGGCAGGCCACCCCTCACCAAAACATCATGTGGCATTGGGGAAATCACTTGTCACAACTCTGGGAGATGGGGCGAGGGATTTGATATCTCTTTGCAGGATGGTATTCAGCAAAAGAGATGTCCATAATAGAGCATAAATGTCCAACAGAACAACATTTGAAATGTTTTCCATACAAACAGACAGAATATCGTCCCAATCTGTGCTCAGGAACATCAGCCACTGTCAGGATGCGTTCTGGCAGGCACTGCTCAGACCCTATTCTGTCGGCCCGACATCAGTTTTAAAAAGGAATGTTTTTTTCTTTTAGAACAGGGACAGATTTGTATTTGGGGCACCTTGCAAAGTAAACTTTCATCCGCAACACAATACTTCAAGCTGATCTCCCAAACTTCCTGAAATGTTTTACTATACTCTATAACTGGGAGGCGGGAGGTAAGCAGTTCGATTCCTGAGTACTGCAGGACGGAACGGGCGCCCGTCTCTGTCCCGGCTCCTGCCAACATAGCAGTTTGAAAGCAAGAAATTGCAAGGAGATAAATAGGGACCACTTCGGTGGGAAGGTAAACAACGTTCCATGTGCTCCGGTGTCTAGTCATGCCTGCCACATGACCACGGAAACGTCTACAGAAGCAGACAGCGCTGGCTCTTCGGCTTTGAAACCGTGACGAGCACTGAACCCAAGAATTGGATACGACTGGCTTTTGAGCAAGGGAAACATTTACCTTTACTATGAGAAAACTACCATTAATTGAATGGAATGATTTGCAGACTTGTGAAGTGTTCGGGGACCGTGGCAGCTTAGTGGTTAAGATGCTGAACTTGACGACTGGAAGGTCAGCAGGACAGCAGTTTGAGACCTGAGTGCTGCACAGCTGAATGAGCTCCCGTCGTCTGTCCCAACTCCTGCCAACCTAGCAGTTTGGAAGCAAGAAATTGCAAGGAGATAAATAGGGACCACTTCGGTGGGAAGGTAAACAACGTTCCATGTGCTCCGGTGTCTAGTCATGCCTGCCACATGACCACGGAAACGTCTACAGAAGCAGACAGCGCTGGCTCTTCGGCTTTGAAACCGTGACGAGCACTGAACCCTAGAATCGGATACGACTGGCTTTTGAGCAAGGGAACCATTTACCTTTACTATGAGAAAACTACCATTAATTGAATGGAAGGATTTGCAGACTTGTAAAGTGTTCGGGGACCGCGGCGGCTTGGTGGTTAAGATGCTGAACTTGACGACTGGAAGGTTAGCAGGTCAACAGGTTGAGACCCAAGCGCTGCGCGACAGAGTGAGCTCCCGTCTCTGTCCCAGCTCCTGCCGACCTAGCAGTTCGAAAGGACAGTCTTTGTGGCCGATCACCATGAGGTTGGCCAATATTCGGATATGGCAGAAGCAGCAGCAGTTACGAAGCATCATTATCTTAAGCTCAGAAGGACATGTTATTTGTTTGTTTGTTTCTAACCAAAGAGTTGGGAAAACCTCCTTTCGAGTTCTCTGGGTTAGTTAATTGAGTCAGTCTGTTTATCGCTTACAGCCTGAGAAGATCAAACTGCCAGGATATCAAAAGATTTCCTCTCTCTTTCCCAACCGTGCCTTCCGTGTCTGAATCAAACCCCGTTTTTAGCCACATGAAACAAGTGGTGCTGAGAATTGCTTCCTACAGCGCAGATAATTAACATCTCGGCAGCAGCTAGAGAAAGGAAAGGCTTGAAATCCTCCCTTCGTCCTGGTCAAGGTTCCCCGAACCCTTCGGGAGAAGAGGAGATGATCTCACATACCCACCCACAAGACCTGCCCGGCTTTCATTGACTTCCTGCCTTCTATCCTGACATGCTCTATGCGAGCATCACCATCTTCAAATCAATAATTAACACATAACAACCCGTCGATATTGGGAAAAATCTCCCTGCCCAACACCACATTCTCACGCGGAGTTTTGCCTATCAAAACCCCTGGTCTAGAGGAGCAAGTCTACCATAAGTGAGAGGTCCAACAGTGAGAGGAACTGGTGGTGAAGCGGTTAAACTGCCACTAAAAGGTTGTGAGTTTGATCCTGACCAGGACTCAAGGTTGACTCAACCTTCCATCCCTACCATGAGTACCCGTAATGTTGGGGGCCAAAATGCTAATTGACTTGTGAACTGCCCCGAGAGTGCGCTAAGTTCTATGCCGTGGTATATACGTGTGGTTGCTTTGCTTTCTTGTGAATCCTTAAGTCTAAACTCCTTAGAGCAAAGGTCTCACTGAAGTCTCTCCACCAAAAGTCGACTTTCACTTCCATGCATTTTCTCATGCAACGGTCACTGGAGCGCACTGCAGAAATCTCTTGGGGGAAGTGAGAAGTCGTTTGCTAATAAGAAAAGTTGACTAATAAGAAATACCTTGAGATGAGAACGGCTCAACTTGAGAAAAATCCGAGATACATCCGGAAATCTCAGGGGAAAAATCAGGTTCAAGATACACATTTTTATAAGGATTTTTTCCCCCGAGATACAAAATCCAATGCATTCCTATGGGAAATTCAAGATTTTTTCCCGAGGTACAACCAACGTCAAGGATTGAATTAAATTCGTATGTAGAGGTTTGACTGAGCTTGGCAACTGGAAGGTCGGCAGGTCAGCGGTTTGAGACCCGAGAGCTGCACGACGGAGCGAGCTCCTCTTTTCTGTCCCAGCTTCCGCCAACCTAGCAGTTCGAAAGCAAGACATTGCAAGTAGATAAATAGGGACCACTTCGGTGGGGAAGGTAAACAGTGTTCTGTGTGCTCTGGCGTGTAGTCATACCTGAGGCATAACCACGGAAATGTCTGCAGACACAGACACAAAGATGAGCACCAAACCCTAGTCGGATACGATTGGGTTTTGAGCAAAGGAGACCTTTAAAGGTAAAGGTATCCCTTGCTCGAAAGCCAGTCGTATCTGACTCTAGGGAGCAGTGATCATCTCTGTTTCAAAGCCAAAGAGCCAGCGCTGCTTGCTTCTGCAGACGTTTCCGTGGTCACGAGGCAGGCGTGACTAGACACCGGAGCGCACTGAACGCTGTTTACCTTCCCACCCAAGTGGTCCCTATTTATCTACTTGCAATTTCTTGCTTTCGAACTGCTAGGTTGGCAGGAGCTGGGACAAAAGCGGGAGCTCATTCCGTCCTGCAGTACTCGGGAATCGAACTGCTGACCTTCCGCCTCCCAGTCAGCATCTTAGCCACTTGAGCCACTGCAGCCCCTAAGGAGACCTTTACCTAGTAAGAAATAAGGATGTTGTGCCTTGAGCAAAACTACATCCCCTCCTCTTCTGCTCCTCTGTAGATTTCAATGCTTTATTTGCACACTCAGACATGTTGCCATTAAACCGGCCTCCCTCCAGGGAATACCAAAGGAGCCTTGGATGGGTAATTGGCTCTTCCACCACCACCACCACCACCACCACCACCACCACCGCCACCACCGCTGCTAAGCCGCCCCGGCTTTTTGTCTGGAACAATAGGGCTCTTGCCGAAATTTACATTTGCCTGCTGGAAAACATTGGCCCTCGGCAAACATTAGCCCAGCTGTGTGCGTGAATTACACATATAAACAGATTAGACGTGTAATATTTATGCCAAAATGCAAGCCCCGCTAATAAGCACATTTACATACTTCTCGGCGAGATCAGATGGGGCAGAAAAATAGCCTCTCCTGCTCGAGCACAATCTGTTTACATGATTACTCCGGAAACAAATGGATTCGATTCTGTTTTCAGGCAAGCTGTAAGGCAAATGCTTATTAGAGAATACATACAAAGGCCGGCAAACCCAGTGATGGCGAAACTTGGGCACTCCAGATGTTCTTGGACTTCGATTCCCAGAAACCCAAGTCTCTGTGAATCCACACGAATGGGTTTACCGTGCGTACGTGTGGATTCAGACTTGGGCTTCTGGATATTGAAATCCAAGAACACCTGGAGCGTATGCACAGTAAACCCATTCCTGTGGATTCACAGACTTGGCTGCTGGGAATTGACATCCAAGAACACCTGGAGCATACGCGAAGGAAACCCATTTGTGTGGATTCACAGAGACTTAGGGTTCTGCGAATTGAAGTCCAAGAACACCTGGAGCGTACGCGCAGTAAATCCATTTGTGTGGATTCACAGAGACGTGGGCTTCTGGGAATTGACGTTCAAGAGCACCTGGAGCATAGTCGCAGTAAACCCATTCATTCTGTCTGGAGTCATAGCTCAATTGGCAGGAGGTTCCAAAGGGCCGGAGCAGACACAGAGAAGGCCCTCCGTCTCTAAGAGAGCCTCTCCGGTCCGCTCTGGTGGGACGGACAGATGTTCTTGGGGTGATGCGGCCTCTTATGTATCCTGGCCCACTACCATGTAGGGCTTTAAAGGTCATTACCAGCACCTTGAATTGCACCCGGAAGCACACCGGTACCAAGGTTCGCCATCACGGCCCAAAAATAACCCCATGCCCTGGTTTGGTGTGGAGATGGACAAAGCAGGGAAAGCCTCCTCCTCTTCCCATCCTTGCTCGAAACAGCCACATTCAAAATTATGCCATTGGTACCTCTTTTTACATGGGTACAGATTTCTTCCTAAGGCCCCTGAAAGTTCAGTGTTCTGAATCAGAGGCCTGGTGGCGCAGGGGTTAAAAAGTACAGCACTATAGCCGAAATGTTATGAGTTCAATCCTGACAGGGATACAGGTGGAGTCAGCCTTCCATCCATCCATCCCAAGGTTGGCAAAATGAGTACCCAGCATGTGGAGGGCAAAATGCTAATTGAACTGTGAACCGCCCAGAGTGCGCTAAGCACAGTGATAGGTAATGGTCGTCCTTGCACAAAAGCCAGTTGTATCTGACACTAGGGTTTAGTGCTCGTCTTTTTATAGCCAAAGAGCCAGGGCTGTCTGCGCCGGCAGACATTTCCACGGTCATGTGGCAGGCATTACTAGACGCCCGAGTGGACGGAACACTGTTATATTTCCTGCCGAAACGGTACCTATTTGTCTACTTGCAATTTCGAACGGCTAAGTTAGCAGCAGTTGGGCCAGACGCTGGGCGCTCGCCCCGTCACGCAGCACTCAGGTCTTGGTCTGCTGACCTGCCAACCTTCCAGTCGTAAAGTTCACCGTCTTAACCACTAAGCCACATTTCCCCCTGCCGTGTCTAACTCCACGCCAAACGCAGAGCATGGGGTTATTTTAGCGGGAGGGGGTGGGGGTGTCTTTTTCCACCTTAAGCCAGCCTTTTTCTTCTCCACTGTGGTCCCACAGTTATGACTGTGTGGAAGTACGTTGCTGCAAGGCAGCTGCCGACTGTAACCCAATGATCTGAATAAATGAAGAATATCCATTCTCCACCGCCCTCCCAACCTTCCCAGGGCCACCCCTTGATGGCTGTCTTTCCGCTATGCCTTCCCTCCTCGGCAGGGTGACCAAAGGCCACGAACCTCAGTTTCTCCATGTGCTATGTGCTTCATGTCAGCGCCTGTTAAAAGATCCGGGGGTTTTGCATCCTGTCCCATCCCCATCCCCCCCCCCCCCCGGCTCTCACTGTGCCAGCGGCGGCAGCCTCCTCGATAAATCATCCTCCACCGACTGTAGCATGATGATTTCGCTCCGGCCCCGGGTTGCCAGGCAACTGGCGCGAGAGAAGGGAAGTGGCGGAGAGAAATGCTGACAACCAGCCAAGAGGGCCTGAAAAACAACAGACTCCTCTCTGTCGAGAAATGCCGGTGCTGCCTTCCCCAAGCGCATGCCACCCACTCCCCCGCTCTGGTCCACACTGAGCAATTTGCCGTTAAAACAAAAATTAGTCACTACGTTTTTCTAAAACAGGCTACTGCGACCAACACGCACACTTCCAGCGCAATGACCGATTGTTCCAGGATCGCACAGCTGCGTGGCGAACAAGCCATGCAGCGATCCTGTAAACGAGATAAATCCGGCAACACGCCCCGGGAGCATAATCTAAAAGAGCAGCCCCCGCGCAGCACATCAAGTAGCCGGTGTGTAGATCAAACAGAGTTTTACTGAGCATTAGAAGCAGCAGCCATGGATTAGACAACATAAGTGGCCACATTGACATCCCTGCAGCTGGATCGGGAAAATTAGGTTTATCTTAGGTAGGAAGGAAGGAAGAATTGCCCTTGATAGACATGAGAAGGTACTGCGCATCAAGCCCCGACAATCTGGAAACATCATGTGCAGACGGTTGGGGCCTCCTGGACTGAGCAGACATCGGACAAACCATTGATGAAAAATGGCAAACTTCCATAAGATATTGCTGGTGTAGTTAAGGAGGCGGCGGCATTGGTTTTTGGCAGGGAATAGAGATGGGGTCTCTCTGGCCAAGCTATCCTACTATGGTCATAGAGAAGACCTTACTGTCAGCAACTCACCGCCAAGTGTCAGGCGGCGGTTACCGAACATGAACACCCTGAGGACTAGCGGCTTTGGGTGCCAAAGTCCATAGTGAAGGGTGATGGTCCCCAAGTGGATTAAAACCCCACTTGAATCCCTCTTGATGGAAGGCAGCAGCTTCATCCATCCTGGTTTGGGGATGATGATGATTACTTTGCGTGTCAAAAGGGCTCAGGAACAGAAAATGAGTCACGGAACTGGATCATGAGGATCATTAATATTCAGAATCGAATATGGCACAAGAAGAAGAATATAAATGGGATTCCCAAAAAGGGAAATTGGTGGTCCAGATTCTTCCTTTAGATAAAGGAAAGCCAGTCGTATCCAACTCTAAGGTTCAGTGCTCATCTGCATTTACATCGGAATGCACGGAACGCCGTTTACCTTCCCCGCCGAAGTGGTCCCTATTCAGCTACTTGCAGTTTCTTGCTTTCGAACTGCGAGGTTGGCAGGAGCTGGGACAGACGACTGAAGCTCGCTCCGTCCTGCAGTACTTGGGTCTCGAACTGCTGACCTTCCAGCTGTGAAGTTCGCCGTCTTAACCACTTGAGCCACCGCAGTCCCTAATTTACCTGCAACCCCAGTTTACCACATAGCAAGCGTGCAGGTTGTCTTCAGGGCTGTCCTTGCAAGAGTCCCTTTCTTTTAGAAAGTATTATGTCTGAGATTATCAGCCCAAGGAGTCCAGAGAGAAAAAAGTTTGGTTTCACTTACCAGTGATAACTTTCATTCTTCGAGTATATAGTTTGTGAATACACACTATTGGGCTATGCGCCTGCGCAGAACATTGATGTTCTGCACAGGCGCATAACCCAATAGTGGTGATTCACAAACTATACGAAGGAGAAAGTTGGGTTTCACTTACCAGTGATAACTTTCGTTCAAGTACAGTATATAGTTTGTGAATCCCCACTATTGGGTCATGCGCCTGCGCAGAACATCAATGTTCTGCGCAGGCGTATAACCCAATAGTGTGTATTCACAAACTATCTGAAGGTGAAAGGGATAATTTGAACACACCGTCCTGCCTGCCTCTGTCTGGCTTCCCCTCCAAGACTTAACTTCCCAGAGGGCAATTCTAACTCTGGAAGCAAAAGACCAAAACGTGTGCCTATACATTTATTTCACATTCTTAAGCTTTCAGATGTAGCATCCGTGTCAGTGGCAAACTTCCCTTTTTCAATACTCTTATAACAGTCTGGGATAACGTGTGCCAAACTCTGCTACAGTGAGTTGACAGAAGAAATATCCTTTTAAAAAAAACCACACACACAATCCCATGATTTATTAGCTACTTCTTGCTTTGCGGTTTTATGTTCCCATAAACTGGATTAGCGCTCACATACGCAGAAATCTTTTTTTGATCCTCAGAACTGGAAACTTCCAAAACAGGGCAGTTTAACTCTGCAGAGGAAGGAACGAGTTGAGAGGGGAGAGTCTAAATATAGGAGAAGAATTAATAGGAAACATGTGTAAAAAGCTGCTACTGGTACAGAAAAGCAATATTCCCCTTCCAAAAGCACCATTTATAAAATCTTTTCTCCCCCCCCCCCATTTTCTCTCCCCCAGTTGTATCCGACTCTAGGGTTCAGTGTTCATCTCTGTTTCATAACGTCTGTGTCTGCAGACGTTTCCGTGGTCATGTGGCAGGCATGACTAGACACTGGAGCGCATAGAACGCTGTTTACCTTCCCACCAAAGTGGTCCCTATTTATCTACTTGCAATTTCTTGCTTTCGAACTGCTAGGTTGGCAGGAGCTGGGACAAACGATGGGAGATCACTCTGTCCTGCAGCACTCAGGTCTCGAACTGCTGACCTGCCAACTTGTCAGTCATCAAATTCAACGTCCTAACCACTAAGCCACCACAGTCTCGACCTGCTGACCTTCCAGTCATCAAGTTCAGCGTCTTAACCATTAAGCCACTGCAGCATCTAGTAGGCGACATCTATTCTTTGGAGAATTTCAAACAATTCTGTTACAGCCTTAGCTTCACAAGAGTTTTAGAAGCTTGAAAATACCCATCTGGACAAGTCCTATACCCGTGATGGCAAACCTTGGCACTCCAGATGTTCTTGGACTTCAATTCCCAGAAGTCCAAGCCCCCTGTGAATCCACACGAATGGGTTTACTGCGATTCATCCGGCCCGCGCTGCCCTCGTCGCTCCCGGAAGCGGAGGTAAAACGCGCCCGTATGGTTAAGGCTCTTCTGGGTTAACCCTTCCTCCCTACTGGCACGTTTTTCTTCTGCTTCCGGGAGCGACAAGGGCAGTGTGGGCCAGATGAATCGCAGTAAACCCCTTTGTGTGGATTCACAGGGGGCTTGGGCTTCTGGGAATTGAAGTCCAAGCACATCTGGAGTGCTAAGGTTCGCCATCACGGGTATAGGACTTGTCCAGATGGACGCTAAGACTGCAACAGAATCACGGTCCTATCCCGCTTGGTTCTTCGCAAGAGAGGCATTCTTACCAAAAACAAGTATGGAAGGGAAAATTTCGGTTTCACTTACCAGTGATAACTTTCGTTCTTCGAGTATATAGTTTGTGAATACACACTATTGGGTTATGCGCCTGCAGAACCCAATAGTGGGGATTCACAAACTATACGAAGGAGAACTGTTCTCATTTCAAACCCAGCCATCCCCACGAGCGAGTCAAATGCCTCCTGCTTTCCTGGCCACATTCAAATTCATAACTGGAATGTTTGATTTGAGTGCCTGAAATTATTCCAAACCAGTGGAGGGTAAATACGGTGCGATGCTTACTGGCTTTTCCTAAACGCATGACCAATCTCACACAGCAGAGTCTGAAAAAGCAATATAAATCTTAACAGGAAACTTTGAATACTTGGCGGTGTAATGGGAAGGACGGGGGGGGGGGGGGAAGAGCTGGCAAATTAGGAGGGTAAAACTTGTTGACGGAGAACCTCTTGAGTCAAATACATGTTCAACATGAAGGTTGGAACATACCCAAAGGACGATCAGCTGGGTGAAGAGGCCCAAAACCAGTCAAATCTGCTCGAGCCCTGATCTGTTTCTTTCACTGGGGTCCAGAAGGAAGACATATTCAAAGAGATATCAATATATCCTGAAGTGTCTCGGTCATGTGAGAAATGCAGATCTCAATAGGAAAGGGACAATTGATATGACAGCTATGGAAAACAGACCCGGTCGAGATAGGATACGTCTTTGAAGCACAGGATGTTGAATTAGGTTGGGTATTGGAGGGCAAAATCCAGCGGTTTCGGCCAGAGAAGGCCCACCGAATCAGCAGGATGTACATTAATATTGACTTGCCAAAGCAAAAAATGCCCCATGTTTGTTGAGCATTAGTCCTCAGAACCCAAGGAAGGCTAAAGTCAGATTGGGCTGTTCCAACATACGCAGACCTAAAAAAACCCACCAAAACGTTGGGCTCAAAGATGAATCCTAACCGGGAGTCTAGACAGAAAATGGCCACCCCTTTGAAGTTGTTGGGACAAAATGGCTGCCTCTATCGTGCAAGCAGGGCAAAATGGCCGCCCGGCCCTTGACGCTAACTGAGAGAGCCCTTGGCTTGAAAAGGTTGAGAACCCCTGCTCTAAGGAGAGCTCTTGGGACTGCAGTTTGCCCAGGGCTACATAGGCTGGCTTTTCTCCTTGAAGGCATCATGTGGGAATCAAACTCCCAACCAGACACTTAAACCACTGAGTTATCTAGCCAGCTGAAGAGAGGGCTTACTCCCAGGCTAAAGGTAGACACAGGAGTTAAGCCTCAGTCACCGAGCGCTTGTTGGAAACCTTCTCTTCGACAGGATAATCATTAGCTTGACTAGCACTGTTACTCTCCTGACTAATTAAGAGGCTTGGGTGGATAAAGAAAATGATTAATATTTAGATTAGACTTGCCTGCTATATAAAGAGAAGCCTATTAACCAGAGAGCTGACACCGCGGCAGACTAAATTAAATAATAGCTTAAGAGAAGGCAAGCTTTGGATCCACCCCTGGAACGGCAAAGGCATTTGAATAACCGAACGAGGAGGAGGGCAGTGATGGATCATGCATTTTCCTTCACCCACTCCATGCGCGTCGCTCAAGGGAAGCACCCTCGTTTTTCAGGACTAATTGAATTCAGCAGCCTAGCCCGTGCTTCGGAAAGTGGCGAAGAGGCTCGGAGCCCGGAGATTTTGTTTCATTAAAACGTGGTTTCTGAATTGCATCAGAGAGGGTTCGTTTAGGGAAGAGTGGGTTTCTCCTGCCGTGAGTGTGTAAGATGAACAGTACAAGGGGTCTCCTTCGTCTCCTTTCGTGTCCCAATCAAACCCTGGACTGCCAAAATGAAGCCACTTTCTTGGCTTTGTCATTGGCCAAACCCAAGTCCTCATCAGTGCATGTTTCTGATTCTTCTTTCATGTCCCAATCAGACCCTGGACTGCCAAAATGAAGCCACTGTCTTGGCTTTGTCGTTGGCCAAACCCAAGTCCTCATCGGTGCATGTTTCTGGCAGTTATCAGCAGACCAGTAAATGAGCCGGATTCTGTCCCTCTCCGCATTCACACTGTGTGTTGTTGTCCACCAGTAGTCCCTACTTGACCATGCTGGTCTTGCATTTCGGGACTCCAACCCTCAGCCTACTCAGGGTCCTCCAAGTGACGTAGGGGATACAGTATTGAGTTCCTCAACCATATCCTCCTTTCTTCTTCCTATCTTCCTTGTCCAGTGAGCGCCTTCCTCTGCCTTCTATTTTGGGTTGTGTGAGGGTTAACATCCCAAAGAGTGATGACTTTGGTCATGAACAGGATTTGACAGCAAAACGGAGACTACAACTCGTAAGACCTAGATCAAGGGGACCGGGTACAAAAACTACCGGATTTTTCAGAAAATAAGTGTGGGCAGTTTGAAAACTGTGTGAAGAACATGTGGTATGTGGAGAAGGACATGTGTAAAAACATCCGTGGGAGTGTGCTGACGGTTCCGCAGATCCCTTGTTGCAAACCACCACTACCCCAACTCTTGCTTTACATAATGATCCGAGGATTTAAGGGCTTGTTAGAAACCAAGGCGCTCAAATGTCAAAAGAATCGCAAGTTCTTAGCCGGAGGAAAGCCATCTTTCTTTCAGGAAAAGCATAATTATCACGGATTCTCATCCTACGACACCCAGTTAAGGAACCAAGTTCTCCATTTTCTCGACAACGTTTAAAACTCACATATCGCTGGCTCTGGAAAGTCCGTTACTGAAATTACTTCCCTTATAATTCATGTTTGTTTGCTTGCAGGTAATTAAAGTGTTCCTCAGCTACTTGTAAGGGGACTTGCGTTAGTGGGGTATGTGTTGCACAAGAGAGTGGCTGTATGCGTGTCTGTTTGTTACTTCACACCTACAACCTGAACATTAAGAGATAACATAGGCTTAAGGGACCAGCAAAACACCAACCAGCAAGTTCTCCACTTGTAAAAGTAAAGGCCACCCTTGCTCGAAAGCCAGTCGTATCTGACTCTAGGATTCGGTACTCATCTCCACGTATAGCCAAAGAGCCAGCAGTGTCTGCAAATGTTTCCATGGACATGTGGCAGGCATGACTAGGCACCGGAGTGCACGGAACACTGTTTATCTTCCCGCCGAAGTGGTCCCTACTTGCAATGTCTTGCTTTCGAACTGCTAGGTTGGCAGGATCTGGAGCAGACATGGGATCTCACTCCGCTGTGCAGCACTTGGGACTCAAACTGCTGACATGCCGACCTTCCGGTTGTTGAGATCAGTGTCTTAACCGCTAAGGCGCCACGGCCCTTTCCTTCCATCACTACCTCTAGCTTATTTAATAAAACGTGGGTCTCAAACGTGGGTCTCTTGCACGCCTGTCCTGCTTTTTAGCCCCATTTATTTTAGCAGGCCTGTCCCAGCAAAGTATGTAAAAATAAAAATAAAAAATAAAAATAAAGATGGCCAGAGGTTCGGCTTTTGAATTTAGTCAATGCTGCTTTGGATTATGTTGTTGTTATTTTATGGCGCTGAGTGGCTTTGTTTCTAAGATGCCCTGGTTGTTCCTGGACAGCCACGTTAAATATGAGAGATATGAATACAGTACGTAGTTCTGCAGCCCTGCAGGAAATATCATAACTACCTTTCCTTCTGCAAAGCTTGGCTTTTGCCACTAGATGGCCAGATTTAAGAGACAGGACCAGAGCCTGGCTTGCAAATCCATTCCGGTCAAAGAAAAGTAACGATAATAGTCACCGTTGCTTGAAATCCAGTCGTATCTGACTCTAGGGTTCAGTGCTCATCTCGGTTTATAGCCAGCGCTGTCTGCGTTCTGCAGACGTTTCCGTGGACATGTGGCAGGCAGGACTAGACACCGGAGTGCACGGAATGCTGTTTACCTTTCCCACCGAAGCGACACCTATTTATCTAATTGCAATTTCTTGTTTTCGAACTGCTAGGTGGGCAAGAGCTGGGATAGATGACGGACGCTCACTCTGTCTCGAACTGCTGACCTGCCGACCTTCCAGTTGTCAAGTTCAGCGTCTTAACCACTAAGCCACCGTTGTCCCTTGTCAAAGAAAACCAGGAGAGGGAAAAGGAATGAGAGGAAGTGGTGGGAAGGAAGGAGGCAAGAAACCCATCCTTCAATACGAGCTTTTTTCCTCCGCAGAGGATTTGGATTTATTTATTTATTGCTCTTCCACTTGGGCACAACCGTTTGCTGGTCCCGGGCTTTAAAAATGCTTGACAACATCTCTCTCAAAACTAGAAATGTGCCCACAGGACGTCTCCTTATATAATCCCAGTTGTCAGCCTCAATATTCCTCACTGGTAAGTGGGGGGCCACCGGACCTTGTTTATGGATGGGAAAGATTGGGGGGGGGGGGGAGAGAAATACACCCTGATATAGATGAAAATGATTAATGCAACTGCCACCATGTGCGCTTCAAGGCTGTGTCCTTATGAGCAAATCCCACAAGCTTTTAAAAGGGAGGAAGTCTCTGCCTTCTCGCCATGCGTTCCCCAAAATTGCAGCCAACCCTGCAAAAAAATAATGTCTTTGTCCTTGGGCAAAAAATACATTTTTGAAGGCAAAGAGGGGTGACTATTCACTATTGCCGGCTGGACAGCTCAATTAGTTAGTTGTATCTGACTGTGGAGACAGAGGGTGGGAGTTCGATTCTCACAATGGACCTTCCGGGAGAAAAAGCCAACTTTGGTAATGGTAAAGGCTGTCCTAGCTCGAAAGACAGTCGTATCCGACTCTAGGGTTCGGTGATCATCTCTGCTTATAGCCAAACAGTCAGTGCGGTCTGTGTCTGCAGACGTTTCCGTGGACATCTGGCACGGAACACTGTTACCTTTTCCCACCGAAGTGGTTCTTATTTATCTACTTGCAATGTCTTGCTTTCGACCTGCTAGGTTGGCAGGAGCTGGGACAGATGGCGGGAGCTCACGCCGTCATGCAGGACTCGAACTGCTGACCTCCTGCCTTCTAGTCAGGGTATATCTGTCTAATACCATGATGGTGAACCTTGGCACTCCAGATGTTCTTGGGCTTCAATTCCCAGAAACCCAAGCCCCCATGAATCCGCACGAATGGGTTTACTGCGATTTATCCGGCCCACGCCGCCCTCGTCGCTCCCGGAAGCGGTTTTGCATTTCTGCCCCACCAACATGATGGGTACTCATTTTCTCGACCTTGGAAGGAGGGAACTCTGAGTCAACCTTGAGCCCTGGTCAGGATCTAGCTCACAACCTTTTGGTTGCATCACAACAGTTTAAGCACTGCGCCACCAATCCGGCCCTGGGAGTCTGGATGACGGGAGGCCAACCCTATCTGGAGTGGATGCCTACACATGCCTGGAAGAGAGACGGAAGCTCACTCTGTCACGCAGCACTCGGGTCTCGAACTGCTGACCTGCCGACCTTCCCGTTTGTCAAGTTCAGCATCATTCCACGCATGTGGAATCGTCCCGAAGAAACCCAAGATGCTGGCAGAAACGATAGTAAGTCAAAAGCCGCCACAGCCCACCTTGATACGCCGGCTCTCTTTTGAGTTTTTGAGATACTTCGAGCGGCGCAAGCTCTGCGCGTAATGGCTCTTTGTTTAAGCAACGAAGCCGCACCGTTAAATATTTCGACACACACAAAAGCAAGAAGAGGTCCGCTGCACATAAGAGCGCCAGCTAAACGGACTCAGCTTCTGTTGCTAAGAAACTACAGTAGATAATGGCATTGGCCCTCTTTGTTTGGCAAATAAATGGCTTCGGGTGAGAACAAATGCAGCCCTTCCACATGTCTTGTTCTCATGTTCAAATGGACACAGGGACACGACTGAGAATGGCCCAAGAGCATAAACAATCTCCTTTCTCTCTAGATATATATATATATATATATATATTAAAAAGAGACATCCTTGAAAATGAGATGAAATGCAGAGTTTCAACAGCCAACGTCTATGGTATTTATTAATCTTTTAGCAAGCAGGTTCCTCTTGCGGCATCACTGAAAAAATGCTCTTTTCTTCTGTGTGCAGACATTTAAGCTCCCAGCAAAGGAATAGCACGCAAGGTTGTTCAACAACAAAAATCTTGATTAAGGACGATGTGAGACTATAAAGCAGGGGTTCTCATCCTACGGCCCGTGGGCCAGATCTGGCCCTGGTGCCATGTTATGTGGCGCACCGCTTGCGCTCCCAGAAGCTGTGCCATGCCACAAGGAAGGACTAGCCTAATTAAAAAGCCCCACTCACCCTTTCCCCGAGCAGGCAATTAATTGAGAGCGGAGGGGGGTGTCCGAAGCCTCCCCCTCCCTCCTTCCAGGGGAAAACAAAATGGCCACTCGTTTGATGCTGTTGGGACAAAATGGCCACCCGGCCCCCTCTACAGTCTGAGGGTGTGTGTCCCGGCCCCCAGGCTGCTTGAAAAGGGTTGAAAACCCCTGCTATAAAGAAAACAACGTAGTCGTGACAGCCGTGGTGTGTTTTTAGCTGCAATAATAATAATAATAATAATAATAATAATAATAATAATAATAATAATAATAATAATAATAATAATAATAATAATAATAATAATAATAAAGACCTTTTCACAAAGTCATATCTCAACACCATAAATTTTTGTTAAGATGATTTCCAGGCCTGGAAGGAATGGGAGATGGCAAAGATTATCAATGTGGTAAGTGCATTAATACCTAAACATGTTCTGCAAGAAAACAGGATGATGGATCAGGCACGCGGCAAACTAAGATATAATGAAGTTAGGGAAATGCTAAATGGTATTTTTGGAAGCAGCGGGAAAATCGGCAAAAGGCACCAGTGCCCTCCTGCAGGAGGTGAAACAAAGCGGTGGGAATGCAGCTATCCCTCATGGCAGATGGAGATGACAAAGCCAGTCATATCCAACTCTAGGGTTCAGTGCTCATTTGTGTATAGCCAAAGAGCCAGCCCTATCTGCGCCTGCAGACCTTTCCATGGACTCGTGGCGGGCGTGCCTCAACAGCAGAGTGCACGGAACGCTGTTCACCTTCTCAACAAAGTTGCACCTATTTATGTCTTGCTTTCGAACTGCTAGGTTGGCAGGAGCTGCGACAGAGACGGGAGCTCACTCCGCCGTGCAGTACTCGGGAATCGAACTCTGACCGTCCAGTCGTCGAGTTCAGTGTCTTAACCACTTAAACCACCGCAGTCTACTGACAAAGGAAATCCAACGGTTCATCCCAAGTAGAGTAGGTCCACTCAATCAGTTGACTTTGGTCAGTCAACACTTAAACCGCACAATTCCAACAAAAACACGGCGTCCTGCCGCGGGCCACAGTGGTTAAAGTGGCGGGTTGGGACTCTGGGGAATGGCGCTGAGCTGAAACTCATTGGGTGAACTTCGGCAACTGTGCTTCAAAAGTTGGATGGGGTGAGAATCACGCACATCACCTTGAAATCATCCGATGAACCTCGGATATAACCATAACGGTTGAACAAATTGACGTTGTCTGATTTTGGCGCCGCACCTTAAGACAGAGGCAAATAAATTGGAGCAGGTAGAGAGAAAAGCAACAAGGGTGGTCAGACGACTGGAAACCAAACCCTATGAGGAAAGACTGAAGGAACTGCGCATGTTTAACCTTGAGAAAAGGAGACTGAGCTGGGATATAGGATGATAGCACTCTTCAAAGCCCTGAAAGATGGTTATAAAGAGGAAGAGAACATGGTGCAGAACATGGAATAATGGGCTGAAACTACAGGAAGCCAGATATAGGCTGAAAATTAGGAGGAACTTCTTAATGGTTAGATTGGACCCTCACCCAGTAACGCAACCTTTAAGGCTCAGTGGTTAAGAAGATCACCTTGTTAGCTGGAAGGCTGGCAGGTTGAGACCTGGGTACTGCATGACGGATTGAGCGCCCGTCTCTGTCCAAGCTTTTGGGGACATGAAAGGAGCCTCATCTGGGCATCCCCTGAGCGGAGTTTCTTCCTGCAAAAATCCTCTCAACCCAGAATAATTTCTGGCATGAAATAATAATAATAATAATAATAATAATAATAATAATAATAATAATAATAATAATAATAATAATAATAATAATAATAATAATTATTATTATTATTATTATTATTATTATTATTATTATTATTATTATTATTATTATTATTATTATTATTATTATTATTATTATTATTATTATTACCACCTCTCTTCTGTTCCAGGCCCACTTGACAATTCTATCAGTGTAGCGCCGTAGCGTTTTTTCCTTGTTCTTTCTCCCCCTGCTATGCTAGAGGCGATGCTTCCCTGGCAGCCTCTCATCCCATAAATTACATTTTCCAACAGTAGGGACGAGAGCAAATGAAATCCATGCTATTTGTGTCCCAGTAAGCAGTTCTGCCGCTCCAAGCTCTCTTTCCTCCTCTGAGAGACTTGGCTTCAAAGCCGCTTACAATGGAAATATTTTATTTCTTCCTTAAAAAAAAAAATTTCTTCCTCTCCCCCCTCCTTCAGAAGAAGATCCATCAAGAAGCATTTTGCGATGATGGGAACCCAGGAAGCCACACGCAGATAAGCAGACGAGTGCGCCAGCATACAAGTCATTTCTTGTCTGGGCAACACCAGTCCGTTGCCTTACAAACATCTGCACACGGGTCGGGGCAAACGAGTGTGTCATACTGGAGGCTGGCTGGGCCGAAGAGGGAAGGAGAAATGCCTTTTTTCCTTCCTATATTTATGCCAAGTGGAGCTTGAAAACTGAAACCAGGTGTCGAAGAGTATTTTAACATTTATGTACTCGTAAATCCACCAACACAGCCAATTAAGGTTTATCGCCGTCAAGGATTTAACTACCCTTGGATATCAAATTAAGGAGTTGTTTCATTCTAGGTTGTTTACTTCCAACCATGCAACGTCAAGAAAAAGACCAAGGTGATGGGATGGAGGAGGAAGAGGAGGAAGCAACCTAAAATATTTAAAAGGCTGCCTATTTCAAAGACTAAGTCGCAGCTGTCAACGAGGGCGCCTGCAGTTTGTGTCTGAGCATCGCTTGGAACGATCCGTCTTTTCACTTTAACAGATGTCTCACTCTCACCTTGTGACGACTGAAGCTTTGGCCACAATAAATCCTGAAGGTAAAGGTCTCCCTTGCACGAAAGCCAGGCATATTCGACACTAGGGTGCGATGCTCATCTCTGTTTACAGCCAAAGAGCCAGCGCTGTCTGCATCTGCAGATGTTCCTGCAGTGCTATAGCAGGCATGACTAGACGCTGGAGCGCACGGAGCGCTGTCACCTTTCCTGCCAAAGTGGAACCTATTTATCTCGTGGCAATTTTTTTCGCTTTCTGCTAGGTTGGTGGGCTCTGGGATAGATTATGGGAGCTCACTCTGTCATGCAGCACTTGGGTCCTGACCTGCTGACCTGCCGACATTCTGGTTGTCAAACTCAGCGTCTTCACCACTAAATCACCTGTACGATCTATCTATATTACATTATATCTAAAAGCAGAGGTGTGGGTACCGTATCCGGAATGGGCTGCCGCAACCCATGCCCAAACCCCGTGAAATTCAGCACACAAGTACCTTGCGCACGTGAGCAGGTCACTATCGGGGTCCCAAAGCCCATGGGGGGAGGAGTTCCCCCTAAATTGATCTGCAAATGGGGGATATATTCAACAGGAGGGTTTGTGTCTGCCCCAGTGCTAGGCCAACAAGGGGGGGGGATTGTGATGTCATCGCCGAGCTCACATCACAGGCCCACCCCTGGCCAGTGGGTTTCCCGAGCAACACTGGCACTCAGCTAGCTGGGTTGGGACCACCTGGGCGAAGCTGGGCACCCCTGCTAGTAGATGCTAAGGAGACCAGAATTCCAGTGGTGGGATAGGAACGGTGGGTTGCAAATCAGAAGAACTGCAACACTGGCTTTGTGGGGAGGTGTCTGGAAGCAGGAATTTCAGCAGAATTTCATTGCTGTTCTCCCTTGAGTTAAGCAGAATCTGTGGTCTTTGGGGTGCCCAGGAGACGGGGGGGTGTGTGTCTGTAGCTGTCGCTAGCCCCATTACGGAGTGGACCAGTATCCCTTGATTTTGCAAAGACAAACTTAGGTCCCGGGTCATAAAAGTGGATTCAATTAGCAAAGCCTGCTGTTCTTCATAATCAACGTCAGGATGCTAATTAAGGCTCCGGCTCCACGCCGCACAAACACCCCCCTCCCTCCTGCGCACGTTACGGGGCTCCGCTGCAGCCGGGAACTTTGCCTTCAGCTAAGCATGCATAAACAAACAGAATTAATAACTATCCATGTGCGGACGGGTGACTTAATTGGTTTCGATCAGATGCAGCTCAGCCTGGGGGGGCCTCTGTTATTTAAATATGCTTCACAGCGTTTAATTAAAAAATAAAAACCAATGCAACAGGATGGGTGGTTTTTTTTTTGGTGTGTGGTGGCCTCTCTCTCTTTTGTTAGCCCCTCCTGACTCTGTCCAGATTCCACGTAAGGGGAGCTTGAAAGCCAGTCGTGTCTGACTCTAGGGGGCGTTGTTCGTCTCCGTTTACCGCGCTGTCTGCATCTGCAGACATTCCCATGGTCATGTGGGAGGCATGACTAGACACTGAAGTACACAGAGCACTGTCACCTTTCCTGCCGAAGCAGTACCTACTTATCTACTCTGCTATCAAACTGCTAGGTTGGCGGGAGCAGTTCGAAACCAAGAAATTGCAAGTAGATAAATAGGTGCTGCTTTCGTGGGAAAGATAACGGCACTCCATTGTCTAGTCATGCCTGCCACGTGACCACAGAAACATCTGCAGACGCAAACCATGCAGGCTGTTAGGCTGCAAAAACAGAGATCAGCACTGAACCCTAGAGTCGGATATGACTGGCTGTCAAGCAAGGGAGAACTTTATCTTTAAAATCACCTGTAAAATCCAATTCTTGTCAGATCACTTTGTGGTTTATTTCCCCTTCTACCTGGTTAGCATCCAGTTTATTTTGTTAAACCAAAGTTTATTTTGTTAATCAGGAACTAAAACACTTTTTAGATACTGGGAATGAGGGTATGGCTGAGTACACAGAAACCGCTTTCTTACTTTTAGTCTGGTACCATTTTGTACAGAAGTGATATGCCGCAAAGTGTGCCAGTCTAACGCAATGGGGAAAGGAGGCCCATAAATTTAAACATAAAATAAAATTGCAGAACTTCTCGCCCTTAACGTTGAGTGTTAAAATATGCTATTTGAATTAGAAGGTTTGTTCTGGTTCTTGTAAAGAATCGATCATCTAAATTAGGGTCTCAACCTTTTTGCACCACGGACCAGACTGCGCCTCCTCAGATAGCTGAGTGGGCCTGACACGTGGTCCTTCATGCCGTAAATGCTGCCATAAAATATGGCAGCCATGGGCACATTTGCGCAGGCACAGGCACTTCTATGGCTTCTGGTGACTGCCAACCTTCCAGACTGCCGTCGTGGGCCAGATCCAGCCCATGGGCCGGAGGTTGCAAACCCCTGATACTACACTAGAGGGCAGTGATGGTGAACCTTGGCACTCCAGATGTTCCTGAACTTCCATTCCCAGAAGTCCTGATCTGCAAGAGTGCTGACTTGGGATTCTGGGAATTGAAGTCCAAGAACACCTGGAGTGCCAAGGCTGGCCATCACTGGTATACAGGGTGCAAACTCCCAAGATGCTTGTGTAGTTATTTCTCCTCTTCCTTGCAGAGCAGAATCTAGTCTGGTGCCCTCGGTTCGAAAGAAATGCAGAGGAGAGGGAAGACTTGCAAAATTTCTGGGCAGACCTTTAACAGCAAATAAGAGAACAAACAGCTTGAGGCCCAGGCTCTGCCAAAGCTGAATGCCGGCCAAATGCATTTGGAAATGGGGGGACGACGACAAGGAATCGGAAACGATGAGCCAAGAGTGACAGCCCGCTCAGAGCTAATGATGGCCATTTCCGTGCGCCCAACAGCCTCCGTTCTTTGGAAACGCAGCTTCGCTTTTCATTACGAACCCTCGTTTCCCTTTTCTGATTTGCGAAGCATCATCCTCCATCTTTTAAGGCTTGACGGGTGATCAAAGGCTGGCGATGAAATAGCAACAGTGCTCTCCATATATAAAAGCCGTTGGAGGGAGGGAAGGAAGGAAGGAAGGAAGGAAGGAGGGTGAGCGATGCGTCTTCGGAAAAGAACCGAAAGGTCGGATATGGCAAAAGATTTCCAGTTTAGGGGGAAACCAGGCATTATCATTGCAACAGGCAGAAAATAACAAGGCACAAGTCCCTGGGCGTGCGTGCTAGAGAGGAGAAAGCCATGTAGGGAAATGTTCTCATGGACGTGCCACACAAACAGCAGAGACTGAAAGGTGCAAGAGGTGCCATGCGTGGGCAAGCTGGCTCGCTTCAGGAGCTCATTTTCTAAGCCCAACTGAGCTGCAAAAAGATCGGCCACTTCTCTAAAGTAGCTGTGATTTTATTCCCTTCCCTGCCTTTTGGATACTCCCAACACAAGCATGGACTGCAGTGGCTTGGTGGTTAAGATGCTGAACTTGACGACTGGAAGGTCAGCAGTCAGCAGTTTGAGACCTGAGTGTTGCATGCTGCGCCACCTCTCCGCTCCCATCCCTGGATCTCAACCCCGCTGCCTCCCTGTCTCTTCCCCAGTCACTGCAAACGGCTGCAATGTCACCTTCGCGTGCCACAAAGCCGCCAATAAATAATTCTGGATCGGGACCCGTGGCACCTCCCATGTAGGCAGACGCCGCACGCCGACAGTGCTAAATTCCAACCACCCATCAAAGCAGCCCTCGGTGCACCTTCCTTACACAAGTCGACTGGGACGGAATCAATAATACGAACGACATGGATTGAAACAACCCAACTGCAAGCTACCTTTGCAGGCAGCCTGGAGGGGAACCTAAAGCGAGACAAGCCAAGAGGCAGCCCAAGGCAGTTCATGCAACCCTCGTGCGCATAAGGCCTTTGCTGCTGGCGGATCTGAAATGCAGGTAAAGAGGCGCTGACATCAAACTTTCCGGGTAATATAGCAGAAGGGAGATGGCGGTGGTGTTTCTATTTTCCTTTTGCTAATTATGCCAAAGCTGGTCCCACCCTGAGTGAGTGGCGGCCGATGTGTTCAGAGTGGGACACCGTCCCTCCACTTTATGATTCCGAGAGATTAAGCCAGGGGTCGGCAACCTACGGCCAGCGGGCTGAATCTGGCCTGTGGTGCCAAATCATCTGGCCGCTGCCAGAAGCGGCCGCAGATGCATTTATAGCAGAAGCGGCCGCAGGCGCATTTACGGCAGCTGCGGACATGTTTGTGGCAGCGTTTACAGTGGGGGGGCCACCAGTTCAGCCCCCTCAACTGTCTGAGGTGGCCCAGCCCCTGACTTTAAAAGGTTGCTGACCCCTGGATGACGCCAAACAGGAAGGGCAGCGAGCCACAAGTCCCCCTTCGCCCCATCCCCTTACCACTTCGTCTTCTGTCCAGCACTTCTCAATGAGCTTGGGCACCGGTTTCTTGACCAGGCGCTGGAGGGCTTTGCCGGCATCGTAATTGCTTTCGTGTAGCTAAAGTGAAAGAAAAGGGGGGAGAAATGGAACAGGTCAGTTAACCAGGATCGGGAGAGAGAAACAGGGATGAGCAAAAGGAGGCTGCGTTTGTGTGTGAATGGTTTTTTTAGCCTTTTCCTAGAGTAGCGATGGACAACCTTGGCACTCCAGCTGTTCTGGGACTTCAATTCCCAAAAGCCCAAGTCGACACACCTGCTGATCAGGGCTTCTGGACAATGAAGTCCAAGAACACCTGGAGTGCCAACGTTCACCTTCACTGCCATAGAGGGTCATCTTTATTTTTTTATTTTTCCTTGCAAACTACAGGAAGCCAGATATAGGCTGAATATTAGGGGAAACGTCTTAACTGTTAGAGCAGTACAACAGTGCAACCAACTGCCTCGAGAGGTGGCGAGCGCTCCGACACTGGAAGCATTCAAGAGAGAATTGGACCACCATCTGTATCAGATCTGCTTGGATTTGGATTCCTGCATTGAACAGGGAGGGTCGGACTTGATGGCCTCAAAGGACCCTTTCCAACTCAGTGACTCTATGGCTCTATGAAATAATTGTGAATGGTTTTTAGCCTTTTCCTAGACCTGTGATGGGTGAACCTTGGCCACTCCAGATATTCTTGGGACTTCCAATTCCCAGAAGCATGTGTGTTGACTTGGGCTTCTGGGAATTGAAGTCCAAGAACACCTGGAGTGGCCAAGGTCAGCCATTGTGGTGCTACGCCAGTTATGGCCAACCTTGGCACTCCAGGTGTTCTTGAACATCAAAGCCCAGAAGCCCTGATCAGCAGGAGTGCTGACTTGGGCTTCTGGGAATTGAAGTCCAAGAACACCTGGAGTGGCCAAGGTCTGCCATCACTGTCCAAGACAGATCCAAAGCCAAAGAGGATATTTAAAAGTCTACCCCTGCAGTGTTTTATAACAGCACATTAAAAAAAGAAAAAAGGACGCGAGGGACTTAGAAAGGAAAACCATACAAAAATAAATAGGCTTCAAAAGCTATTGGAATTTTTTTTTTTTTTTTTGCAAACCCTCTCTTGTTCAACGTCAGCAGGGCGAGTGCAAAAAATAAATAACTCTGGCCCTTCTGCATGTCGTACATGAAGGCTCACGCCGGTTTCCAGCTCTTGTAAGCACATGTACAACAAAGACGCGGGAGACGTGTGCAGTATCATCCGACAGAAAAAGGATCTATGGGAGCCTTTGTGTGCCATTGTGTAGGAAGAAAAGAGGGGGAAACAGCTTGCTTGCCAGGAAAAGCAAGGCAAATACAAGACCCTGCTGGGCCTGGACGCCAACGGCACACTGAAGCTGGCATGTTCAAAATGCTGCTAATTCTCTCTCTCTCTCTCTCTCTCTCTCTTGGTCGCTGGTTTTCCGGCTTAGCGCTAGTAGCACTCACAAAACCTTCTGCTGCCTCCCCAGTCTCAAAATAGGCCCTTTGTCCGGTTTTGTTTCTAATCCAGATTGACCCTAAAGACAAAACCCGCAGGCCGTGCGCTCAAACCACAAATGGGAAATGCAAGGCTTCATTTAGGGGTTCCCAACCTTTTCAAGCCGGGGGGGCCGGGTCACACTCTCTCAGTCAGTTTCGAGGGCCGGACAGCCATTTTGCACTGCCTGCGCTATGGAGGTGGCCATCTTGTCCCAACAGCTTCAAAGGGGTGCCCATTTTGTTTCTCGAATGCCCTTGGAGGGGTGGGGGTGGGGGGACATGAAATGGCACCGAGGCCCAGATCTGGCTCATGAGCCTTAGATCGGGAACCCCTGCTTTACACCTTCTGGAAACACCAATTGTGCACCCAGTCACACAATCGGCTGGACAATCAGTTGTGCAGCTGGGAGTATAATGGATGCCGCCGACAACGGAGAAAGTTGCCTGAGTATTTGCTGTTCCACACAGGATGTGGGCTTTGGAAAAGTCTTGAATCATTCCAGAATGACGGGGAGATAATACGTTAAAAAGACGAGGAAGGGCTGAGTTCCGTCGACCACCATTTTGGGCATGGCTTTCAAAGCTATCGCAGAACTAACAGACCCCTGGCCACCGAACGTGTAACTTCTCGTGAACTCTGAGGACACTTACTCTAGGGATCTGCTGCCTTCTGCTGTCTACATCATGCTTCACCCAGCTCAGAACAGCTCGGTAGACTTCCTCTTCTGGGGACCTCTGGCCTTAATGAAAGCTGTGGCCGCTGCCTTCCGACCACCTCAAAATCTCTCCCAAGACATGCCACGCAAGGGTAAGGAAGAGAGCGGTTGGCCGATGGGCATCCAAGCGTCCAAGAGCAGCGTCAAAGCAAGGGAACGGGGTGGTTAGGGTGTCCAACTGAGCCTTGCAGAGGAAAGGAGCATTTTTGGCCAATGTCGATGTGGGTTTTCTCAGCAAAGCGTCACCCACGCGTGCGAGCATGTTCTGCCAGCATTCACAAGGGGCTGGGCTGTCATGTTTCCACACAATTCTGTTTCCCCACAACTTGGATTAATCAGAAGAGCTCATGGAGAGAGAAAAGGTGTGAATCCCAGGCAAGGGGGGAGGAAATCCCCAATCCCAAAGCTCCG
This sequence comes from Bradypodion ventrale, assembly GCA_035047345.1. NCBI lineage: Eukaryota > Metazoa > Chordata > Lepidosauria > Squamata > Chamaeleonidae > Bradypodion > Bradypodion ventrale. Next base: position 3,470,620 of record JAWDJE010000017.1, on the reverse strand, counting down.
GTTGAAGTCGAGATCTTTCTCTCTCCATCCTTTGCTTCCTTTTCATGACTCATGGAAGAAAATCTATTTTTGACCAAACCAACGGAACAGAATTAATTCCTTTCCTTTCCTTTGACTGAAGGAGCTTAACAAACTGGAAGCACAACGAGGGCCGTAGGAGGCAAGAACAAAGGGTGAATGGTTGGAAAGTCCTTATGGAAATGTTGGAAAGCAGTCACGTGGGCAGATCTTGCATGCATTCTTCCTCTGCCACGTCTGAATCTGAATATTGGCGATCCTCATGGCAATCAGCCATGAAGACTGTCCTGAGAATATAACGCCGTGGCCTTTCATCTGCCTTCCGCACCGTAGCGTTGACACCCATAGAACCACTGATCCAGTTTCAAGAGTCACTTTCTGGTCCTGAGCCCTTTGGGAACGCAAAGTCTTCAACGGCCCCAGGCCAGGATGGATGAAGCTGCTGCCCTCCATCAAGATGGACTCAAGTGGGATTGAATCCACTTGGGGACCATCACCCTTCCCAATGGACTGAAGCACCCAAGCCATTAGTCCTCAGGGTTGTCAGGTTAGTTAACCACCGCCTGACACCTTTTTAAGCCAGGGGGGCCGGGTCATGCTCCCTCAGGTAGCTTCAGGGGCCGGATGGCCATTTTGCCTTTCCTCCACCACATGGCACTTCCTGGTGTAGAGGAGGCGGGGGGGCACATGAAATGGTGTCACGGGCCGCAGGTTGAGAATCCCTGGTCTACTCTATGACCATAGCAGGATAACCTGCATCCATTAGACACCCCCAACCCTACATGGTTCATCTGGACTTTTGCTGTTCTTCGTAGGGTGGTGACGACCTGCACACACAGTCTTCCTGTTAGCAGGATCTATGCTCTGGAAGTCCCCAGGGAACACCAGGCTGGCAGTTGAGCTCACTTGTCACTGTGTTGGCTCTCTTCTGTCCTCACTCACAGCTATGCTCTGAAACTGTTTTACATCCTTCATGCTTTTGTCTGTCTTATGTTTTTGATTGTGTTATTCTATGTAACTGTCAGCCTTACTGTTGGACATTTATACACGTACAAGATAGCTCAGGGGTTTAGATAGCTGGTTAAGAGTTCAATTCTCCCACTGTGCCTCCAGGGAGAAGAGCCAGCCTATGTGGCTCTGGCCAAGCTGCACAGTCCCAAGACCTTCCCCCTAGATCAGCGATTCCCAACCTTTGGTTCTCCGACTTCAATTCCCAGTACATTGGCTGATCGGTGATTTTGGGAATTGAAGTCCAAGGACCAAAGGATGGGAAATATGGCCCTAGAGCAGGGGTTCCCAACCTTTGCAAGCCAGGGGCCAGGTCATGCTCTCTCAGTCAGGGCCCAACAGCCATTTTGCACTGCCTGCATGATAGGGGTAGCCATTTTGTCCCAACAGCTTCAAAGGGGGTGGCCATTTTGTTTCTCAAATGCCCTTGGAGGGGTGCGGGGGCACATGAAATGGTTCCATGGGCACCATTGGTTGGGAACCCTTGCCCTAGAGGAAGGGAATGGAGAACCCACTTCTGTGTATTCTCTACCTAGAAAACCCTGGGAATGGAAGAATTGACTTGACTGTATACAAGTATGCTGGCTGGATAGCTCAGTGATTTAAGTATCTGGTTGGGAGTTCGATTCCCCCCCCCCTTGTGCCTCCTGGGAGGAGAATAGCCAGCCTATGTAGCCCTGGGCAAGCCGCACAGTCCCAAGAGCTCCACCTAGAGGAAGGGGAGGGGAAAACAACTTCTGTGCATTCTCTACCTAGGAAAGGAAGAGCAAAACTAAGAGAGAAGAAAAGGAAACATTTCAGCAAATGCCTTTTTTAAAAAGCCTGCAGAAGACAAATCTTTCTATTTGCATTCCTCGTTTTCTATCCCAGGAGACATTAAGCAGCTCCAGATCTCAAGTAGGGCCCGATTAGCATAAGCTCTGCTAATTTAGCGTGAGGTTCGGGATGGCTTTGGAAGGAGCCGAGGAGGTGGGTGGGTTTGCATTTGCGACACCTGCTTTGCAACCGATCTGCCATTTTCCCGGCTGCCTGATCTTGCAAATAAATTCTCCCTTTTGACACGGCTCAGCTGTCAAGCACCTCTGTTCGGTAATGAATCCATGAATTACGTCTCGCCGCTCTGACATCTCCGGGTCTTGCACATCAAAATATTGTTCTTCTGTTGTAATTTATAACTTAATTTAAACGTCCCTTTCCCGGTGACCTTTCTTGCTTCAGAGCGGCATCGCATCTGGCGGTTTTCGGCTTCGCTAAGGCACTCTCCCGCAATTACGGTCATTACGAGCCCTGCCTGAAAGCCATCACAGGCATTTGGGGGCTGGATCCCTGCGACAATATTAAATAATTGGAGTCCATTAAGGACATCGCTAGATTTCAAAATGACATTATCCTAGTGGCAAGGGGCAAAGAGGTGGGCAGAGGGGGGGAAATGTTTTGCAACCATAATAGGAGGGAAAGGGTGGCCAGGCAGACTGAAAACCTTCCCACAAAGAGCCAAATGGAAAACAAGGCCAAGAATCTTTTGAACGAGTAGCAAAATCTATGTGATACTTGCTGAGTTGCATTGATTCAGTACAAGGTGCAGCTTGTTAAAAGACAGGCAACTTCTAGTCCTCTAAATGATTTTCATATCTTGCTCTAAGGGACTGCGGTGGCTCGGTGGTTAAGAAGCTCACCTTGTTAGCTGGAAGGCTGGCAAGTCAGCAGTTCGAGAGCCGGATGCTGCATGACAGAATGAGCGCCCGTCTCTGTCCCAGCTCCTGCCAACCTAGCAGATCAAAAGCAAGACATGGCAAGCAGATAAATAGGGACCACTTTGGTGGGAAAAGATCTTAGGGACATGAAAGGAGACTCATTCGGGTGTCCCATGAGGGGGGATTATTCTTTCAACCCAGAATAATTTCTGACACGAAATTATTATTATTATATCTAGCTCTCACCATGGGCTACACTGGCCGAAGCAGAAGGGAGCTAGGACGACCGGAAACTGTTTCATCCTGAATCAGAACTTTTATGGTTGGTCATCACATCAATCCATCTAGATGAATTCTGACGGACAGAATTGGCCCCCTGCAATCCCAGGAAGGACTGATCCTGAGCATTCCTTGGTGGTCTCTCTTCCAAGTACACTAACCAGGCTCCACCCTTCTTCTTCTTTCATGTCCAGATCTAACTTTGGACTGCCAAAATGAAGCTACCGTCTTGGCTTGGTCATTGGCCAAACTCAAGTCTTCATCGGTGCATGTCTCTAGCAGTCATCGGCAGACCGGCAAATGAGCTGGATTCTCTCTCTCTCCGCATTCACACCATGTATTGTTGTCTGCCATCAGCCCCCACTTGAGCATGTCGGTCTTGCATTTAGAGACTCCAACCTTCAGCCTATTCAGGGGCCTCCAGGTGATGTAGGGGAGATTGAGATCTTTAGCTATATCCACCCTTAATGATGTTCCTTTCCCAGTGAGCTCGTTCCCTCCATCTTCTAATTTGGTTTTGCTCTTGCGTACCCTCAAGAAGGTTTGTTCCTGCCATAAAGCTCTTCCTGGATCTGAATTAGTGGACTTGAGGCTCATATCCATTCAATGGATGTCAAAGGCCAGTCCTTGTCCAGTGAGTTCCTTCCTCCATCTTCTAATTTAGTTTTGCTCTTGCGTACCCTCAAGAAGGTTTGTTCCTGCCATAAAGCTCTTCCTGGATCTGAATTGGTGGACTTGAGGCTCATATCCATTCAATGGATGTCGAAGGCCAGTCATTGTCCAGTGAGTTCCTTCCTCCATCTTCTCATTTGGTTTTGCTCTTGCGTACCCTCAAGAAGGTTTGTTCCTGCCATAAAGCTCTTCCTGGATCTGAATTGGTGGACTTGAGGCTCATATCAATTCAATGGATGTCGAAGGTCAGTCCTTGTCCAGTGAGTTCCTTCCTCCATCTTCTCATTTGGTTTTGCTCTTGCGTACCCTCAAGAAGGTTTGTTCCTGCCATAAAGCTCTTCCTGGATCTGAATTGGTGGACTTGAGGCTCATATCCATTAAATGGATGTCGAAGGTCAGTCCTTGTCCAGTGAGTTCCTTCCTCCATCTTCTCATTTGGTTTTGCTCTTGCGTACCCTCAAGAAGGATTGTTCCTGCCATAAAGCTCTTCCTGGATCTGAATTGGTGGACTTGAGGCTCATATCTATTCAATGGATTTTGAAGGCAAGTCATTGTCCAGTGAGTTCCTTCCTCCATCTTCTCATTTGGTTTTGCTCTTGCGTACCCTCAAGAAGGTTTGTTCCTGCCATAAAGCTCTTCCTGGATCTGAATTGGTGGACTTGAGGCTCATATCAATTCAATAGATGTCGAAGGTCATTCTCTTGCTTGGTTCTCTCAGTATCCACCCTGTTGAGCTTCCAGAATGAGAGAATACAGGGCATTTTCAAGGTGATGTAGAGAGATTCAGCCACAGTATCTAGAGGGGAAATTTCTTTCCTGACATCCTCTGGGTAATTAAAGTAATTAAACCACTATCGTTAAAGAAGGCTGGCCAAGAGCCAGAGTTGATGAAAGCAGAAGCCCAGTGACTTCTGAAGGACACCACATTAGGGAAAGAAGCCATAGTGCTTCCGATGTTTGGATAGTAATGGCCTAAAAAACATTTTCCCCTCCACATCTGTAGCTGGGGTCAGGTTGCTATTTTTTCAGGTCTAGTCTGGCTTTCCAAAGTGTAGCACCTTCAAGGATTTCAGGGAGAAAACCCAGCATTTTTCTTTAGGGCTAAACCTCTGTTGCCATTTGGAGCATACCATGAGTAAATAAGTTTGAAGTGCAAATATGAGATAAAATTACAAAGTAAAATGGCAGAGAGAGTGGGGAGCTCACGGCTTATGAATGTTAACTAAGGAAGTGATATACAGGGCTCTCGGATATTAAGGAGGAAAGGGTTCATCCTATTATGAAGAAAAGGGCTGTAATGTTTTTAGAGCTTTACATTTTTTTTGTATTTTTTGGGGGGGTAAAGAGAAATAAATCCACATGCATTTGAGCTGAACCCTCTGAACACTGGAGGATAATTTTGTGGAAATCTCTGCTCTTACCAAATCATCTGCATGGGCTCTCGTGTTCCTGTTAATCTGTTCTTTTATGCCTACCGCTCCGCAAGCTACTAAGCCCAGACTCCGTGTCAATTCAGGCTTTGACACTCTTTGAGGGAACATCCTAATACCCTGTTTCTCCCTGTTTGCACTCCTAAAAAGGAACGAGGCAGGGAAATGTCTGAGAGCTGATGAGGGAATCTGGGGGACTTTTCACTGTCCTTATAAATCACCTGAATTGAGAAAAGGGGGAGTGGGGAAATGGTGTTCCAGGGGAAATGTCTCTCCCCAGCAGAAAAGCCACAGCATAGTAGGAGAAGCCAGGGCTTTCATAAACTTCTTCTTTCATGTCCCGCCCGATCAACCCCTGGGCTGCCAAAACAAAGCCACTTTCTTGGCTTTGTCGTTGGCCAAACTCAAGTCTTCACCGGTGCATGATTCTGGCAGTCATCGGCAGACCAGTAAATGATCCGGATTCTGTCTCTCTCCACATTTGCACGTTGTGTTGTTGTCCACCATCAGCCCCCGCTTGAGCCTGTTGGTCTTGCATTTAGAGACACCAACCTCAGCTTATTCAGTTGAGTTCCTCAGCCATCTCCTCCTTGAATGTTATTCCTTGTCCAGTGAGCTCCATCCTCCATCTTCTCATTTGGTTTTCCTCTTGCGTACCCACAACAGTGTTTGTTCTTGCCATACAGCTCTTTCTGGATCTCAACCGGCAGACTTGAGGCTCATATCCATTCTGGGGATGTTGAAGATCATTCACAAACTAAGACCCAAGCTAAACAAAATAAACCAATTTTTTAATGTTTGAAGAGTGGGAGAGCAGGGGACAGATGCAACGTCTTTGGGGAGCCGTCAAAATAAACCGGGGTGGACAGTCCGAAGGCTCCTTTTGGACTTCCAGGGTCCATCAGGTTCTAGTGCCTCCTTTAAAAATATTTTTTAAAATAATCTATCATGTCAAAGCTTCCCAAAGCAGCAACACATCTTTCAAACAGGCTGCAATTCCCTCTTTGCAGAGTTTAAGATAAAAAAATGCATCAAAATCAAAAGTAGAGTTCTGGAGACTTTCCAACGTCAAGGACTTTGGTTGGTTGTATGTCTGCATTGTGACAGTCCATGCGGCCCTTGAGGCATTCTAGAAGAATTGATTCCCAGACCCAATAAAGTTCCCATCCCTGGAACAGACAAGAGAGGTGGGCAAATCATCTTACTTGACATTGAAGCAAAGACGGTGCATGCCTAGAGCCTTTCTGAAGGTCAAGGTAAGATCCCAAAGGAGGTTTGTGTGGGGGGTGGGTGGGTGTTTGCTGTAACCAGACGTGGAGAGTGGTCTTATTTATAGTCATTATCTGGCCTTCAACGATCAAGATGCTTCATGTTGCTGTTAATCACAAACATCCTTAAAGGAGGATATGGCTGAAGATCTGAACCTCCCCTACTACACTGGAAGGACCCTGAATAGGCTGAGGGTCGGAGTCCCTAAATGCAAGACCAACATGCTCAAATGGGGGCTGCTGGCAGACAACAACACACGGCGTGAATGTGGTGGAGATACAGAATCCGGCTCATTTTACTGGTCTGCCAATGGCTACCAGAAACATGCGCCAATGAGGACTTAAGTTTGGCCAACAACAAAGCAAAGAAAGTGGCTTCATTTTGGCAGTCCAGAGTTTGATCAGGACACGAAAGAAGAAGTTCCTTGTGCATATCAAAGAAGAAAGGCTCTTTTTGGATTTCCAGGCTCCCATGACTACGGAAACGTCTGCAGATGCAGATAGTGCTGGCTCTTTGGCTATTAACAGAGATGAGCACTGAACCCTAGAGTCGGATATGACTGGCTTTCGAGCATGAGCTACCTTTACCTTACGATAAATCTACCAGTAAATAGCTTCAGATACATTTATCACGGTTTTATTTACCACAACCTACCCTAGGATTTGTTGATATAGGATCTGTTGACAGACAGACAGACAGACAAACAGACAGACAGAGCGAGAAATTCATATAATTGGGAACTGCTATACAGGAAATAATTTTTTGATAAAAGGGACCGACAATTTCCAAAAGTATCATTTCCCATCCTGCTTGATTTGTCAGGGAAAACATTAAAATGCACATTAAACAAACAAACCCGAGCCTTTACAACATCATCATCAACAACAACAAGGCTGAAAATTTTACACTTGCTACCAAGCAAATAATCATTGGGAGATGTTGTTCCACTAGATAATATAAACACGGCACAGCAAAAACTTCCTTTGCTCTTCATTTCTGTGGGGTGTAATTAACAATAAATCATACCGAGCCGTTACAGTGCCCTGTTATTACATAAATAAAACACTAGCAAAGAAGGTTGTCAAGACTGATTTATGTGAAGTGCTGCTCTGAAGTTTATTGCATTTCCATAATAAGAAATCATAGAGCATATAAATTTTTTGCAGTTAATCTTTTGGACTCCATATTATCATTTCCAAGTGCGCACGCACGCGCACACTCTTTACGGCAACAGGGGCAGTCAGGAGGGTGAAGTCTCACCCCGCAAATCGAGAATAAAGCAGGAAAAGGCAGGATTGGATTCTCCTCTTATTATCTGTTGGTGGAAACCCCAACATTTTACATCAGTTCTCAACCTTTTAAGCCAGGGGCCATTGGGTCACGCTCCCTCAGACAGCTTCGGGGGCCGGACGGCCATTTTGCCCTTCCTCCACAACATGGCACTTCCTGGTGTGGTGGAGGTGGGCCACATGAAATGGTGTCGTGGGTTGAGAATCCCTGCTTTACATCAATGGTCCGGAAAGAACAACTCAATGCAGGTGTGATCTGAATGCAATAACTAGGAAATTATTTCAGATTAGTGAAAAATTACCCACATAAACAACGGGCTAGATAGTTCGGTGTTTTAGGTATCTGGCTTTCAGAGCCAGAGGTTGTGAGTTCGATTCCCCCATGGTGCCTCCCAGGAGAAAAAGCCAACCTAGTGAATCCTAGGCAAACTGTTCAGTCTTGAGATCTCCCCCTAAAGCAGTGTTTCCCAACCTTTGGTTTTTGGACTTCAATTCCCAGAAGCCTAGGTCAATGGCCCAAAGCGCTGATCAGCGCTTTGGGCCATTGACTGAGGCTTCTGGGAATTGAAGTCCAAGAACCAAAGGTTGGGAAACAGCGCCCCTAAAGGAAGGAAAGGGTAAAACCACTTGTGCCTACTCTACGCCTGGAAAGGACTACAAGGACGTCATAAGTGACTTGATGGCACATGACTATTATGTACCCCTATGAACAGCTGGAGACGTACCGTGTTGAGTGCATTAAGAGTCGTGTCATCCCTGGAAGCTGCGACGCACCCGTCTTCTGTGGATCCTCCGTCACACATCCCAGCAAATGCCGCCATGCTCCTTTGAACATCAGGAAGAGGTGAAAAAAATAGAGAGAGAAAAGAGAGAAATAATCAGTATAATGGTGACTGCGATGAGATTAGTCATAGCTAAGAAATGGAAATCAGTGAAATTGTATTAGAAGAATGGTATAGAGAAATGATTGTGGTGGCTCAAGTGGTTAAGATGCTGCCTGAAAGGTCGGTAGGTCAGCAGCTTGAGACCCGAGTACTGCACAATGGAATGAGCTCCCATCTTGGTCCCAGTTCCTGCCAACCTAGTAGTTCGAAAATCAAGAAATTGCAAGTACTGTAGGTAAATAGGTACCACTTCAAGGGGAAGGTAAACAGATCTCCGTGCACTCTGGTGTCTAGTCATGCCTGCCACATGTCCACGGAAACGTCTGCAGAAGCAAACAGCGTTAACACTTTGGCTGTAAACAGACATGAGCACTGAACCCTAGAGACGGATACGACTGGCTTTCAAGCAAGGATGACCTTTATGTCTACTATAGAGAAATATGGAACATAGCAACAAACGACAAATTAACATCAGAAATAAGAGTCAAAAAAAAGAATTAGGAACAAATCAGATTTTAAAGAATTATGGGGAGAGTTTCTGGGCTGGTAAAAGGGAAAGAAACGAAACCAGGCCAGGAATATATCTCATTTTTGGAAAGAAGGGCAGATTATAAATTAAAAAGTCTGTATATTAAACAAAGTAACTTGATGAGATGTTTTTGTATATTTGGGATGGTACTTTATTTTGTAAACCGTTTTGTAATTGCCCTGGTACCGTGATTTTGATATTGTAACTTGATGAAATGTTTTTGTATATTTGGTACTTTATTTTTGTTGTTGATATTTAAAAAATATTTTAAAAAATCAGGAAGAAAAATAATTATTCAGTAATATTTTTAATGACTAGCCTCAGAACAGACAACCCCCCCTTCCTGTCAGTAATAAAAGTGATCCATTTCCTCAAGACTTGCAAAGAAATGAAAATGGGATAATTTCTCCCCTTGATCTCCTAAGCAGATCTGACCGCCTGATGCTACAGAAAAGAGGAAAACGCTTTAGCTTCACATTACCGGGCTGCCCTCAGGTACATGAGCAGGTCACAGTCGTTGACCCCGGGCATCCAGACCAGCTCTTCATGCTGCGTTATGGCATCACCCTCCTCTCCGGAAGGGAACGGCTGTAGTTCGGGAAGTTTGGCCTGTAAGTAGGAGGGATGTTCATTCATTACTTATGGAGAGACCCTTGGCTGTCAACTGTTGAGTTTGGTCAAGGATGCTGGGAGTTCCCATCTAAAAACATTATTTATTTCAAGTTCTGTTTCAGCTAGATTCTATGACAACAAAAAGCCAAAAAACATCCCTAGTTCAGCAAGATGTTGGACTGATTGATTGATTGATTGATTGATTGATTGATTGATTGATTGAAACCTTGATGGTTCAAGTCTTTGCACTCCCCCCCCCCCAAAAAAGGTGCCTAGACATGGGGGAAACCCTGATGAGCAATCAGAAACCTGGGAATTGAATTCCACACCTACTCGCCATATTATCATTTCCAAGTGCGCACGCACGTGCACACCCTTTACGGCAACAGGGGCAGTCAGGAGGGTGAAGTCTCACCCCGCAAATCGGGAATAAAGCAGGAAAAGGCAGGTTTGGATTCTCCTCTTATTATCTGTTGGTGGAAAACCCAACATTTTACATCAGTTCTCGACCTTTTTAAGACGGGGGCCATTGGGTCACGCTCTCTCAGTCGGGTTTGAGGGCCGGATGACCATTTTTATTTTATTTATTTATTTATTTATTTATTCAATTTATATCCCGCCCACTCAACACAAGGCCGACTCTGGGCAACCCCATTTTGCCCTGCCTGCGCAATGGAGGTGGCCATTTTGCCCCAACAGCTTGAAAAGGATGGCCAATTTGTTTCTCGAATGCCCTTGGAGGTGTGGGGGTCCACATGAAATGGCGCCTCAGGAAAGGTTGGGAACCCCTGATCTATGGAGACAACCTGGCAAATGTAGCACACTTTCCCTCCAGGATATAGGGATGTTGTGACAAATAACAAACTTGGGCTCAGCAAATTCCCCCATCAGCCTATTTTATATTTCGGTGCTGATCCTATCTCTTCTAATCTCATCTATTCATGCCCAAGGACAAATCTAAATGATGCCTTTTGTTTGCCATTTGCAAGCCCCACTTCAGTCTTTAGAAATGTGCATTTGTAAAGAAAGTGGAAATCGACCCAAAGGAAACCAAGAGAGAAAGAAATATCTAATGGGGGACTCTGGGAGTTGGAGTTTCCAGTGGAACATTTCCCAAACCCTGAGCAGTTAAAGCAGCTGAAGCATTATGGAGGCCAATGAAAGCATGAGAAGTTAATGCTGAAGGTCAAGGATCAAAGCCGAGCCAAGCCATACCTATATACCGCTTCATAGGACTTAGTGCACTCTCTGGGAGGTTCACAAGTTAGTTAGCATTAAGCCCCCAACGTGCTGGGTACTCATTTAACCGACCTTGGAAGGATGGAAGGCTGAGCCAACCTTGAGCCCTGGTCAGGATCGAACTCACAACCTTTTGGTTGCAGGACAGCCATTTAACCACTATGTTTGAGGAGATCTTACCTGATGGCTGGGCCCAACCCGGATTTCTCCCTGCGTGCTGTTCAGCCTCCTGTAACAGAGAGAGACAGAACCACTGGTGAGCAAGACGGATGAAACGCTGCAAAGGGGATGTACCTGGCATACATACAGTGTGGAAAGGGACAGTCCATCACATTGACACAGCCCCACTTGAAAGAGAGCGCACAGGCTGTCTTCAGTAGCATATTGAAAGGCAGAACATAAACAGAACAAGAGTCCACCACAGGCGAGTAGGTGTGCAATTATTAAAAGTGGAGATTTCTCAGAAGAGCACAGGTTTCAGCATGGAAGGCAAAGCATTTTATCGGCAGCAGTGCGCCCGGAGAGACAACATAGCATGTTAGTCACTACCTAGCCAAATATCAGATGCTGTTAGAAAAGAAACCAAGACTGCGTCTGTCTACAACGGGGTTTTTCAACCTAAGGCTCGTGGGCCGGATCTGGTCCACGGCACCATTTCATGTGGGCCCTACCCCGTCCATTCGGGAAACAAAATGTCCACCCCCTTAGAAGCTGTTGGGACAAAATGTCCACCCCCATCATGTAGTCAGGGCAAAATGACTGACTGAGGGAGCGTGACCTGGCCCCCCAGCTTGAAAAGGTTGGGAACCCCTGGTCTATAATTTGGGTGAACAGTAACTCATTCCTCTACCACAGTGGTTCCCAACGTGGGCCCCACGCCCCACAGAGGGGCGTCAATTCCCAGAAGCCTAAGTCACTACATTGACTGATCAGTGCTTTGGGGAATTGACTCAAGACTTCTGGGAATTGAAGTCCAAGAATCAAAGGTTGGGAACAAACTGCTCTACCCTCAGATCTATTCCCAATGTATTGCATATTTTAGAAACACAACGGTAAGATACATCTATTGCCTGAAGGCCGTTTGCAGCGGTCTTGACAGCTTTGCTCCAGGAATCAGAACATAAATATTAAACTAGAATTTCTTTTTCTTCTTTTTAGTGAGCTGGTTGGAAACCTGTCTACCCAAACTTGAGATTTTAACATCCAAAAAAGAAAAGGGGGGGAATGGAGTCTAAAAGAAATCCCTCTCTCACTTTCCAATGCTTCATCTGAACATCTCCAGCGAGAGGCTGCCACCTAGCTGTGCATAAAGAGCGCCACCAATGGAAGTTGGGTTCTTAACTCCAGATATCCCACTGCTACCGTTCCGGTTACTTTGATTTGCTCAAAGTAGAGGGATGTCTGGTTGGACATCCCGCTACGGTAATGGAGTAGACCGTACAGGCAGAAACTCAACGGGCCAATGGCTACAGGCGGATGAGCCCCGTTAGGTGGGGTGATGGCCCCCTCAGTGGAAGAAATGCCACTGGAAACCATCCTATTGGGCCCAATGGCAAAATGAGCGGAGGAGGAACTCTGATTCCCAAAGGTCATGAAGGTGGAAGAGGCCATGCCAGATGGATTAGCTGCGAAGGCGCACCTTGTCCATATCCTCAAGGCTGTGGCAGTCCATTGCAGTCCTGGTGGTCAAATCCTGTATGTCTCATTCCGTACGTGCCACAGGAGATGGCTCCGTGATCACAGTGTGTGGGTCACTTCATGGCAAGCTGGGAACACACCTTAAACAAATTCACGGAGCCGTCTCCTGCGGCACACATGAAATGAGACATGCAGGATTTAACGCAGGGACTGCAAAGGACTGCCGCAGCCTTGAGGAAATGGACAAGGCGCACCTTCTCAGTCAGCCAGCCTCTTCCGCCTCGATGACCACTGGGTATCAGAATAGTGAAGCAGTTCCTTCTCTGCTCATGTTGCTGTTGGAGCCAAGTATGCAGTATATAAAAGGCTATCCCCCACCACCACCAAATAAATGGTATTTGTGATTTATTTATTTTGTTCAGTCGTACTGTTGATTCCGAATAAGTTTTTGTTTGGTGTAAGTTTGGCTCTGGGCCACTTTGCTGAATGCAAGGATGAAAGGCAGTAAATTTTATCCTGCTTATGCAAATGCTTGGGTGGGTGGGTGGAAAGAGAGTCACCTCGCATGATCTCTGACCAAGTAGGTTGCAGTTCCCGAAAACAGATGCCAAATGGGACTTCTCAGGCACGGATCCAACTGTCAATCTCAATGTTGGTTGCCCCCTTCAACTGAGGGCAAACTGATAGGGTCGGCACAAGTTGACTGATGGCATGGCATGGATCTAGCGGGGACAAACAGCTGCATTGAGGCCTCAACCTCCAGAAATGTCCAAGTATTCTTCTTCTGTTTCATGCGAATATTGGCGATCCTCATGGTGATCAACCATGAAGAATGTCCTTGAGAATATAATGCAGTGGTTTTCTATGTGCCTTCTGCATCGCAGCGTGACCCCATAGAACCACTGGTCCAGTTCCGTGAGTCACTTTCTGGTCCTGAGCCCTTGTGGCATATGCAAAGTCATCATCATCATCCCCAGGCCAGGATGGATGAAGCTGCTGCCCTCCATCAAGAGGGAACCAAGTGGGGCCATTTAATCCTCTTGGGGACCCTCACCCTTCAGTAACCAAGTTCGACTTGGTCTGCACTTCTTTTGCTAACCACACATTCAGTCCAGTGACTGCAGTGGCTTAATGGTTAAGACGCTGAACTTGATGACAAGAAGGCCGGCTGGTCAGCGGTTCGAGACCCAAATGCTGCATGACGGTTTGAGCGCCCGTCATCTCTCCCAGCTCCTGCCAACCTAGACGTTTTAAAGCAAGAAATTGCAAGTCGACAAATAGGCACCACTCTGGCGGGAAGGTAACAGCGTTCCAACGTGCCTGCCACATGTCCATGGAAAAGTCTGGAGACACAGACAGTGCTGAACAGATGAGCACTGAGCCCTAGTCAGATACGACTGGCTTTCGAGGAAGGGAAACCTTTACCTAATACCCAGCTCGTGTGCATGAAAGTATCTGAAAATCTTAGTCTGCTACGTACACACACGTCTCTAACCTATTAGGACATGTGGATGCATTGCTGAGCGCACTGAAGGAAATGAACTACGCTACCAACACAAAACTGGGTAAGTCATACCTAGGGTAAACAGATGCTTGCTTAAATGCAAGGTTAAAGCTTGCTGAAATTTGTCACTTAGACCTGTCATTCCCAATGTTGGGAAACTCGCGCGCACATGTGTGTGTGTGTGTGTGTGTGTGTGTGTGTGTGTGTGTGTGTGTGTGTGTGTGTGTGTGTGTGTGTAAGAGAGAGAGAAATATCCAGGTGCTTGTGTGTCTAAACCACACGACTGGCCCAATTTGTTTGGCCCATGGGCCAGTCATGTGGTTCAGTGGGCCGGTCACGTGGTTCAGCCATGTGGTTCTTCCCAATGGAAGTGGAAGCAAAATGCGCCTTGTAATATGGATGAGATAGATTTTAAGCTCCTATTTTCTCTGCTTAAACCAGGGGTGCCCAAACTACGGTCTGTGGGCCGGATCCAGCCCCTGATGCCAATTCATCCAACCCCCGATGCCCTCGTCGCTCCCGGCAGCAGAAGTAAAGTGTACCCGTACGGGTGTGTTTTACTTCCGCACCCAGGAGCGACAAGGGCATCAGGGGGACCGGATGAATTGGCATCAGGGGCTGGATCCGGCCCACAGGCCGTAGTTTGGGCACCCCTGGTCTACAGAGAGCCACTTCAAAACTTGTACAACTGGGCTAGTGCATTGTGTTCACTCTCTAAGGAGATCACAGCAAAGCCACCCACATGAAATGTTCTCATTATGTAAAGGGGTGGTGGCAGAAGGCGCATAGCAGAAACCCCCGTGTTTGTGGTGTTGGCAAATCCAGGCTGCTGTATGCAATCTTTTCTTCAAACCTGGCCCCCTTTTATGCAGTTTACAGTGAGAAAAACAAGCGGCTCAATCCATCCCTTTCTTCCGACACCTTTCTTGCACAATGGCTCCCTGCCCGGAACGATGTCTAGCAAGAAAAGGACGCTGTGTGGTCTCTGGGAGAAGAACAACTGAAAAGCACAGACAGACAGGAATGCAGCCAGGAGGCGTCCTCGCCTTTTGCTCAGCACAACCGGCCGCAAAAATGCAGTCGGCAACTCAGACTTGCCCCACAAAGGTAGGTTCAAACCGCTGTCACCCCCCAGTGACAAATAACCTTTCTTAGCCTCCTCGGGATAGGAAAAACTGCGCAAGGAACCACCAAAGGCGCAAGATTTCGAAGCGGACACGTGGCAGGGATGCCTCAACACAGGAGCGCATGGAACGCTGTTTACCTTCCCACCAAAGTGGTTCCCCATTTATCTACTTGCCATGTCATGCTTTCGCACTGCTAGGTTGGCAGGAGCTGGGACAGACGACGGGAGCCCACTCTGTCGCTCAGCACTCGGGTCTTGAAACGCTGGCCTTGTGTGGCTCAGGCTCCAATGTCTTAACCATTGAGCCACCACAGTCCCGCATTTGGGATGGCATAGAAGTGTAACTGCGTTGCTTTTGGTTTTTGCTTTAAAAAAAGTCAGGTTCGCCTGAGTGAGCGGTATATAACCGTGTAAATTAAATTAAATTTAAATTTAATTAAAACAGCAGTGCCCAACCTAAGGCCCGCGGGCCGGATCTGGCCCATTTCATGTGGGGCCCCCACCACTCCGAGGGCATTCGAGAAACAAAATGGGCATCCAATGGTTTCGTAGGGTCAGAAAATGAGAGATGAGAGGAAGAAGAGGAGGAGGAGGAGAGGAAGAAGGAGCCGAGACAGACGCAGTAGCGAAGGAAACCTAACACCAAAGGAAACCGAGATAACAAAGTGGTCTCCATAGCAACAACAACTTAATATTTCAGTCCCTCTTCAGCCGCAGAGGATTAAAATATAACGACAAGATGTGTCTCTTCTCCCCACCACCACCACCACCACCACCACCACCACTTGAAAAGTAACCTGTTGCCATGGCAACGTTGTAGTCGAATAAACAGAGAACAGAGGGCTGGACCGAAAGGATGCAAGGATGGATATCAAAGAGGACAGGAAACCTTCCTTCCTTCCTTCCTCCCTTCCCCGGCTTTGCCAAGGGTGGCCCCCGAAACTAGAAAGCCATCACTCCAAAATGCAATCCAGCCATGGGTTGGCCACAGAGATTGACCACTGGGAAGGGAATGGGGGGGGGGTCATAAGGACAGACCACCAGGGACCTCCACTGCTTGCTCCACCGGCGATGGGTTTCCATTTTATTTGACAGATATCCAACTCTTCAAAGTCTGGCCGCGTTATCCTGCTATGGTCATAGAGTAGACCCTATGGCCAGTGACTCAACGGCAAGTGTCAGGCGGCGGTTAACTAACCTGACCACGCTGAGGACTAATGGCCTTGGGTGGCGAAGTCCATGAAAAGGGTGAGGGTCCCCAAGTGGATTGAATCCCATTTTGATCCATCTTGATGGAGAGCAGCAGCTTCATCCGTCCTGGCCTAGGGATGATGATGATGATGACTTTGCGTGCCAAAAGGGCTGAGGACCAGAAAGTGACTCAAAGGGACTGGATCAGTGGTGCTATGGGTGTCATGCTGAAATGCGGAAGGCAGATGAAAGGCCACTGCATTATATTCACAGGACAGTCTTCAAGACTGGTCGCCTTGTTAGCTGGAAGACTGGCAAGTCGGCAGTTCAAGACCCGGGTACTGCATGATGGATTGAGTGGCACTTCAAGACCCGGGTACTGCATGACAGACTGAGTGGCACTTCAAGACCCAGGTACTGCATGACGGACTGAGTGGCACTTCAAGCCCCAGGTACTGCATGATGGACTGAGTGGCACTTCAAGACCCGGGTACTGCATGACGGACTGAGTGGCACTTCAAGACCCGGGTACTGCATGACGGACTGAGTGGCACTTCAAGACCCGGGTACTGCATGACGGACTGAGTGGCACTTCAAGCCCCAGGTACTGCATGATGGACTGAGTGGCACTTCAAGACCTGGGTATTGCATGACGGATTGAGCGGCACTTCAAGACCTGGGTGCTGCATGATGACAGATTGAGCACCCGTCTTAGTCCCCGATTCATGGGGAGATGAAAGGAGCCCCATTTGGGCATCCCCATGACTGGAGTTTCTTCTGCAAAAATCCGTTCAACCCAGAATATCTGACACAAAATTATTATTATCGCCACGATGATCGCCAATATTCGGAATCGGATATGGCACAAGAAGAATCCAACTGCCCCGTACAAGGAAGCGGACCAAGCCCCCCCCCCCCCCCCCCGCCCCCTTCCCCGGAAGATCCCAAAGCTATGGTATCCTCAGACTAGATCAGTGTTTCTCAACCTTTAGTTTTTGGATTTCAATTCCCAGAAGATGCCTAAGTCAAGTCCCCAAAGCAATGACCAGCCAATGAACTGACTTAGGCTTCCGGGAATTGCAGTCTCCCTGTGGGGCTTGGGCCCCACCCTTGGAATCACTGGGCTGGAGCTTTGGCAAACCTCCAAAGCACTTTCATCCCTAGGAAAGAGCCACCATGGAAGAGTAGACCATGGCTTAAGTTCTTACTCAGCCATAGAAGTTACTGGGTTGGGCAAGTCACTACCTCAACTGACTAGTGCTACAGAAAGCTAGCAATAATAATTTCGGGTCAGAAATTAATCTGGGTTGAGAGGATTATGGCTGGAGGAACTGTTCAAGAGATGCCCGAATGAGGCTCCTTTCATGTCCCCAAGATCTTTTCCCCCCACCGAAGTGGTCCCTATTTATCTACTTGCAATTTCTTGCTTTCGATCTGCTTAGGTTGGCAGGAGCTGGGACAGAGACGGGCGCTCACTCCGTCATGCAGGATCCGGGTCTCGAACTGCCGACTTGCCGGGCTTCCAGCTAACAAGACGAGCTTCTTAACCACTGAGCCACGGCAGCCCCTAGAAAGGTAGTAAAAGGCTTTTCAAAGTTGAGGGAGGAATTGGGCCCTAGTTGAACACTGGATGCACATGGAGAATGTCCGAGTTCAACCTCAGCTAATCCCTAGCGAAAAGGGTATTGGAGGTTACCAGGCACCTTTTGGTGAGTTCATTCTGCAGTTCCTTCCGCCTGACCTAGTGTGAGAAAGATTAGCCGGCAACACAAGGATGCCCTCAGACAGCGAATATTTATTTATCCTGTTTCACTAGCACCACAATGGCCAACCTTGGCACTCCAGGTGTTCTGGGACTTCAATTCCCAGAAGCCCAAATCAGCACTCCTGCTGACCAGGGGTTTCTGGGAATCGAAGTCCAAGAACACCTGGAGTGCCAAGGTTGGCCATCATGGCCCTAGAACAACAATGGTTTGTATTCAAGTTAAAGCCGATACAACTAAAATTGAATAATTACAGGGGGGGGGGGACATTGCAGAGTTGTTTTTTAAAATCCCATTCAACAAGATATAACCTTCAAAAACTACATTTTGTGCAATTTTTGAAAGACAGCAGAGCGCCCATACATTAAAAAAAAAAGTCGATTTCTCAGCCACTGATCAATTGCAAAGGGCCTTGCCCACTCAGCAAAGGAGGCCAGGACAGAGCATCCTTTAGAGGAGACTCCCAAATTCCAAGGAGGCCACGGATGCTTGTGTACGTGGCCTTGGAAAAGAGGAACAGGGAACAGCTGTGACCCCCCCACAGGTTGACTCTAAGGCTCAGAGTCTCTTCAGGCTAACCAAACCCATAAGCTTGCTGTCAAGATTAAATAAGGAGAGTGAAATGGGTTCGCCTCCCTGAACTAAGCCCCGGTGGCGCAGTGGTTGAACTATAAACCAGGGATGGCAAACCTTTTAGAGACAGAGTGCCCAAACAGTGGGTGGGACGGCTCTATGCTGGGGGGGAGGGAGGAAGCACTCTCATTGGGTTGGTGGGCAGAGCAAACTCTGTGCTGGGGGAGGGAGGAAGCGCTCCCATTGGGTTGCTGGGCAGAACGAACTGTGTGCTGGGGGAGGGAGGAAGCACTCCCATTGGGCTGCTGGGCAGAACGAACTCTGTGCTGGGGGAGGGAGGAAGCGCTCCCATTGGGCTGCTGGGCAGAATGAACTCTGTGCTGGGGGAGGGAGGAAGCGCTCCCATTGGGCTGCTGGGCAGAGCAAATTCTGTGCTGGGGGAGGGAGGAAGCGCTCCCATTGGGCTGCTGGGCAGAACGAACTCTGTGCTGGGGGAGGGAGGAAGCACTCCCATTGGGCTGCTGGGCAGAGCGAACTCTGTGCTGGGGGAGGGAGGAAGCACTCCCATTGGGCTGCTGGGCAGAACGAACTCTGTGCTGGGGGAGGGAGGAAGCGCTCCCATTGGGCTGCTGGGCAGAGCGAACTCTGTGCTGGGGGAGGGAGGAAGCACTCCTATTGGGTTGCTGGGCAGAACGAACTCTGTGCTGGGGGAGGGAGGAAGCGCTCCCATTGGGCTGCTGGGCAGAGCGAACTCTGTGCTGGGGGAGGGAGGAAGCACTCCTATTGGGTTGCTGGGCAGAACGAACTCTGTGCTGGGGGAGGGAGGAAGCACTCCCATTGGGTTGCTGGGCAGAGCAAACTCTATGTTGGGGGGAGGGAGGAAGCGCTTCTATTGGGTTGCTGGGCAGAACGAACTCTGTGCTGGGGAGGGAGGAAGCGCTCCCATTGGGTTGCTGGGCAGAACGAACTCTGTGCTGGGGGAGGGAGGAAGCGCTCCCATTGGGTTGCTGGGCAGAACGAACTCTGTGCTGGGGGAGGGAGGAAGCGCTCCCATTGGGTTGCTGGGCAGGGCGAACTCTGTGCTGAGGGGAGGGAGGAAGCGCTCCCATTGGGTTGCTGGGCAGAGCGAACTCTGTGCTGAGGGGAGAGAGGAAGCGCTCCCATTGGGCTGCTGGGCAGAACGAACTCTGTGCTGGGGGAGGGAGGAAGCGCTCCCATTGGGCTGCTGGGCAGAATGAACTCTGTGCTGGGGGAGGGAGGAAGCGCTCCCATTGGGTTGCTGGGCAGAGCAAATTCTGTGCTGGGGGAGGGAGGAAGCGCTCCCATTGGGCTGCTGGGCAGAACGAACTCTGTGCTGGGGGAGGGAGGAAGCGCTCCCATTGGGCTGCTGGGCAGAACGAACTCTGTGCTGGGGGAGGGAGGAAGCGCTCCCATTGGGCTGCTGGGCAGAGCGAACTCTGTGCTGGGGGAGGGAGGAAGCGCTCCCATTGGGCTGCTGGGCAGAGCGAACTCTGTGCTGGGGGAGGGAGGAAGCACTCCTATTGGGTTGCTGGGCAGAACGAACTCTGTGCTGGGGGAGGGAGGAAGCGCTCCCATTGGGCTGCTGGGCAGAGCGAACTCTGTGCTGGGGGAGGGAGGAAGCACTCCTATTGGGTTGCTGGGCAGAACGAACTCTGTGCTGGGGGAGGGAGGAAGCACTCCCATTGGGTTGCTGGGCAGAGCAAACTCTATGTTGGGGGGAGGGAGGAAGCGCTTCTATTGGGTTGCTGGGCAGAACGAACTCTGTGCTGGGGAGGGAGGAAGCGCTCCCATTGGGTTGCTGGGCAGAACGAACTCTGTGCTGGGGGAGGGAGGAAGCGCTCCCATTGGGTTGCTGGGCAGAACGAACTCTGTGCTGGGGGAGGGAGGAAGCGCTCCCATTGGGTTGCTGGGCAGAGCGAACTCTGTGCTGGGCGAGGGAGGAAGCGCTCCCATTGGGTTGCTGGGCAGAACGAACTCTGTGCTGGGGGAGGGAGGAAGCGCTCCCATTGGGTTGCTGGGCAGAACGAACTCTGTGCTGGGGGATGGAAGAAGCGCTTCCATTGGGTTGCTGGGCAGAACGAACTCTGTGCTGGGGGAGGGAGGAAGCGCTCCCATTGGGTTGCTGGGCAGAGGGGTAGGGTGAACTCTGTGCTGGGGGGAAGGGAAGAAGTGCTCCCACTGGGCTGCTGGTTTCGGCTGGGTTTCTCTAAAATGTATACTTGAGGGGGAAAGACGTTATGGTTACCTTCACAGATCTAAGTTTTGGGCCTCTGTATCATCGAAAACAAGAAATTGCAAGGAGATACAACAAATAAATAGGCAAACAGATAAATAGGTATTGCTCCGCAGGAAAAGTAACAGCATTCCATGTACTCCAGTGTCTAGTTATGCCTGCCACATGACCATGGAAATGTCTGCAAATGCAGACAGGACGGGCTCTTTGGCTATAAACCAGGGGTTCCCAACCTTTTCTTTTTGGCCATGCCCCACCTAAGCATTTCTAAAATCCTGACCCCCCACCACCAACAACACCCTGTGACATATAATTCTTATTATTCAAAAATGGAACTCCTATTCAGTTGGAGGAATCCTAAAAGGCCATTCACTGTTAATAACTCATTCTTGCGTTGCCCCCCGCCCCTTAAAAATCAAATTGCCCCTGTGTGGGGCATGTACCCCACGTTGGGAACCATAGCTGTACGCAGAGATGAGCACCGCTCCCTAGAGTTGGACACGACTGGCTTCCAAGCAAGGATGACCTTATAGCCCATCACCCCTGGTCTTACTTTCTATCCCCTTTTATTTTTGGGCTTCCACCAGATAATTGCACCTACATATTTAATTTAAAAAAAAACAGTGAGGACTAGCAACTTGCTTTGCTTTAGTAGACACTGAATACAGCCAGACCCAGAGTCCCATAAAACACACACACGCACACACAGTATGGCTTGAAGGCACCAGGTTTGCGTAAAGATAAAGGTTTCCCTTCCTCGAAAGCCAGTTGTATCCGACTCTAGGGTACGGTGCTCATCCGCGTTTACAGCCAAAGAACCAGCGCCATATGCATTTGCAGACGTTTCTGTGGACATGTGGCAGGCAGGACTAAGCACCGGAATGCACGGAACGCTGTTATCTTCCCCACCAAAGCGGTACCCGTTTCTCTACTTGCAATTTCTTGCTTTCGAACTGCTACACGTTGGCAGGAGCAGGGATAAAGGCAGGAGCTCATTCCGCTGTGCAGCACTCGGGTTGCAAACTGTTGACCTGCCGATCTTCCCGCCGTCAAGCTTAGCATCTTAACCACTAAGCCATGTCTCGCGAGATAGCTAGGGGGTGGGTGGTCATAGGAGCATCAGTAGTATCTTTCTACAAAATGAGTGTGTGAGGAGCGCATGTGGCCGGATTCCTTGACTAGGTTTATTCCCTAGCGCAGCGTTCCCCAACCTTTGCCTTTTGGACTTCAATTCCCCAAAGCAATCACACTTCTACACTGCCCCATATAATAAGCGCTTAGTCCCCTCTCTGGGCGGTTCACAAGTTTATCCACATTTTGCGCCCCAACATGTTGGGTCCTAATGTGACCGACCTCAGAAGGATGGAAGAGGCTGAGTCAACCTTGAGCCCTGGTCAGGATCGAACTCACAACCTTTTAGGTCGCAGTACAGCAGTTTAGCCACTGCCCCCCCCCCCAGGGCGAACCAACGGCAAGTATCCTTGCTCCATGCTAAGTCCCTAAGCATAATCACACATGCTCAATCCAAAAGGTCTCAAGTGGAGGACCAGTTCAGCTGTCAAGAGCCCAGCCTGGTCCTTCCTCTCCTCCCATACCCATGGCTACAAACCCCTGCACATCTGCCCAGGCTGACAGCAAGCGTGCTTCGCAGCTGCAGCGCGCGTGTGAGACGGCCGGTTCGAGAACTGCCTAAGGTGGGGGCATGCACATGCCTTTATTTGCGACCCTGAACACCCTCCCCTACGTCATGTGGAGGACCCTGAATAGGCTGAGGGTCGGAGTCCCTGAATGCAAGACCAACATGCTCAAGTGGGGCCGGGGGGGTGGGGTGGCTGAGGGTGGATAACAACATGCTGTGGGGATGTGGAAGTGACAGGATCTGGCTCATCTCCTGGCCTGCCAATTATTACGGTAAACATGCACCGATGAAGGACGTGAGTTTGGCCACAGCTGAGAAAGTGGCTCCGTTTTGGCAGCCCAGGGTTTGATCGGGACATGAAAGCACAAGAAGGAGGTTCATGCACGTAATCGAGAGAGACAGTTAGGGTGGGAAAAGGCTGCTGAGGGAGAGAGGAAGGAAGGAAAAGAACGCATGCAACAGTCACACGCATTAACAACACGCACACAAGCACATTTGCCAAAAGAATCCCCCAACGGCAGGTAACGCGGCATCACTTCCATGCAAAAGGCCACACGGCTGTCAGCCTACCTGAAGGGGCTGAGCGGATCGTCCATGGCAGTGACAGGCTGTGGTGGGGGCCGCCGCTTTCCCTGACCTTGCCACGCCGTGGCTTTTCCCCACCACCACTACCACCACCACCCCACAGAAACAAGGCAAAGGGGGAAAGTCCCCCAGGCCCCCCCCCAAGTCTTAACTACTCAAAATGGAGGCCCATGCAGTCTGAAACAGACCTGAGCGAAGCCTCCACTGAGCCTGTGCTATGACCTAAGCCAGCGCACGCAAGAGCGCAGAAAACTTCGCCCTCCGACTGACAGCACTGAGCATGTGCTGTGACCCCCCCTCCTCCTCCTCCTCCTCCCTCCCCTTCATGCGCACCACGCAATCAATCTCTGGGCCCTGTGCCGTTTCCGTAAATAAAGCACCAGCCCAGCCACAGACAGTGCACGGCACGGCTGATGTCGCATCGTAGCAAGCTAGTGTGCAGGGAAGAGGGGCCTTCGCGAGGGAATCTGAGACTAGCAACCTCCGCGCCACTGCTGGGAAGCAAGGAAGGAGATGCCAGGGTGTGCATCGGCCCCTTTGGCTTCCCCGGCTGCAACATCTGGAAAGTTGGAGCAAAGGGGATGTGCCCAAATTCTCCCAAAAAAAGGGGGGGCATTGCAGGGGGAAAAGGGCTTTTAAATACAAGACACAGACTCGAATCAACATCTTCTTAAAGCTCAAGTCATGCTTCAGAGCCAATTGTATCCATGCGTCTTCTTAAGGAAGACCGTTACCTTCTTAAGGAATCAAGAGCTCGCAGTATAAAAATATAACTTTCTCCAAACCCCGAAAGCTGTTTACAGTTCTTTATCATTTTGCTTTAAAGGTAAAGGTCTCCCTTGCTCGAAAGCCAGTCGTATCTGACTCTAGGGTGCGGTGCTCATGTCCGTTTACAGCCAAAGACAGCCCAGCCGTTTAATCCCTGCGCCACCAGGGCTCTATAATGACAGACATTTTTGTGGCCATGTGGCAGCCAGTGCTTTCTGTGTCTGCAGACATTTCCATGGACATGTGGCGGGCATGACTAGATACCGGAATGCACGGAAGTGGTGACTCTTTATCGAGTTGCAATGGCTTGCTTTACGAACTGCTAGGTTGGGCAGGAGCGAGGGCAGAGACAGGAGCTCACTCCGTTGTGCAGCACTTGGGTCTCGAACTGCTGACCTGCCGACCTTCCAGTCATCAAGTTCAGCATCTTAACCACTAAGCCATCGCAGTCCCTAAACCCACACAATCGGATCCGTTTTGGATCCAGGTTCGTCATGACAGCAGGGCCAGGAAAAGCGAGAAAGCAGGGAATATCAATTCATGTACAAGTTCCCTGGGGAAAATGTGTCACACATGATGAAAGGATCACGTGGGTTTTGCAAAGGGGTGTGCAAGGGACATGTTTTCTGCACACCTCAAACCAAGGCCAGTTTGAAGCCAGGGGTTCCCAACCTAAGATGTGGGCCAGATGCGGCACCAGTTCATATCCCCCCCCAACAGCATTCGAGAAACAAAATGGCCACCCCTTTGAAGCTGTTGGGATTAAATGGCTATCTCCATCGTGCAAGCAGAGCAAAATGGCCGTCCGGCCCTCGAAGCTGACTGAGGTGACTTGAAAAGGTTGGGAACCCCTGATATAGACAAACACAAACACACACACGTGAACTTCCCTTGGGAAAGAGTCCCTTAAAGCAAGGGCAATAACATAACCTTTGATGCTAATTTTTTAAAAAATGAGGCCTGGATGTAGATGAGTGGTTCTCAACGTGGGGCCCAGGGCCCACCAGTGGACTCAATTCCCAGAAGCCTAAGTCAGTGCTTTTGGGGAATTGATTTAGGCTTCTGGGAACTGAAGTTCCAAAGGTTGGGAAACCGTGTAGAGAGTTCTCCAAATAACGACACATGTTGAGCCTCTCGCAAAGCATGTGTAACCCACAAGAACACAGCAAGCCTGCCACCGACAAGAATGCATTGTTCCTTCTTTCACCGCAGAAATACAGGACTATGGCACACGAGGGGCTTAAACAAATCGCTATCATGTCTGATCCACAGCTAAATCATCCAAAGCAGGGATTCTCAACCTGTGACCTGTGGGCCGGATGCAGCCTGCAGCACTATTTCATGTGGGGCCCCCACCGCCTTCACCACACCAGGAAGTGGCATGTGGTGGACGAAGGGCAAACTGGCCATCCAGCCCCTGAAGCTGTCTGAGGGAGCGTGACCCAGCCCCTGGCTTTAAAAGGTTGAGAACTCCTGATCCAGAGGAAGAGGGGCCGCAGAATTTCACCCAGCACATCAGTAATGAAGGATATGGCTTATTTGTGAACGACTCCCATTTCAGACTCCAGGCAACTTCAGCCAGAAGGTCTAGCTCAACGATGGTCAACCTTGGCACTCTAGGTTTTCTTGGACTTCAATTCCCAGAAGCCCAAGCCAGCACTCAAGGCTTCTGGGAATTGAAGTTCAGGAACATCCGGAGCGCCAAGGTTGGCCATCACTAGTCGACCTCAACATACCCACAACAGGTCTGCTGCCACCTGAATGGACACAGCTAGACTCCTTCATTACAGTCCATGGACTCCTTGATGAGCAATAACGTCTACTACAGAAGGCAGAGGAAAGGACTCATCTCTTTGGCAGCTCAGTTGTTAAGAAGCTCGCCTTGTTAGCCGGAAGGCTGGCAAGTCGCCAGTTCAAGACCTGGGTACTACATGACCGACTGAGTGCCTGTCTCATGGGACATGAAAGGAGCCTCATTCGGGCATCGCCTGAGCGGAGTTCCTCCAACAAAAATCCTTTCAACCCAGAATAATTTCTGACAAAGAATAAGCATTGACTACTTGGGGATCCGTGAGTTACAATGGACAGGGATGGGCGAATTCAGCTCTGGAAAGCATCGTATCTACTACTGCGGACAAGAATATCTCAGAAGTAACGGAGTAGCCATAGTTGTGAATAAAAGAGTGAGAAAAGCAGTAACAGGATGTAATCTTTTTTTTAAAAAAATGACAGAATGATCTCAGTTTGGATCCAAGGCAAACCATTCAACATCACTGTGATCCAAATCTATGCACCAACCACTGGTGCAGATGAATCCACAGTTGAGGACCTACAACACCTCATAGAACAGACACCAAAAATGATGTCCGCATTATCATAGGAGATTGGAAAGCCAAAGTAGGAAATCAAAAAGTAAATGGAATAACAGGCAAGTTTGGTCTTGGCACACAGAATGAAGCAAGGCAAAGGCTAGTAGTGTTCTGCTAAGATAATGCACAGGTCATAGCATATACCCTCTTCCAGCAACACAAGAGGAGACTTTACACATGGACATCACCAGATGGCCAGCATTGAAACCAGATTGACTACATACTCTGCAGCCAAAGATGGAGAAGCTCCATACAATCAGCAAAAACGAGACCTGGAGCAGACGATGGCTCAGATCACAACCTACAGGCTTAGACTAAAGAAAATAGGGAGAACAATTAGGCCAGACAGGTATGACCTAGACAACATCCCTAAGGAATACACGGTGGAGGTGTGGAACAGCTTCAGTGGTTCGGACTTGATGGCAATGTATGGGTGTGAGAGCTGGACCATTAGGAAAGCGGAGCGCAGAAGACTAGACGCCTTTGAGATGTGGTGTTGGAGGAGAGTTTTGAGGGTTCCCTGGACAGCGAGGAGAACAAATAGAAGAAGTCTTCTTAGAAGAAGTCAACCCTGACTGCTCCTTGGAAGGTCAAATAGTTAAGATGAAGATGAAGTACTTTGGACATCAAATGAGAAGAGAGGATTCACTTGAGAAGGCCTTGATGCTGGGAAAGGTGGAGGGCAAAAGAAGAAGGTGGTGGCCAAAAATGAGATGGCTAGATGGTATCGCAGAGGCAATGGACACAGAGCTGGGCGGGTTGAGGAGGATGGTGGAGGATGGAGATGCCTGGCGGTCAATGGTCCATAGGGTCTCAAATGGTCGGAATCGACTGTGCAACTGAGCAACAACAACAACCAAACAAAATTATTATCATTATCATCATCTCCTGGGTGAAATCCCAGATCCAGAAGTCCTCTTAGGAAAGTAAAAGTGTACACTGTCTGCCATTGTCTCTGAGAAGGTTACAAGGAAGGAAACAAGGCACAATACCACTGCTTTACTCCTCTAGCGCTCCTCTCCGCACAAGGACTGACCTGGTGCAAGACCATTGGCTCCATGTTTCTTGGTAAGAAAGAGGGCAATTAAAAAAAAACCACGACTCACCTCGTCTCTGGATTGTAGCCCAATATGTAGAAAAAGGAATCCATCCGAGCTTTAAACTCCCTAGCCGCAAAGATGTCAGAGAAATGGGAAATGTTGCACTTCCCCCTGCAATGGAAAGGAACAAAAGGAAGTGGTGTTATTAATTAAGCTGGACTTGCCACATGGCCAGGTTAAAGGAAGACTCTTTTTGTCACATCACATTTTATTCCAGGGGTTCCCAACCTTTTCAATCCAGGGACCGGGTCACGTTCTCTCAGTCAGCTTCGAGGGCCGGATGGCCATTTTGCCCTGCCTGCACGACGAGAGTGCCCGTTTTGTCCCAACAGCTTCAAAGGGGGTGGCCATTTTGTTCTTGAATGCCCTTGGAAGGAGGGGGGGAGCATATGAAATGGCACCATGGGCTGGATCCGGGCTGCAGGCCTTAGGTTGGGAACCCCTGATTTATTCTCTGCTGCTGCAGCTACCAAATGGCGACAGAATTCATGAACAAACCAACGCAACATCATGCATTAATAGTGATTTCGGGCGTACCCTGGTAACGACAACCTTGTGCTTTCTCACGCTAGGTCAGGCAAAAGGAATTAGAGAAGAAACTCACCAATGGGTGCCTTCATTTTGGCAGTTTCGCGTCTGGCCTAGACACAGAAAAAGACGTGGTTTTTAAAATGAGGGGGGAAATCTGTTAATGAAACCCATACACTTTATTTTATGAAACTTGATTTTTAAAGGTTATTTTATCTTAAGACAACTAGGGACTATTTTCTGTTCCCTGACTATAGAGCAGATCGGGCAGTGATGGTGAACCTTTTAGAAACCAAGTGCCCAAACAGAGGGTCGGTGCAAACTCTGTGCTGGGGGGAGGGAGGAAGCGCTCCCATTGGGCTGCTGGGCAGAGGGGCAGGGAAAACTCTGTGCTGGGTGCCTACAGAGAGGGCTCCGAGTGCCACCTCTGGCATGCGTGCCATAGGTTCGCCACCACAGGGATAGGGCGCTGGTTTTGAAACTCCACCCAAATTCTTAAGTGGAGAACAAAAACCTCCCCAATTTCTACCCTGTGTGACTGCGGTGGCTTAGTGGTGAAGATGCTGAGCTTGATGTCTGGAAGGTCGGAAGGGCGAGCCTTGAGCGTTGCACTCCCGTCGTCTGTCCCAGCTTCTGCCAACCCAGCAGTTCAAAAGCAAGATTTTGCAAGTTGGTAAGTAGGTACCACTTCGGTGGGAAGGTAAACAGCATTCTGTGCATTCCGGCGTCTAGTCATGACTGCCACATGTCCACGGAAACATCTGCAGACACAGACAGCACTTGTTCTTTGGCTGTAAATGGAGAAGGGCACCAAACCCTAAAGTCAGATACAACTGGCTTTCGAGCCAGGGCGATCTTTACTTTCACATAGTCATAATCTTCTTCTCATGTTCGTTCAACAAAACCTTAGTTTTATCTAGGACAAAACTGAAAATGGCAATAACAGTTGATGTTGTTACTGGAGCATCAGTTTTCCTCCACTGACTATTGCTTGTCTGGCTTACAAAAGTCATTTTATGATATGCCTTTGTTTGAAAGCCAGTTGTGTGCAACTTTACACTGTTTACAGCCAAAGAGCCAGCATGGTCTACATCTGCAGATGTTCCCACGGTCATAATCTGTCTACTCTTATCCTTTTTCTAGACTCACACAAGAATGAGACTCAACAAGGGCACAACAAGGCTTCAACGTTGTCAAGAAAAATCACACACAAAAATCACACTCAAAGTCTGAGCTAAAGGTCCTTATTTCAGTGATGGCCAACCTTGGCACTTCAAGCCTAAATCAGCACTCCCTGTGGATCAGGGCTTCTGGGAATTGAAGTCCAAGAACACGTGAAGTGCCAAGGTTGGCCAACATTGAAATAGGACCTTTAGCTCAGACTTTGAGTGTGATTTTTGTGTGTGATTTTTCTTGACAACGTTGAAGCCTTGTTGTGCCCTTGTTGAGTCTTATTCTTGTGTGAGTCCATCACGGCCCTATTTCCTCGCCCTGTTCTTCCAATCCAGTCATGATCTTGTCGGTTTTCCTGTTGCTCTTTCCTCATGCCAACTTCAGACCCAGAAAGCTAATTTCCGCAAGAGCCAGTCTACTATTATGAAGCAGATTATAGCATGCGGGTAAAATTTCCCTGGCTTATCTTGAAAACAATGACAGCAGCGGCAGTCCTGTAATAAATCAAATGGTTTGCTTCTCTTCCCTACTGCAGAGGGTTGACTGCAAGGAAGCAGTTTCAGCAAAAATGGCTTTGAAATGTCTCCAGGAGTCCTTGCTTGAAATGCCACCCGAGCCGTCGTGACACACAAATATATCCGTTCATCTTCTGACACTATCCACACACAGGTTCCTTCAGCTCAAAAATGAGATGTCTGGTGCCCACACAACAGCAATAACAAAAGCGGAGGGGGTAAAGAAAGAGCCAAAGACTCAATTAAGGCTGATCACATATTGCAGTGATGGCCAACCTTGGCACTCCATGTATTCTTGCACTTCAATTCCCAGAAGCCCAAGTCAGCACTTCTGTTGATCACGGCTTCTGGGAGTTGAAGTCCAAGAACATCTAGAGTGCCAAGGTTGGCCATCACTGCCCTAGAAGATTGGGCATCACCCTGGTGACTTTAGTGACCCATCTCTTGAACGAAAAACATTGTTTTCCATCCTACTGTGGAAACCATCATCCTCGTCTACCTTACCTGCAGAGGATTAGAGCCATACTTCAACATGCCCAACGGGTTGCCCTAGTACAGTGATGGCCAACCTTGGCACCTCAGATGTTCTTGGACTGCAATTCCCAGAAGCCCGAGTCAGCACTCCTGCTGATCAGGGCTTCTGGGGATAGAAGTCCAAGAACATCTGGAGTGCCAAGGTTCGCCATCGCTGGCATATTGTATTAAAAAAACATGGACTGACAAACACAAAGCATCTAAAAGCATGCACAACCTTGTTAAGACTTTTCAAGCACAGAGGAAAGAGGGAGACTGAGATAAAATATAATGCAGAAGAATAAGGCTACTAGTCCTCATTATTTCTCATCTCATCTCATCTCATCTCAAGTTTAATTTCTATACCGCTTTACTCAGCCCCACGAGTGACTCCAAGCAGTTTCACAATAGAATAGTACAGTAATACAAAACAATATAACAATATGGGCAATGCACAAAATACAATAAGCATACAGTTGCAAATTACAAATTACAAAATTGCATATCAATACAAAATTAAATATGCCATAGTACCACAAACGTAATGGAGCAAAGGCTCAATGTGCTCAGTATCAGCAGCGTCTGACAGCAACAAGGTCCCTCCGGCCGTGGGGTGCCGTCGCAGGAGCAAATTTCTAGAGCACATTATAAACCTTTTGCCATCGCATGTTCAACACACATTCTGTTCTAACAAACATATAAGGGTCTCCAATCCTATGCAATGCTTGTTTTGAATGGGGATTTTCGAATAGGCAGGGTGGGCTGATTTAAATTATGATTTAAATCACTGCTCAGAAACAAGAAATGCCCTCCCACATTTTGGGAAAGTCTTCCTGTTACCATGTAAGTCCCAACCTTTTCATGCCGTGGGCCAGGTCATGCTCCCTCGAGGGCCGGATGCCCATTTTGCCCTGCCTGCACGATGGGGGTGGCCATTTTGTCCCAACAGCTTCAAAGGGAAGGCCATTTTGTTTCTCAAATTGGGGGGGGGGCACATGAAATGGTCACACAGGCCTTAGGGTGGGAACCCGTGATAGAAGTCATTGAAAGCAAAGCCTCGCACTGCAAGGAGACTCACAGGAGACAAATGGCAAAGGAGCCGAGCAAGCTGTTTACCTTCCCACCAAAGTGGTGCCTATTTATCTATTCGCAATTTCTTGCTTTCGAA
Organism: Bradypodion ventrale; assembly: GCA_035047345.1. Classification (NCBI taxonomy): domain Eukaryota; kingdom Metazoa; phylum Chordata; class Lepidosauria; order Squamata; family Chamaeleonidae; genus Bradypodion; species Bradypodion ventrale. The sequence goes on along the minus strand of JAWDJE010000017.1, from coordinate 3,439,290 downwards.
CTGCTCGGTTGGCAGGAACTGGGACAGAGACGGGAGCTCACCCCGTCACGCAGTACTTGGGTCTCGAATGGCCGACCTTCCGGGCGTCAAGTTTAGCGTCTTAACCACTAAGCCACCGCAGACACTTCGAGGCAGATTTAATTGGAAGGATGCTTCCTTGCCCTAAATTCTTTAGCCCCCGCATGGATCAAAATCAACACTGAGACCGGGGAACGGAAATCAGCTAGTAGGAAGAAGGGAGGATGTGGCATTGAAGTAACATATGTGCATTGATTGCTGCATGGCTGACAATGATCCGGACATCGTTGTCCATGTGCATTGATTGCTGCATGGCTGACAATGATCCGGACATCGTTGTCTGAAGCAGTGTAAGTCCTAGGGTTCTTTTCAAAGGCCGTCAGTCCCACTTGAACGCCGTTACTATAAATTAGTCTGCTTTTTAATAGGGTTTCAAAGATCATGGCCACTGAAGATTTTTTTTAAAGCTTTCCATCTTTCAGTCCACTTTCCTTTCTGCTTTGTTCAAATTTACTTTTGGCCTACAGACGCTTAACCCAAGCACTGAAATTTAAATCCGTGAATGAAGACTCAAGAAAATCTCAACCCAACCATCTCTCCAAATAAAGTCTGTTTCCACTTTTTAGAAAAGGATCTATAGACATGAAGGCTCACAGCCCTTGACAATTCTGCAGGGGCTGCTTCCAAACTGAAATGCAAACTACACACCTGACGGTATTGTATCACAATGTTTATCAAAGAACATATATATGCCGTTATCTTCCTAAAGTTCTTATGGAAAAGTTAACATATGATCTTCAAGAAGGGTTCGATGGACAAGAATATTTTTATAGAGAATTGGGGACAACTTGATTATGTATTACTAAAATGAAAGGGTTGCGCAGCTTTGCAAGAAAACAATGACATTTCAGAAGGGGAAGGAGACCCCATAAAGGAGAAAAATTGGATTACACGGCATCTTACCTGAGAGCAGCAGCATGATAGGTGTCAACGTAATCCGAAATAAAAAGCTCTCGGTTCTTGATAACTGGGTCTGTAATAACCAGCTCACGCCCAGAATCTACAGAAAGAAAGAAGGGTGGAGGGGTGTGTGTGAATCATGTGCTATGCTAGATTCAATGCCCAAGGACTTGAGCGTAAGGCGGATAACATAGCACAGTGCTTCCTGTTACTTTGGCCCCGCAGGCATTTTGGACTTCCAAGCCAACGTCAAAGGATTTTGGGAACTGAAGTCAACCACATCTGGAGGGCACAGCGAGCGATGGGAACGGCCACCGCCTGGGCCCTTGGAGAACGGCTCCAAGACAGGCTACTGGGATGGATAAGAAACCAGTTTGGCTACAACAAAGCCAACGGATTAAATCAATAAAAGTTAAAAAAAAATTAAAAAAATCTTGTCCGAAGCACACAAAGGTGCTTTCTTGGTTGAAAGGATTTTTGCTGGAGGAACTCCGCTCAGGGGACGCCCCGAACGAGGCTCCGTCCATGTCCCCCAAGATCTTTTCCCACCAAAGTGGTCCCTATTTATCAACTTGCAATTTCTTGCTTTCAAACGGCTAGGTTGGCAAGAGCTGGGACAGAGATGGGTGCTCAAACCGCCATGCAGTACTTGGGCCTCAAACTGCCGACTTCCCGACCTTTCAGCTAACAAGGCGAGCTTCTTAACCACCGATTCTCTCTCTTTCTCCCTCCCTCCAATATGCTCGCAAAGACTAACACAGTGACTTCTTTCCAAACATTTGTGTAACTGTATTACTGGAGCATTCTTGTCAATGCTAAAATCTTCCAGTTTCCACTTGCAACTGGTTTGCTTGTTTGTGGAGATCTGTGGAACTTTTGTCCTGGGGAACACTGTAGTCCCAACTATAGACACCCATAGATGTAACTGAAAATTCATTCCTTTACTTAAATACAAGAAAAGATTGTATTGCTGATTATATTGTGTATATTGTTTATTGACCATGTGAGCCACCCAGAGTCAGGTTCCCTGATTGGGCGGCATACAAGTGCAAAATTAAATTAAATTAAAAAGTGTTTCCCTATGTTATCCCCCGAATCCCAACTTTTCCTCTGTAGGAAGAAATAGATTTTTTTTTAACCCATGCCATGGTCTGGGGGTGGGCGCACCCTCTAAACTAGTTGGGCACAGTCTTTAACCTGGTGAACTAGAAACCAAGCACAAGTTGTTCCGAGCTTTCCAAAGAAATAATGGGATATCAGTGTAATGAGCAACGGGTAGGAATACGCTTCCGGCGCATAGCGTACCGTTTTCGTTGTGACGGTCTTGAACTAAATGCTGATAGACAGAATCGGGGACTTCAGACTGGCGGTAGTACCACTTGACGTTCATGAGGAGGTGGTCCCGTTTGCTCTGAAACAACAACAGGAAAGGAAGCGACAAAGAATGGAATTATAGAGACCCAGCCTCATAATAGCATGCCAAGACATTCTCTAATAAAGATGCGGAAATGAACTACAATTTCTCCTCCAGTGGTGCATAGAAATTACAGGCTGGTGCTGCCAAACCTCAAAGCAGCGCAGTATTTTTCTGGCTAAAAATAAGGCAGTTTCGCATACAAACAAGGCTTCGGAAACCTGTCCAGGTAAGCAAAGAAGCTCCCCCCACCCTTTTCCTTTCTCTCTTAGGCCCGCACATACCCATCACACATAATAACGTCGACTACCCTGAGTTAAGGTAAAGGAGAATTTAACATGCTCTCTTTACTTGCCATTTTTGTTTAAATCAGTGTTTCCCAACCTTTGGTCCTTGGTGTTCAAACCCCCAAAGCATCGATCAGCCAATGTGCTGAGTTAGGCTTCTGGGAATTGAAGTCCAAGAACCAAAAGTCGGGAAACGCTGGTTTAAATGCTATTTGATCAAACCATTTTGTTTCTGTACGAGGGAAGCGGCTTGAAAAACAATTCAAGTCCGATAGGATTCAACACACAGTTTTGACTTCTGGGGGCATTTTTACTGTTTGCCCTTTACATACAAAGCAAACAAGCAAAACTCTCCAAAACGTGCAGTGAAAGAATGCTGGTTCAATCAAAAATGGAATAACTTTTTTTCCTTTTCTGACTATTATTCAGCAGGTTACAAACCAAAATACTTGTTAGAATCTGTATTTGCAAGGGTTGCCTGTTGTTTTTCAGCAAGGGGTCTCAACACCCTGAGATACCTTTTATCATTGCGGACAAGATCTGCAGCATTTTTCACATCTTTGGTCATAGGGATATCCGAAGTTCACCTTAAGTGGCAATAGTCACACCACCTCGGTTACATAGACCACTTTCAAGAAATGAGTAGCTGTGTAGAACCAGACATGTGGTCAACTTGAGAACATGGAACTAATCGGTCGCGCTTGAGTAATTGACGTCCAATTCCCAGAAACCTAAGTCAGTCCATCAGTGCTTTGGGGAATTGACGTAGGCTTCTGGAAATTGAAGTCTAAAAACCAAAAGGTTGGGAATCACGGCTCTTGAGAATGCTTATAAGGAGTACAGGCAATGCTTTACATCAGTTCATCGTGGTTAGCGGTCAACCTTTAGTTAACAATGTCTATTCTTCCATGGTTATAATGTTCTTCTTGCATCAACCTCAGCAGCATGTTAATTGGAGGACGGGGAACTGAATGAGTTCCCGAATAGAGGAAAGCAACCGAGATGTCGGGGCCTGAAGTGAGGCAAGTGTAGAACATCAAAATATCCAGCCGGTGGCAGCATTGCGTCAAGGGAAAATATCTATGACAGACTGGCTCTGACAGCCTTCCTTGAAATACAGTATTTAGCACCCAGACTAGGGTGAAAGCGAGATATTGTGCATTGCACATACTTTTAACTTCAAAAAAACAGGAGGAGGGGGTCAAAGCAAACTCTTGGGAGAGAGGCCATAGCTCCATGTCAAAGCACTCTGTGGGTACATCTTTCAAAAGCAGTTTGGCAAGAGTGTGAAACCAGGATGAGGGACATGGTTACGAAATTTCACAGATCTCTTCAGGCCGGTCAGTCGGATGGATCCCAGGCTGAATGAGCCACACAGGCTGCATTGAGGTCAAGAGGAGTAGGAATGGAAGAAATAAATAAAATATAGCGCACCAAAGATCCCAAGTTCTGTTATGGGAACCTGTGCCTCAAAACCTCCGCCCTCCCTGTTCGCTAATCCTGAATTTCACACAAAGCACCCACAACTTCCAAGATAACTACACAGTGCAACCCTACCAATTCAAAAATGCACCCTACGTTTCCAGTGTTCTCACCTTAACTATGGAAATCTTCAGAAAAGATTTGATGGGAGAAAGCACATTTTCCCATTAAGTGATGCATGTGTCTGTACTAAGTGCATCTATGCGCACTCATACTTTTATTTTCCCTTTTTTATCCCATCTTTCCTTCAAGGAGCACAGGCTAACGTCCATACCACCTCCACCAGCACTTCACCCTGAGTAATAATAATTTCGTGCCAGAAATTATGCCGGGTTGAAAGGATTTTTGCTGGAGAAGCTCCGCTCAGGGAACGCCCAAATGAGGCTCCTTTCATGTCCCCAAAAGCTGGGACAGAGACGGGCACTCAATCCGTCATGCTCAATCCGTCATGCAGCACCCAGGTCTCGAACTGTGGGCTTGCCAGCCTTCCAGATAACAAGGCGAGCTTCTTAACCACTGAGCAATCGGCAGACCAGTAAATGAGCTGGGTTCTGTCTCTCTGCCCACAGCCACACGATGTATTGTTGTGAGATTGACAAATGAAATGTTGGAAATGTAACATTTGCACATTTATGCTCGGCAGAGCCTCGGATAAAATCGTGCAGTTTACAGATAGAAAAATATATATGCTTGCCACTGCAAATCTCATGTTTGATGTGAAGCCCAGCTCTGACTGTTCCCCACCTGCCTGCTCTCAGCGTGCCCATCTTACTTCCTTACATCATTTCCGAAAACAAAACAGACTGGCAGCAGAAGCAAGACAAAAACAGCTGGAGTTCACGGGCCTGCGATAAGATTAGAACTACCCTCTGGGGAGAAGAGAAGGAGGGTTCCCTTTCCTTTCAAGCCTTCTTACCGGGAGGTTCGTTTTTTCAGCTGTGCATTTATTGAATCAGAAGACAGGACGCTTTGGTGCCTGTGGCAGACCAAATGGCGAAAAACACAAGCAGGCACAATCTCCGTGCACCTCCAACTATATACCTGCGATGCTTATTTCTACCTGCTGGGTTTTCCTCCACAGGCTCACGGCTGGCTCTCCTTTTGCCAAGCTTTTCATTTGCCCCTGCATTTTGCAGCTGGGGTTTCTGCTACAGATGTGTCCATCACGACGTGGGAAGGCGAAAGGGGATCTGGGTTGTTGCAAATCCCACAACCAGTACCCCACCCCATGACAGCAAGATCAGGAGAGAAGTAGCAGTGGACGCCGAGAGAACTAAGCAAGAGAATGACCCTCCATGAAAGCAAGATCAGGAAAGAAGTAGCAGTGGACGCCGAGAGAACTAAGCAAGAGAATGACCCTCCATAGCAGCAAGAGAAGTAGAGAAGTAGCAGTAGATGCTGAGAGAACTAAGCAAGAGAATGACCCTCCATGAAAGCAAGATCAGGAGAGAAGTAGCAGTGGACGCCGAGAGAACTAAGCAAGAGAATGACCCTCCATAGCAGCAAGAGAAGTAGCAGTAGATGCTGAGAGAACTAAGCAAGAGAATGACTGTCCATGACAGCAAGATCAGGAGAGAAGTAGCAGTGAACGCCGAAAGAACTAGGCAAGAGAATGACTGTCCATGACAGCAAGATCAGGAGAGGAGTAGCAGTGGTCGCCGAGAGAACTAAGCAAGAGAATGACTGTCCATGACAGTAAGATCAGGAGCGAAGTAGCAGTGAACGCCGAGAGAATAAAGCAAGAGAATGACCCTCCATAGCAGCAAGAGAAGTAGAGAAGTAGCAGTGGAGGCCGAGGGAACTAAGCAAGACAATGACCTTCCTTGGCAGCAAGATCAGGAGAGAAGTAGCAGTGGACGCCGAGAGAACTAAGCAAGAGAATGACCCTCCATGAAAGCAAGATCAGGAGAGAAGTAGCAGTGGATGCTGAGAGAACTAAGCAAGAGAATGACCCTCAACACCCTTTGAAAGGATATGAGCCTCAAGTCCACCAGCTCAGATCCAGGAAGACCGTGACCTGGCCCCTGGCTTGAAAAGGTTGGGAACCCCAGTTTTAATATGTTGCATATTTAATATGTTGCCAATATCTCTGCAGAAGAAGTAGGGAGTAGGGAGAAACCATTTGACCTCACAATCTGCAAGGAACAGCAGCTAAAAATTTATATATACACACACACACCCCAGTCTCAAAAATTGAGAGCTCAGCATTTGTTCCACTCTTCTACCCCAACCCAGCATAAGGTGGTGTTTAAAAACCTGAGCCACACAGAACAGCAGCAAACAAAAATCAGCAACTCTTTTGCTGTTTACAACAGAAGCACAAAATCGCCAGCTACATTTAAATCCCTCGACAGATGATGCAACGGGGGGGGGGGGGGGGGGAATGTGCTGACACCTTAATTTGCCACAATCTGCTCTGGGCTGATATCGGAAAGCATTCCTCTTGCAAATCACAAGCTCCCCTTTTAAGGTATCATGTCCCCGTGATTGCTTCTTTTGTGTCCAATTAATTTAAAAGGCTTAACGATGAAAATCAGGTTGAGCTTCTTTCTTTCTCCAGCACAGCAATATGCCTCGGATTGCATGCGTGCGGAAATCAGATCTCTCCTGAAAATACGAAACTAAAGCAATATATGTGGATTTTCAGAACGATGACTTATGAGGCTAGGCAAGATCAAAAAGGATTGGAGTCTAGACACCTGCCGCAAAAACAAGCACACATGCATGCATCTAAAACATGTAAACAAGGGGCATAAAACATCTCCCCCACCATTTTTCTGCTGAGATATAGTGGAGCTTGGTCGCCCTTGCTCGAATGCCAGTCGTATCCAACTCTAGGGTTCAGTGCTCATCTGTTTACAGCCACAGAGCCAGCGCTCTGTGTCCGCAGACCTTTCTGTGGTCACGTGGCAGCCATGGCTAGATGCTGGGGTGCATGGAATGTTGTTACCTTTTCTGTCAAAGAGGTACCTGTTTATCTACTTGCAATTCCTTTGCTTTTGAACTGCTAGGTTGGCAGGAGCTAGGACAGATAACAGGCACTCACTCAGTCATGCAGCACTTGGGTCTCTAATTGCTGACTTGCTGACTTGTCTTAACCACTAAGCCACTGTGGCCCCAGCCCCAGAAATACCATGGTTTCATATAGGCCACTTTCCCCAAAATACTGTATGGCCACCGTGGCAGAGGTTGGTGTAAAGCCCTGCACGAGTCATGTGGGAGAAGGCAGAAAGGTTTGACAATCAGTAGCTATGGCTATGCCAGACGACTGGCGTTGCAGTTCAAGCAACTGGGACCAGATCTGAGTCCAAATTCAAGGCCACCATGAACCATAAAAACCCACCCAACGCAGAGGTTTGAATATTAGCCAGGGGTTTCTGGGCCATTGTCACATTTGTCACACAGACAAATATGCCGCTATATATATTTTATTTTACCCCTTCTCAAACTTCCCTGTAAAATTCTCTTTCGCAAGATGTCTCAATGCGCGCACACAGTGACACAACAGGTTAAACTCATTAGCAAATGTTCGATTAGCAAATGTTGCTGGGAGCAAGACGTTTCGTGTCCCACTATTTACGAAAGAAAAGGGGGACATTTAGAGCTAACCCGAATGACAACCAGGGATCACCTGCTCCTGCCAGCTGCAGGAAGCTGTAGTGATTTGCATACTTATCTGTCATGTTGATTAATCGCTCTATGCCTCTGTATCTGGTGTATATAAATGGCGTCTCACTCCTATGTCTGATGAAGGGGACTTGATCCACGAAAGTTCACATTAAAAATATAGAAGTTAGTCTTTAATGTGCCGCAGTGTGTGTGTGTGTGTGTGTGTGTGTGTGACCCACAGTGCCAAACAGCCTGATCTATCTTCTCTGTTGGCGCTTCCTGGTATGGTGGAGGCGGGGGGGGGGGCCACATGAAATGGTGCCATGGGCCGCATCTGGCCCACAGGCCGCAGGTTGAGAATCCCTAATATAAACAAATGAAATTCTAGCACACCACACCCTCCTCAAACCATGTGGCGCTGCTACGGCACATCCAATTAAACCACCGTTCTGCCGCCGCTGCCTCTTTCGGCTCCCGTCCTCTTAACCAGAACCAACACATAGGCCTGCAACCTCTAAACCTGTTAGTGTTATCTAATGACTCTTCCATCGACAAGAGCTTTTCTAATAGAAACAGGGCCACCGATGCCTTATCTCCCGCGCACAAGCCAGGCCTCAAAGAACCGCCAGCTTGATTGAGCGGCCGTAATGGAAGGCAGGAAATGAGAAGGCTTGGTTAAGCCGCGGATAATCGATCACTGTATTCAGTGAAGTATGAGCCCGAGCCCGGGAACAGAAAGCCGGCTCGGGCTAGCCGATATTGCTGCTTCCAGTACACGGTCCCATTTCTGTGGATCTACGCGGGGGAGAAAGAATAATTTATCGACCAAGCAATGTGGGATATTCGTCTCTCTTCCCCCTCCCAGCTAATGTGTCTCACTTTTGACATCCGTAATTCTTTACAGAAGATCTTGCGCACAGATCCTTTCCCTGTCTGCTTTTTTCTTCTCTCTCGCCCTATGGAAATTTAATGTCGGGTGGTGGTAGAAATTTATTTTAGAAATCCATGAACCTATAAATCGGGGGTTCCCAACCTTTTCAAGCCGGGGGACGGGTCACGCTCTCAATCAGCTCACATTTTGCTGTGCCTGCATGATAAGAGTGGCCATTTTGTCCCAAGAGCTTCAAAGGGGCAGCCATTTTGTTTCTCGAATGCCCTTGGAGGAGGGGGGGGGACATGTAATGGTGCCGTGGATTGAATCTGGCCCACGGGCCTTAGGTTGGGAACCCCTGCTGTAAATTCACAGCATACCACTACTTGTCAGTTGGGGTTTTCATAAGCTGTGAGCCATAAGCATCAATATTATAACAAAGGAGGGCTTGAATTATCTCGCATTGCATGTAATGAATCTCTATCTCATATATGTTTCACCTTTTAAGTTGCACGACTGAACTGAATGAACATTTGCACGATATTCTAATTTTCCGAGGTTCACCTGTATAAAGATGAACTCAATGGGTGGTGGTTGAGTGTGACCACGCATGTTCTCACCTCTAAGGGCGAAAGGTGCGAGACCAGCACTTCAACCGCACACAGAAGCAGCCTTCCTCGTTGCTTAAAATAAGAATGATTTACGTTCTCTCTATCTTTTCTATTTCACCTCTGCTTAAATGAAAATGCTGAAAATGTCCCTGCAGCTGATGAAATGAAAACGGACTCTTTCCGAAGCAAACAGCTGTGGGGGCTTTGGATGCCCGAAGAGAAGCACATTTCATCCTGGCGGAGGGGGAAAGATCACACACGTCCACGCAGGTGCGCTAACAATAATAAAAGAAAGATGATCAAGCTGTCTCACAAAAGGTCACAGGCCACTGCTTAGGCGCACTTATTTATTCCCACTGAAGCATCTTTCTGCTCTGTTTCCTCTTTATGTTCCCCGGATTTCACTCCGTCGCACCTGATGTCGGAGAAGTGAAGCACAAGCAGAAAGCGCACGACAGCACCAGACAGGCAAGAGCCAAGCTTTTTGGTGATTTAAAAAGAAGAAGAAAAGCGACGTGGTCCAGGTACACAACGTTGGAAAGAAGAAGGGGTGATGACACCTTGATTCTTCTGCTGCTGTATCTGAATCCGAATATTGGCGATCATCATGGCAATCAGCTATGAAGACTGTCCTGAGAATATAATGCAGTGGCCTTTCATCTGCCTTCCGCATTGCAGCATGACACGCATAGTACCACAGATCCAGTTCCACAAGTCATTTTCTGGTCCTGAGCCCTTGGGGCACACAAAGTCCTCATCATCATCCCCAGGAAAGATGAAGCTGCTGCTCTCCATCAAGAGGGAGCCAAGTGGAATTTAATCTGGTCAGGTAAAGGTCACCCTTGCTCGAAAGCCAGTTGTATCCGACTCCAGGGTTCAGTGCTCATCTCTGTATCTTATAGCCAAAGAGCCAGCTCTGTCTGATGTTTTTGTGGACATGTTGCAGGCATGACTTGACACCCGAGTGCATGGAACGCACCAAAGGGGTTACCTATTTATCTACTTGCAATGTTTTGCTTTCAAATGACTAGGTTGCCAGGAGCTGGGGCAGAGACGGGCGCTCACTCCATCAAGCAGTACCCAGGAACCAAACTCTCACCTTCCACCCAGCCAACTCAGTGTCTGAACCACTTGAGCCACCGCAATGCCTAGACACTAAAAATGAAGAATATGACCTAAGCTTTCCTACCCAGACTGGTTACTACAGAACTGAAACCCATGTACCACCTCTCTATCGGTAGCCCCCATTTTGGAAACTGTTGTGAACATGGCAATTTGCCATGGGTTTGGGAACTTTTGATAGTTCTTCTGTACCCTTTCCCAGCTCTGTAAAGCTCAGGAGGATGAACATTGATGTGGAGTCCAAAGCTTATGTCTGTGCTCTTCTTTCCCAGCGGCCTGGCTAAAGCTATCGCCTGCATTTCTCTTTAATTTGACAGGTGTTTTGCTACGACGCTAAGAAGGAAGAAAAGTCAATTTTAAAATCCCCCGTAAGCTTCTTTGGGTGGACCAGGCCACCAGTTTACCAGCAAAGGCAGCTGTTTTGTATGAGACGGACATACGGGCCCCCACGTTAGCATGTAGGACAGGGAAAGACTTTCCTCTGAAACCCCATCTCTGTTTGCAGCCAAAGAGCCAGGGCGGTCTGAGTTTGCAGACATTTCCGTGGACATGTGGCAGCAGGCATGACTAGACAGGGAACCCGGTTTACCTTCAGTTCTCACCAAAAGTGGTACCTATCGATCTCCTTGCAATTTCTTGCTTTCAAACTGCTAGGTTGGCAGGAGCAGGGGCAGACGACGGAAGCTCACGCCGTCGTGCAGCACTCAGGTCTTGAACTGCCAACCTTCTGATAGTGAAGTTCAGCATCTTAACCGCTAAAGCCACCGCAGTCGGGTTCCAGCCATCCTCCACAGGGAAAGTCAGGTACTTAAACCTGTTTTCCACATTAGCTGACCAGATATTTCTTTGGGGAATTTTCTCTGCGGGACATGAGATAATAGGTCTCTTTCAATGCCACATCTCAAAACTGGGATCGACAGCTATACTGCCTTTGACTATGGAGGTGTTACTTAGCCTTTCTTTTGTCTTAGAAGCCAATGAGCATGGATTTCATTAACTGACCCTTACACACCAGTATAACTAGAGCAGGGGTTCCCAACCTTTTCAAGCAGGGGGCCGGGCCATGCTCTCACAGTCAGAGTCAAGGGCTGGATGGCCATTTTGCCCTGCCCGCACGATGAGGGTGGCCATTTTGTCCCAATAGCTTCAAAGGGGCAGCTATTTGTTTCTCAAATGCCCTTGGAGGGGTCTGGGCAGCATGGTACCTAATTTTGTCCTGAAAACCCAGGAAAACAGATCGACCCGAGTATAAGCCGAGGTGAGAAATGCAGCACCTGCTAGTAAGTTTCAATAACCAAAATTCATGAAAATATGGTAAAAATTAATTAAATTGTTGGCGTGTCTCAATCCGCCATGGTCTTGGGACCCTTGTGATCATTGGCCCGAGTATAAGCCATGTCGCTTTTTCGGGGCTCATTTTTGAGGCTAAAAAAACTTGGCTTATACTCGAGTATCTACGGTACACCAGAAAGAAAAGTTTCTTCCCATCATGCATAACTGCATAAGCATCTCTTTATAAATGAAAAAGCTTATCAGATGCTTGGGAACCACTGACACAGGCAAAGGGTTGGAAAAAGCTATTTTAAAGAACCCTGTTACCCTTCTAGGGTATTTAAAGCCATTTCACACTGCACAGCTGATCTTCAGAATTTCTCTCCTCATGCGCAATTAAAGAGCAACTGCGAGAAACAGTTTTTCAGCCACCTGGTGTGTCAGGCATTTGCAAAATGTATGCTTATGTAAATAGTGTGTGTACTGTACACACAAGACACACACACACACACACAGAGCAAGGAAACTCTCTATAGCGTCTACTACGAAAGATGGAGAAAGGTTATGCTACACATGGTATAGACCAGTGATGGCAAACCTTGGCACTCTAGCTGTTCTTGGGACTTCAATTCCCAGAAGTCCAAGTCCCTGTGAATCCACACGAATGGGTTTACTGCGCGATTCACAAGGACTTGGACTTCTGGGTATTGAAGTTCCAAGAATATATTGGAGTGCCAAGGTTCGCCACCACTGGTATAGCCCCAAAGAGTGGTGTTTGGACTCACCCGACGTAGTGACGTCCATCGACTTGAATGACTGTTTAAAAGCAAACACGTCACACTCTTATGTTTGACAAAGTGGACTGGATCCAGTCTTCATCTTCTGTGTCTTTTGGTAAACCTTTTTGTGAATTCATTCTGCAGTTCCCTTTTGCCTGACCTAGTGTGAAAAAGATTAGGTGGCGACACAAGGCTGGCGTTACCAGGGCACGCCCGGTTGTGGTTCCAAAATACCACAATCTTTGAGGAGGGCTCTTTCTGTGTATCTTGACTTGAGCCATGAAAGCTAACATCGGTTGACCGTTACTAACAGCATCGTCCTCCTCTTCATCACCACCACCACCACCACCACCACCACCATCATCATCCCTTCCCTGATTAGTATTTCTAATCAGAGTACGCAGCCCCTTATAAACCAAGCACACGCGCTGTTAGGCGCAATAACCAAACCAGTTACCTACACGACAAATGATATTACAAATGCATTTCGCCAAACACTGAGTATGTGTCCTGGTAATTAAATTCCATTAAGGATTCTGAATTGCATGCTCAGAGGAAGGCGAGGTCTGAGTGAAGACGGAGCCCACCCCATCCCACTCCTTCCCAAATTCCCCACATCGAGAGAGAGCGTGCTCCTGACATTTGCCATGAAATATCATTTCCGGCTGTTCAGGTCACCTCTAATTGCTGAGCGCCACCAGCCGCCGCCTCAATGGCTAACATTAAAACAGACAGCATGCAACAGTCGAGGGGCTCTGAAGCCATGGCTGGCGGGTTAAATGGATTCCTCACCTTTTTAAATATCATCAAGGAGGGAGGCGGGGAAGGAAGATCCCTCAAAGAGCCTCGCTCAGGGATGCTTTTTAACACGCTAAGAGACCAAGTGGCTTCAGATGTGCTTGGCCACACGCCCCTTTGCCAAGCCCGTCGTGGCTGGCAAGGACGGGAGTCGCTATGTAACCCATCTAAAGCATGGGTGCGCAAACTATGGCCCATGGGTAGAATCCAGCCCCCCACCCACCCACCAATTCATCAAGCCCGTGCCGCCCTTGTCGCTCCCAGAAGCGGAAGGAACCTTCGTTTATTGGGTTAAATCAGGGGCAATTAAGATTTTCCAGAACAAATATTTTTATTAATGCATTTTTGTTTAATATATCTTTATTAGTAGTATCCAACTCTAGGGTTCAGTGCTCATCTTCGTTTAAAGCCAAAGGGCCAGCAATATCTAAATCGGCAGACGTTTCCATAGTCATGTGGCAGGCATGACTAAACACTGGATTGTGCTAGCACGGAAATAATGATATTGGAAAAAAAATATGATGGCAGAAACTCTAATTTGCCTATCAGGCCCGAAGGGAAGAACGCTATTACTCATGCTTCAGAGTGCTGGCATATTTCTCGCTCGCACAGCATTTTGGATGAAAATCCAGAAGTCGAGTCCACCAGACAACTTGGCAAGCATTTTCCTGCCTTTGTGGTGAATCTTTTGATTGCAGCCTTGACGCCAAGGTCAGCAGTTCAAGACCCGAGTGCTGCACGACAGAGTGAGCACACGTCGGCTGTCCTGGGCTCCTGCCAACCTAACAGTTTGAAATTGCAAGAAATTGCAAATAGATAAATAGGTGCCACTTCGGCGGGAAAGGTAACAGTGTTCTGTGCACTCCGGCGCCTAGCCCTGGCTAGCCACATGACCACAAAGATAACGCTGGCTCTTTGGCTGTAAACGGAGATAAGCGCTGAACCCTAGAGTCGGATAGGACTGGCTTTCAAGCAAGAGCAACATTTAGGAAAGTGACTAAGTGTGATCTGGAATAAACCCAATAGCAACTCAGAAGGGGCTGCTGTGGCTCGGTGGTTAAGAAGCTCGCCTGGTTAGCTGGAAGGCCTCCAAGTCTGCAGTTCGAAACCCGGGTACTGCATGATGGATTGAGCACCCGTCTCTCTCTCTCCCAGCTCCTGCCAACCTAGTAGATCGAAAGCAAGAAATTGCAAGTAGATAAATAGGGACCACTTTGATGGAAAAAAGATCTTGGGGACATGAAAGGAGCCTCATTCGGGGCGTCCCCCTGGGCGGTGTTTCTCCAGCAAAAATCCTTCCAACCCATAATAATTTCTGGCACTGAATTATTATTATAGCATCTCAGAGTGCCCGAAAACCAGTGTGCTATTAAGAATTCAGGTACAGTAGACCCTCACATAACGACGTTGCTTGGCTATAGCGTCGTTGTGCGGTTTTCAATGGCAGTGCGCCATCTAGTGGCAAAAAACTGTCATTATCTGCACCACGACGCTAAAAAAACTGTCGTTAATCCGCACAATGGTTTTTCGTCGTTGTGCGGATAGTCATGTGGAGAGTAAGCGGAAATAACGCTATTCAAATGTGTCGTTAATCGAGGGTCCACTGTATGCATTATTGGGACAAATGTAGCAGATATTGATGCGTTTTTTTGGGGGAAATTAACACAGGGAAAAGAAAAACCCCAAATCCACGTTTGAACTTCTCTGTCCCAATTTGTTTTGCTTTCCTCGCCAGCATTGGAGCGGTTGTGTGAGTAGAAACAACAGGTTGTGTGGTCGCACCTTGCCTCATCAGAGGTGAAGATTATGCACTAGGCATAATTACACAGCGCATTAGGATACACAGCCAAACGGGGAGTGGGGAAAGAGAGAGAGAGAGCGCGCACGGGCACTCTCAAACACCTGCGGTATCCAGATGAAAGATTTATGATGATATTTTACCACATGCTGATGGAATTTTGCACTTCAGAGTGTGAAATCTTTCCACTCAGGGGGCCAGCCTGTTTCTGCAACTCCAAAAAAAGCTTAAGATTAGAAGGCAACAAAAGCAGTTTGGAGCGCAAAGAAACGGCACAGACGGTAACCTGGAAATCAGCACACCTTCTCCAGAAGGCTTTCAGGCAACCCATGTCACCCAGCGTAATAGCAGACGCTCCGTTACAGTCGATCTAGGTTTTAATGGTGCTCTTTGATCGCTAATGCGGCACAGGGGAGCCGGGGGTTTGCTCAGGACTACTTCGGTAATACAAATGTGTAAAGCTTTGCCGTACGTGGGAAGCCAGGGTTATAAAGGACTTGGAGGAAGGAATGGAGTCAAATCCTTGGGAACCAAGATGCCAATTAAAAGGATGGGTGAACTCCAATGCGCCAAGAGTTACCAGTCTGCTGTGGGTTATGTTTCAGACCTTCGCTTCTAGATCGGTCAGTAGTCTAGAACAAGCCGGGGGCCAGGTCATGCTCTCTCAGTCAGCTTCGAGGGCCGGACGACCATTTTGTCCTGCCTTCACGATGGGGGTGGCCATTTTGTTTCTCAAATGCCCTTGGAGGGATGGAGGGGCCACATGAAATGGCACCATGGGCCGGATCTGGCCCACAGGCCATAGGTTGGGAACCCCTAGTCTAGAAGTATACATAGGTTGGCTCGCCTTAAGGGAAGGGACAAATGCTTTTCCTGAAGTCTTCTTGGGTTGCTATAAGCCACAACTAATAACAGAACTACTGTGAACTAAGCCACAAAGAGGTGAATGATGTTCAAGAAGCAGGTTAGCCAAGGAGTTATGTTGTGAACGTGGAAGGCACTAGGACACTCCATTACCCATCAGCAAGAACCAAGAGAGGGAAGATGGGAAACAACCTCTATTGTTTACACCAGTGTTTCCCAATCTTTGGTTTTTGGACTTCAATTCCCAGTGGTCTATCAGTATTCTGCAGAACATAGTTTGCATTATATTTAGTTTTGCTTATTTGCTGGTTTACCTTCTCACCAAAGTGGTACCTATTTATATACATGCAGGGGGCTGGAGTGGCTAAGTGGTTAAGAAGCTCGCCTTCTTAGCTGGAAGGTTGGCAAGTCAGCAGTTCGATACCCGGGTACTGCATGACAGATTGAGCGCCCGTCTCGGTCCCAGTTCTTGGGGACATGAAAGGAGCCTCATTTGGGCGTCCCCTGAGAGGAGTTTCTCAAGCAAAAATCCTTTCAACTCAGAATAATTTCTGACACATAATAATAATAATAATAATAATAATAATAATAATAATAATAATAATAATAATAATTGTTATTATTATTATTATTATTATTATTATTATTATTATTATTATTATTATTATTATTATTATTATTATTATTATTATTATTATTATCTACTTTCAATTTCTTGCTTTCAAACTGTTAGGTTGGCAGGAGCTACGACAGAAGCTCACTCGTCAAGTTCAGCATCTTAACCACTAAGCCACCACAGTCCCCACCACATGGCCATGGGAACGTCTGCAGACACAGACAGCACTGGCTTTGTACAGGGAGATGAGCACTGAACCCTAGAGCCAGATACGACTGGCATTCAAGCAAGGGCAACCTTATTTGCTGGTTACATTTACCACCACTAAGACTGAGGTGGCTCTTCTTTTCCGCTGTGTCCTGGGAAGGCAATGGACTGGGTGTGTAGGGTTAGCCCAAACTTACGAAGACTGACCTTGTGGGGATTTTAGTCCAGGTCTCTGAGCCCTAGACCAAAATCCTAACATCTGCATCACTCAGGGAAAGAAAGAACATCTGTCTCGTTCACAGAAGGAAGATCGAGTGGGGCTCCGACAGGGTCACAGAAGACAATTATCACAAAGTACTTCTGGAGAATGTGATTTATTTTCAGCTATTTATGGCAAAACATTCCTGAAGGACATAGGCAGCGATCAATGGACAGAATTATGGGTTATGTTCCTATTTTCTCTTTTTAGGCTTGGAAGCTAAAATGGCATCAGAGAAGCATGCACAGATTTCTAATTTGCTATGAGGCCTAATTGCTATGTTTAAAAACAGAAAGACTATAGAAGGCACTCGGTGAAAATCCTCCTTAAACGAAGGGCTCTACATGTGCTGGAGGAGGGGGAAAGCATCTGTACTTCTGGCATTCCATAAAGAAGTTCAATAGACCCGAGGTCGCTAATCAAAACTGCATTAGGCGAGTGAGCATAAATTAATGTCTTAACGCTTGACAGTACCAAGGCAACTCTATTTTACAAACTTAATTAAGGGGACCCTGCTCGGGAATGAATGCTAGGATGATGACAGAACCACTAGTGCAGGGATGGCCAACCTTGTGCACTCCAGATGTTCTTAGACTTCACAATTCCCCAGAAGCCCTGATCAACAGGTGTGCTGACTTGGGCTTCGGGAAATTGAACTCCAAGAACACCTGGAGTGTGCCAAGGTTCGCCATCACTGCACTAGGGTATTAACAGCCGCAATGTGATCTCGATAACATAGTCTGGGTGCTAGAGTCAACTCTGTGTAGCAGCTTCATCAATAGTGGCCTGGAGGGCGATGAGGACTTTGTGTGCCAAAAGAGCTCAGGGCCAGAGAGTGACTCACGGAGCTGGTTCAGTGGTACTATGGATGTCACGCTGCGATGTAGAAGGAAGATGAAGGGCCTAACATCTGCATCACTCAGGGAAAGAAAGAACATCTGTCTCGTTCACAGAAGGAAGATTGAGTGGGGCAGTCTTCATGGCTGATCGCCGTGAGGATCGCCAATATTCGGATTCGTATACAGCAGAACAAGAGTCAACTCTCCACCCAGGCTGCTGAGAAGTGATGCCACTAGGACGGAAAGCCTAAAAAGGTCAATAGTCCATGTATATATGTTGATCATGAGAACATATGGACAATGATGCAGGATGTATGTATGCGTGACTTCCCAGTGTTGTCCAGGATCTCAGAGTTCCAACATTTGTACATGGAATACTGGACTTTACAGACACGTGGTCTCTGTCCCAGTGGCATCACTTTTCAGATAAGGGGCTATGGTGGCTGAGCGGTTAAGAAGCTCACCTTGTTAGCTGGAAGGCTGGCAAGTTGGCAGTTCGAGACCTGTGTACAGCGTGACGGATTGAGCGCCCGTCTCTGTCCCTGCTCTTGGAGACTTGAAAGGAGCCTTCCCCTGAGCGGAGTTCCTTCTGCAAAAAATCTTTCAACCCAGAATAATTTCTGACACGAAATTATTATTACTTTTCAGCTGCAGTGGGGCTCAAGTGGTTAAGACGTTGACTGGGACATGGAAGGTCAGCAGTTCGAGTACTGCATGACGGAAAGAGCTCCCGTCTCTGTCCCCAACTCCTGCCAACCGAGCAGTTCGAAAGCAAGACATTGCAATAGGGACCACTTTAGTGGGAAGGTAAACAGCATTCCGCGCACTTCGGTGTCTAGGCATGCCTGCCACATGTCCACGGAAATGAGACTATAGTCTTGAGACTCGAGCTTCCTTGCCGAAATATATATATATATATATATATATATATATATATATATATATATATATATATATATATATATATATATATATATATATATATATATATATATATATATATATATATATATATATATATATATATATATATATATATATATATATATATATATATATATATATATATATATATATGAAAGACTGCCAGAAGGATTCCTGCAAATTAGTCTCCAAGGATCTTCCGCAGCCAATACTTCACACTAAGAACTTGCAGCAAGAGCGTTTTTATTTCTTTCTCTTCTAAAAACCGGAGCGCAAACCACAAAGCAGAACTTCTGTAGGCAATGATCTGGCTTGGAACCACCTCCGATTGAGTGGAGCGTCTTGTCAAGTTTGTCTTCTAGCGGAAATCCGAGAGAGGCCAAGGAAGGGCGAGGGCCCAACAATCGCACGGTAAGCGGGGGAAAGTCTTTTGGTGGCAATTCCCGCGGCCTAGACTAGATCAAGCTCTGATTCCAACAAGCAAGGTAAGGGTTTTCCCTTCCCTTTCTTCAGGCCCATCAAAGCGAGACACCTGCCAGCAGAGGGCATCTGGGATCTCTCCCTACCTTGGAAGAGAAAGGACCGTCAAGAAGGCTGGCCATCGCCTGGAAGCCAGAGCTTGGCCTTTCCCGCAAAGATCAAGCGTAGGATTTAGAAGCTTTGGAAAGACTTCTACCCAGAGCTGGGGAATGATTTCAAAGTCCAAAATGACACTTTCTTTTCAAGGAGCTAACGCACTACGTTCTGCGGGCCAACGTCTCCTGAATTCCTTAAGCTCCTGAGTAGGTTGAAAGAAGAGAGTGCGAAAGCTGGCTTGAGACTCGACATCAAGAAAAGCAAGATAATGGCCACAGGTCCCATCAGTCTCTGGGAAATAGATGGGGAAGAAGTAGAAGTTGTGGCAGACTTTACTTTCTTAGGATCAAAGATCACTGCAGCCATGAAAGAAAAAGGCGACTGATGCTTGGGAGACAAGCTATGAGAAACCTGGGGAACATAGTTGAAAGTAGAGACATCACCTTGCAAACCAAAATTCATATAATCAATGGTATTCCCAGTGGTAATGTATGGGTGTGAGAGTGGGACCATTAGGAAGGCTGAGCACAGAAGAATAGACGACTTTGAAATGTGGTGCTGGAGGAGAGTTTTGAGATAGCGAGGAGAACAAATAATGTCGATCTTAGAAGAAATCAACTCTGACTGTTCATTGGAGGGACAAATAGTGAAGATGAAGTACTTTGCACATCAAATGAGAAGGGAGGACTCACTTGAGAAAGCCTTGATGCTGGGAAAGGTGGAGGGCAAAAAGAAGAAGAGGGCGGCCAAAAATGAGATGGCTAGATGGTATTGTAGACGCAATGGGCACAGAGCTGGGCGGGCTGAGGAGGATGGTGGAGGACGGAGGTGCCTGGCGGTCAATGGTCCATAGGGTCGCCAATGGTCGGAATTGAGTGTGCAACTGAGCAACATCAACAAACAAACAAAATTATCATTATCATCATCTCCTGGCGGGCAATGGTCCATAGGGTCGCAAAGGGTCAGAATCAACTGAGCAACTGAACAGCAACACATCCATGTTCCGGATATCTAGCGGAGTAAACACTGATTGCAGGACTGTGGGAGTTTGGTGGTTAGATTTTACTGTATTTTTCAAGCATACGGGTTTCTGAAATAGAGGTTTTTCCAACATTGTCCTGTCATGCACCCCCTTTTTTTTTATTTGCTTCCCCTTTTCAATAATTCTCATTTTACATGAAAACAAGACTGATTCATGTTACGACAGCTGGCCTGGAGTAGAGCTAATGCTCCCTTCTAGGGAGGGGGAGGAGGGTGCAAAATCTGTCAGCTGAAATGCCCCGAAAGGTTCAGAAACTAAAACATGTGTATGCACAATTTCCAAAAGTGTGGTATCATGTGTGTCACCCATAGGGAATCCAAGCAGACCAAGAGGCACTTATCACATTTACCATGATGATGTTTATATAAGAAAAAGAAAACATGAAAAACAAATACAGTAAAACCGCGCATAAAGTGCGCCTCGCTTAGAGACTAACTCGCTTAAAGAGCATGAATTTTCTCTGAATGGTCGCCTCGCTAAAACTAACCAAAAACTCGCTTAACAACTAAATCGGGGTTCACACTCCCCCCCCCCCCCCCAGAAGTCACAATTGGTCACTTACAATGGTGTTTCGCTTAAAGAGCAATCCCGTGGAACGCATAATGCTCTTTAAGCGAGGTACCACTGTGTACAGTGACACCTTTGAAAAGTAATGGTTGGATTCACTGGGAGCTTTTGTGGATTAAAATCTATTTCCTCAGATCACAGTCTGATGCTGACTTTGCATTTCCAAGTTATTAAGACTATATCAAAAGAGATTATTCAACGTGATGATTCTGCACACCTAGGGACGCAATATTTCAAGCATCAAAGGGAGGGATGGAGAGTCTTTAAAGAATTATTCCTTTCTCTTTGGTCCAGCAGGGAATCTGATTCTCCTAGGATGGTATTTAGAGACTGCATTTCTTTGTTTTCAAAATTACAGATCCACTGCCTGGCAGCATCTTGATGGTTAATTGGATTTTAAAATATCTACTGTATCTAATTAACTGAAGGTCGAGCATAGATTTACCCTTTTATCGTTAATGTCACAGGCTTGGTAGATTCACCCTGGTGAAGATAATAACGGGAAACATTTCCCCTATCGCTGGACGACACATATCCAGGGTTAAGTGTCTCTGCTTCCCCCCCAGTTTGACCATTCATTCCTGTGGTTGACCATCCATCCCTGTGGTTCATCCAAACCCACATTGTCAGATGTTTTTTTCTTTCCTTCAATCCAATGCAGCGGGACCATGACTTGTAGGGCAAACCAATAGTGCATTTTTAAAAATTTATAATTTAATTTAATTTCCAATTTGTATAGCCGCCCAACTCAAAATGACTCAGCATTAAAAACAATACAAATGACATTAAAACAACACCCATAAAAACCCAATTTAAAATACTACAAAAAACTAAAAGAATATGAATATTGAATATTGAATACCAATAGTAGTAATTAGCTGTATATTCCACCCCATAGCACTTAAGTGCCCTCTCTGAGCGGTTAATTAGCATTTTGCCCCCAACATGCTGGGGACTCATTTTGCCGACCCCGGAAGGATGGAAGGCTGAGTCAACCTTGATCCCTGGTCAGGATCGAACTCACAACCTTTTGGTTGCAGGACAGCAGTTTAAACACTGTGCCAACACACTGGCTGGTCATACCTCAGAGTAGGCAACTTTTATATATAAGTAAAGGTAAAGGCCGCCCTTCCTCAAAAGCCAGCCGTATCCGACTCTAGGGTTCAGTGCTCATCTCTGTTAATAGCCAAAGAGCCAGTGCTCTCTGCGTCTGCAGACGTTTCCGTGGACATGTGGCAGGCATGCCTAAACACCGGAGTGCATGGGACACTCTTTACCTTTCCTATCGAAGTGGTCCCTATTTATCGACTTGCAAAGTCTTGCTTTAGAATTGCTAGGTTGGCAGGAGCTGGGACAGAAGCAGGCGCTCACTCTATCATGCAGTACCCGGGAATCGAACTCCAACCTTCCAGTCAGTGAGTTCAGCGTCTTAACCACTTGAGCCACTGTAGTCAGCTAAAAGCATTCACCACCTACCAGCAAGACCATTAAGTCAAAAGTCAAGCCTCTCCTAACTGACTGCACCACTTGTTCCTATATCTAGGGCACCTAAACTTCCAAACATTTATGCCAAGGGTGCCCAAACTTTTCAGGCCACGGGGTTCAGCGGGCCAGCCACGTGGTTCCTCCCACCGAAAGCAGAAGTAAAACACGCCCTGCCATCTGTTTTGCAACAGGATGAGATAGAGATTTTAAGCTGCCATTGTCTTTGCTTAAACCAGGGGTGCCCAAACTACAGACCATGGGCCAGATCTGGCCCCCGATGCCAATTCAGTGATGAGACTCATGCTGCCCTCATCACTCCTGGAAGCGACGAGGGTAGCATGAATTGGCTTTGGGAACCGGATCTGGCCCACAGGTCATAGTTTGGGCACCCCTGGTTTATGCAGTGAAGACAATCCAAATTTACTCCTCAGGCTTCCCAGAAATCTGCTACATAATCATGTACTCAGCCTTTACAACCTGGGCCCATGTTGGGATCCTACCGATCTAGCCTGGCGGACTTACCCTATGGATTGCCAAGACAATGTCTTTTTAGGATATTGTGTTATTAAGCAGTTCCAAGTCAGCTGTGTGATCCATGTATAAAACATACGCAAAAGCATCACTTTCTTCTACTCCTGCGCATGTTATTAAGCCGTAATCTTAACGTGCTCAGAAGCAACACAATCGCCGTCCCAAATTTCCCGTTTCTGAATCTCACAGATAAACGAACTCTGTGTTCGAAGGAAGGAAGAGTACTGTCGGTCGTTCATTTAGGATTAATGAAACCTCTGCACAGAAGGCAGAAAGGAGGGGTACTTCGACATCCCTAATTTAATTAAAGAATTATCTTCCTCTTAAAATTGCATCTAATGGCCTCAAACCAATCAGTCACTCGTATCAAAAACTGCCGTGTGTCCCAGATTCAAGAAAGCTTAACAATTGTCCTTTTTTAGGGGGGAAATATGGGTGGATCTGACGTCTTTTTACTCCATCGCCGGCATTTTGACTCAACTGCGGAAGACAAGCATGCATGTATTTATTATGCTCGACCATCCCTTGCGTTGAACACAAAGGCATCAGCTGCCACGCAGGACTCTCCCTTTGACTTACTCGCGAACAAGCCCAGGGTGTTAGGTCAGGATGAGATCCGGGAACTGGCCCTGAAATCCTAAACCGAGCTTCCCAGCTCCACTGGTGTATGAACCCAGGCACCAAATACCCTTGAGTCCAACACTCTAACCACGATGTGATATGGTTGATGGTGCTAATGATATTGGGTCACCCTTGCTCGGAAGCCAGTCGTATCCGACTCTACGGTTCAGTGCTCATCTCTGTTTCAAAGCCAAAGAGCCAACGCTGTCTGCGCTTGCAGACGTTTCCGTAGACACGTGGCAGGCATGACTAGATACACAGAACGCTGTTACCATCCCATTTGTCTACTTGCAATGCCTTGCTTTTGAACTGCAAAGCTGGCAGGAGCTGGGACAGACGACAGGAGCTCACTCCGTCATGCAGCATGACTAGACACCAGAGTGCAGTAGACATGTAGCATACATGACTAGTCATCTCATCTCTGTTTCAAAGCCAAAGAGCCAGTGTTGTCTGCTTCTGCAGACGTTTCCGTGGTCATGTGGCAGGCATGAGTGGTGTACCCACCAGGAGGGCGAGATATAAATGTGCAGAAATAAAATAAAATAAATAACTAGACACCGGAGCGCACAGAACGCTGTTACCTTCCCACCGAAGTGGTCCCTATTTATCGACTTGAAATTTCTTGCTTTGGAACTGCAAGGCTGGCAGGAGCTGGGACAGAGAGACGGGAGCTCACTCCGTCGTGCAGCACTCCAGTCTCAAACTGCTGACCTTCCAGTCGTCAAGTTCAGCATCTTAACCGCTAAGCCACTGCGGCCCGCTTACAATATAACAATCATCCCAAAGGTTTCTCCTGCTACCCTGACCCAATCCGATTTTGAGGTGACCAAATGTGGAACAATAGCTACCCTGGGAATTTTGCTAACCACATCAAGTCACAAAGCGGACTGTCCAAACATCTGCACAAGACCCTGGTGCAGATGCAATACTCATTATGATTTGTCGGGGGGGGGGGGGGGGGAGCATGCAAACAGGAAGCATGTGTACGTGAATGGGCAGCATGCCTAACCTGATAACCACAGCTGGGAGGCAGAACTCCAGTCAGACTGGCTCGGACCCAACAACCAAAGGGCCAGAAAGTCCTCGCATGGCACATCGCGGCGCTCCCTCTGAAAGGGCGGTTTGAAAGTGGCAAGACAAAAGCGACCTAATGAATTCCCTTTCGTGACTTACACGCTGTAATAACATGTCTTTGGAGACTCCTCAAAGACCAAGAACAAAGCAAGCAAACAAACACCCGAGTGGGGGGCTCAAAGTCCCGTCCCGTCCCCGTCCCCCCCGTTTGACTCAAAGAGACAATTTCAATTTCAATCATCTGAGAGGTCAGAACGTAATATAATAAACAAGAGGGATGTGTTCACACCATCTTCTGGCAACAATCATTTTAAACACCGTGATTTCCAACAGCTCTATTTTAAAGGAGTTTAATATTTATTAGATGCACTAATATAGTCCATTGCCTACGGATGGTACACTACACTCTTGCACACAACCACATGCACGTGCATGTCTGTTTTCTCGAGCTTCCAAGAAGTCAGCTTCTGTTTTATTTAGCAGCCAATTATCTGAACACCAGGTGTAGGAAATGGCTGTGTTTACGTTGGGGGAACACCAGGAAATGAATTTGGGGGTGGGGGTGGCAGAAGGTCCGAGGGGCGATTGCATTATTAAGAGGCTTGCTTAATTAAGAATACAGGCAATTAGGTCACATCAATGGTGACGAATGCACCCACACTAATTTCACTGTTCCTATCACATGCTGAGGGACTGCAGCGGCTTAGTGGCTAAGATGCTGAACTTGACGAATGGAAGGTTGGTCAGCAGTTTGTGACCTGAGTGAGCTCCCGTCCCTGTCCCTGCTCCTCCCAACCGAGTGGTTCAAGAGCAAGACATTGCAAGTGGATAAAAAGGTACCGCTTTGGCAAGAAAGGTAATGGTGTGCCATGTGCTCAAGCGTCTACTCATGCCTGCCACATGGCCGAAGAAACGTTTGCTGACACAGACAGCGCTGGCTCTTTGGCTGTAATCGAAGATGAGCACCGCACCCTAGAGTCGGATACGAGGGGCTTTTTGACTTTTACCTTTAGCACATGCTGACCCTACGAAGCTGTAGATAGGTAAAGGTCATCCATGCTCAAAAAGTCAGTCATATCTGACTCTAGAGTTCAGTGCTCACCTCTGTTTACAGCCCAAAACTCAGCGCTGTTCTGTTTGTAAACGTTTCCGTGGACATGTGGCAGGCATGAAGAGACACGGGAGTGCACAGAATGCTGTTTACCTTCCCACCAAAGTGGTACCTATTTATTTACTTGAAACTTCTTGCTTTCCAACTTCTAGGCTGGCAGGAGCTGGGACAGACGATGGAAGCTCACTCCGTCGTATAGCACTCAGGTCTCAAACTGCTGACCTGGCGACCGTCCAGGCATCATGTTAAGCTTCTTAACCACTATGCCACCACAGTTACCTTGCTACCAAAGAGGACATTGCAATACAGAGAATTGTGGCGAACCACCCCTTACTATGGCACAGAAAGACCAGATTGTGCCAATATTCCCCCACGGATACGAACAGGAAGATGTTGAAGGTCCTTTCTTTCCCCATAAGCTGATAGTAATAATAATTTAGATTTTGTATGTTGCTTTTGTATTCTAGATATTATATTTTGCATTATGTAGACCGCTTTGAGTTATCTTAGGGGAAGAAAAGCAGTATAGAAATCTTTAATAATAATAATAATAATAATAATAATAATAATAATAATAATAATAATAATAATAATAATAATAATAATAATTTCATGTCAGAAATTATTCTGGGCTGTTTTTTTGCAGAAGAAACTCCTCTCAGGGTACACCCAAATGAGGCTGCTTTCATGTCCCTAAGAGCTGGGACAGAGGTGGGCACTCAATCCGTCCTGCAGTACCTGGGTCTCGAAATGTGATGAGACAAGCAGACGTTTGCCAGTTTCCTAAGAAAGAAGGGGTGAGCTGCTATCGGGGGGAATAAATCCTACCTGTAAATCAGCCAGAGCATATTGGGGAGGGGAATAGAAATAAATGGTCTTCTCTTTCGACAATCTCTTTCCCACCCCTCCGTTTTAATAACAGTATGAAAAGGCTAAATGCCATCTTGGCAGAAGCAGATCAAAGATCTGTAAGGCGGGGGGAATTATCCAAAAGGGATTCATAACGCAAGCCGGAATCATTTTAATACAAAATGCCAAGCAAATCTCACCCTGCGCCCCCCCGTTCCACTCCCGCCGCCCCCCCTTGACAAATCGCCAGCAGAGGTAAATCCCAGATAATGAAACCTTGTAAAGAAAGGCTCTATTTAATAATTTAGCCCCTGTCAAGGAGTTGGTATTGATTCTTGTTTCCAGGCACAGGGAGAGAATGTTATCTGCAGCCTTACAGCTCAATGACAGCATTGGGGGGGATTTAATCACCACGCCAAAACCCCTGCCATGCGCTTCTTAAAACTGTCACCTCTGATTCTTTGTCATGACGATAGCCACATTTGCCACTGGTAGTAAATCAGGGATTCTCAAGCTGTGGCCCGGATGCTGCCCATGGCACCATTTCATGCGTGCGCACCCCTCCACAGCCTCCACCACACCAAGAAGTGCCATGTGGTGGAGGAAGGGCAAAATGGCTGTCTGGCCCCGGTCTGAGGAAGCATGAGCCAATGGCCCCTGGCTTTAAAAGGTTGAGAACTCCTGTACTAAATGAATAAATTTCATGCCAGAAATTACTCTGGGTAGAAAGCATTTTTGTCCACTCAGGGGATGCCCAAATGAGGCTCCTTTCATGTCCCCAGTGTTTTTCCCCCACCCCTATTTTTTGCTCGAAAGCCAGTCGTATCCGACTCTAGGGTTCAGTGCTCATCTGTTTCAAAGCTGAAGAGCCAGCGTTGTCTGCTTCTGCAGACGTTTCCATGGTCATGTGGCAGGCACGACTAGACACCGGAAAGCACAGAGTGCTGTTACCTTCCCACTGAAGTGGTCCCTATTTATCGACTTGAAATTTTCTTGCTTTCAAACTGCTAGGTGGGATGGAGACGGGCGCGCAATCCATCATGCAGCACCCGGGTCTTGAACTGCCGACTTGCCAGCCTTCCAGCTAACAAGGTGAGCTTCTTAACCAGTGAGCCACCCCCTCTCGTACTAATACAATATGTTTCGTAGCTTAACAGTCACCTTAGCCTTCATACAGAGGGCGATTATTGCATCAATCCTACAACATCTGCTTTGAGAGCAGGGTTGTTGTTGTTGTTGTTGTTGTTGGGGGCATCAAACAAACAAATCCTAGGGGGGGAACCCACCCAAGATAAACAAAGTGCAGAATAATCGCTGTCCTCTTTAATCAGGGTTTTTCTCTCTCTCGCTCTGCCTCCACCTCCAAACCCACCAAATTGGAAAAGGTCAAGCACAGCCGGGCAACCGGCAAGAGGAAAATTAGCCCTGAATTAATTTAGCGCCGCAGCTTCAGGGAGGGGGAAACACAGCGCCAATTCATTCAAAGACAGAATGAGGCCATTAAACGCATAGGTGTTTGTGGCGGAGCTAGAACACATTGCTCACGAGGGAAATTTGCATTCACCAGCATTATCCGCGCATAATAAAGCATTCTAGCCCCAGCGCTTGGTTCTGAAAAGGGACTTTGTAAAGGCCTTCCTCCTCCTTGGGTTTCCACTCTTCTTCCAGGTGAGCGATGCAATGCTTCCCTTTATAACCCTTTGGATCACATCAAAATGATCCCGCAGGCCCTTCCAGCGAAGGTCATCATGCACAGATTTTTCTATTACAAGACGCCGGGAAGCATTTCACAACTGTCTTTCTTTTCTCTTTTTTATGCACTTCTGCCTTTCTATCCACAGACTATAAATTGTTACAAGGCCCTGGGGGGCGATCCCGCTCTCATGCTCCATTCAAATCAAGCCTTCCAGGAGGAATAGGGGGGAAAGCATGGCAGACAAGATGCTTCAATCAAGTAAACACACAGGCAACAAAGGGCAACTGCAACGCCTCTAATCACATTCATGCGGCAAACCCGCCATGTTTCAGGGGATCACATGCCCGGCCCAGTATCAAAAGCACGGCAACCCACCTTACCCATGTGTGTGTGTGTGCGCGCGTGCGTGCGCGTGCGCATGCTAGAGTGGATCCCTAACACTGCTAGATTAAAAATAAATTTTCATTAAAAAGATAAGGATGTCTTTAAAAAGGAAGAGACAAGAAGAATTCAGTTTCAAGTCCATTCACTGCAAAGATCTTATAATGCAGAGGTTCCCAACCTTTTCAAGTTGAGGGGCCAGGTCACACTCTCTCAGTCAGCTTCGAGGGCCGGACGGCCATTTTGCCCTGCCTGCACGATGGGGGTGGCCATTTTGCCCCAACAGCTTCAAAGGGGGTGGCCATTTTGTTTCTCAAATGTCACTGGGTGGATGGGAGGGGCACATGAAATGGGACCTCTGGCCTTAGGTTAGGAACCCCTGCTATGATGATTTCTAAATACAGGAGATAATGTTAAACGTTCTTTGGAATAGATGTGGCATTAGTCTGTGTTTCAAGCATATCAGAGAATAAAAGGCATTGTAACACCTTGAAGAATAACTGTTAACCCGATTAACAGCTAATCCAAACAACAGTCAGAGGTCATCTGCTACTGCCAGTTGTAAAAAGCCATGTTGATTTGTACACTTATCTGTCATGCTGACCAATCACTCTGTGCCTCTGTATCAGATGCATATAAATTGATGCCATGAAGTCCCACTCTTATGTCAGACGAAGTGGACTTGATCCACGAAAGGCGGCGCACAATAAAATTTAACAGTTTGTATTCAAAGTGCTAATTTTCTTAACGTGAAAAAAAATCAACAGTTAGTCTTTAAGGTGCTAGGGACTGCGGTGGCTCAAGTGGTTAAGATGCTGCACTCTCTGACTGGAAGGTCGGAGTTTGATTCCCGGGTACTGCATGACAGAGTGAACTCCCATCGTCTGTCCCAACCTAGCAGCTCGAAAGCAAGAAACTGCAAGTAGATAAATAAGTACCACTTCGGTGGGAAAGTAAACAGTTCTCCTTGCACTCCAGTGTGTAGCCGTGCCTGCCACATGACCACAGAAACGTCTGCAGCTGCAGCCAGCAGAGATGAGCAGAGATGAGCACCGAACCCTAGAGACAGATACGACTGGCTTTCGAGCAAGGGCGACTTTTACCTTCAAGGTGCTACAATTTTTTTTTGTTTTGTTTATTCTTTGAAACGTTCAACATGAATCTTTCAATAAGTTACATGTAGCATTTTCTAGCTGCAACATTTAGCCAAACGAGGGATAGGATCTTTAACTTCCCTAATGGAACATAAACAATAACATTTAGCTAAAAATAATAATGCAAGAGGCAGAGCTGTGTTCAGATGTTAGTGGTGGTGACACACGGGTTAGGCGCAAGAATGAATCGTTTGTATATATATATTTATAATCAAATTTATACCTTGCTTCCTTCCTCTAACCGGAGAGCTCCAATAAAAAAAAAAAACCCCAAAACTGTGGCTTTCGTGTTTTCTCCTATTTTTAAAATGAAGTCATGACACTTACCAAAGTACAGCTGAAAAGAACGAAACTACTCAGCCCCAAACATCTTTATATTATGAATCAGACACACATCTCTTTCCAAAAGGCACGGCTGTTCGCATGCTTCCCTACTGGCAAGAGGAACGGAGGTCTGGTACACATCTCATTCAAGACGTCCTATTTACTCAAGTGTTCGGGAATGGAGACGGCGGAAGATCTCCAAGACTGGCTGTGAGGTTTATTTGAAGAGAGACTCCGGGTTGGGTTGGTTGTTTTGTTTTTTTTTTAAGCATGGAGCAATTCAGACAGAATATGGGTCATCCCATATATATGGGTTTGGGAGACTGCTGTCCATTTGCACCACTTGCTCAAGCAGGGAACGATTTCCCGTGGCAGTCGTTAAAAGGATATGATTCATTCCAGAATGCCACTAACCTACAAGAAAGGTTCCAATGCAGACAGCATTAGTGTAGCCCCATGGTTCCCAACGTGGAGCACATACCCCACAGGGGGGCAATTTGATGGTCTTCTTCTCCTTCTTCATCTCCTTCTTTTTCTCCATCTCCTCCTCCTTCTCCATCTTCTTCTCCATCTCCTCCTTCTTCTCCATCGCCTCCATCTCCATCTCCTCCTCCTCCTCACCATCATCTTCTTCTTCTTCTCCATCTTCTTTTCCATCTCCATCTCCATCTCCTTCTTCATCTCCATCTCCTCCTCCTCCTCACCATCATCATCTTCTTCTCCATCTTCTTTTCCATCTGAATCTCCATCTCCATCTCCTCCTCCTCCTCCTCCTCCTCACCATCATCATCTTCTTCTTCTCCATCTTCTTTTCCATCTCCATCTCCATCTCCTTCTTCATCTCCATCTCCTCCTCACCATCATCATCTTCTTCTTCTCCATCTTTTCCATCTCCATCTCCTTCTTCATCTCCATCTCCTCCTCCTCCTCACCATCATCATCTTCTTCTTCTCCATCTTCTTTTCCATCTCCATCTCCTTCTTCATCTCCATCTCCTCCTCCTCCTCCTTCTTCTTTGGGTGCCATATCTGTTCCAGATATTGGCTATCATCCTTAGAACATAAGAGCAGCCTTGCTGGAACAGGCCACAGGACCCTATGTGCTGCCATTTGAAACAATCAACCTCTTGTTGAGCATCGTCAGTCAACAAGGCACTGTCACTTTGTCTTACGACCATATGGATTGCCAGCCTGTCATTACTTCTACCTCATAAGAACATATGAACATAAGAGCAGCCTTGCTGGAACAGGCCACAGCCCATCCAGTCCAGCATTCTGTCACACACAGTGGCTCACCATTGGCTTCAAGGGATTCCCAAGCAGATCAATCAATCAATCAACCAATCAAAGTTTTATTTATACCCTGCTTTTTTGCTAAAAGCAACTCAAAGCGGCTTACAAGCACAAGAAAACAAATACAAAACCTAGAAGATGCCTTCACCTACTTAGGATTCCCTGGAAATGGCATGGAGAGATATCCTGCCTATCTCTCCAACCCGGAGGTTGTCCTTAGGTAGCCATAATTATAGCCATGGATACCCTTGTTGTCCTCCATGGACTTGTCTTAAAGCTGTCAAGACTGACAGCTGTCACCAGTTCTTCTGGCAGGGAGTTCCATAGACCAGGGATCCTCTGGGTGAAAAAGGACTTTCTCTTATTTGTTTGAGAACTAGTACCCAAAAGTTTCATGTTTTTAATTCCTCAGAACAGTCCTTCCAAGGCCATGCCACACCAGTCTCCCAGGTTCTTCAGCCATGAAGTCCGTCTCCATCCAGGGCTTCCTCACTTCCCAGGCATCTTTCCTTGCACAGCAAGTTGGAGTATTCTATATTTTATGTTGTTCCTCATGATATGGCCAAGATATTGGAGCTTTCTTTGCTTAATGGTCTTAAAGAGTTCCTGTTCTTTATCCATCTGGCGCAACACTTATATGTTAGTCACTTGGTCAACCCATGATATCCTCAGCAGCCGTCTGTAGATCCACATTTCAAAAGTTTCGGTTCTCATTAAAATTTTGATTTTCAAGGGGGGTAATTGGAAGCTTGTTTAGACCAAGTTAATGGCCTTTGAGGCTTTTTCGACATGAATAGGAGTTGACTTTTTGAATAATAAGAATTATATGAATAATTTTGTCCGCCATATGGATGGTTCCAGGCTTCCTCGTCAAATTCTTTATGTGGAGCTTAGCTCTTGCACAAGACCTTGCAAATATCCTCTAAGGACCACCTGAAACAAACCATGAAGGTGTCAGGTATAAACCCACAAACATGAGAGACAGTGGCTGTAGATTGTCCACTTTGGTGTCAAACCATCTCCGCTGCTACCGATCACTTCGAAGGGGCTAAAAGACAAGCACGAAAGCTTCGTCAAACTCAACTACGCCCTCCACCATCTATTTAACCGCCCGGAGTCGGCTTTGGCTGAGTGGGCGGTATAAAAATTTAACAATAAATAAATAAATAAATAAATAAATAAATAAAAATAAATTTAGTGTCCTGTGTGTGGTCGCATGTTCTACGCCAGGATCAGTTTTATTCGTCACCAGAGACACATCCATCAACGGAGAAAATGACTTCCAGGTGAAAGTAGCAGCCAATGGCGATGTCACAAGGGGAAGGGGGCATCAGGATTTTAGTGATGCTTCGGTAGGGCATGGCCAAAACATGGTTGGGAACCGTTGGTTTAGCCAAGGCTAAGATGCTACCTTTTCCCAAGAGGTTAACCAGATAGGTGCACAGAAACGAAAGAGTACCACTGTCTTTTTCCACTGCCCTTTTGATCTGCCACACGGCTCACAGCATCTGGCAAAAGGTTGCCTTCTTCCATAACCAGCAGTGCAGACCTAAAGCGACTCTCCTCTGTCCAACTCCTGTTTTGCTTAACGCCGGACCCTGGAGTAAAACACGGCGCTTGTATCCACTCTGTGCTGCCGTAATCGTGTTTCCTGTTGCCCGCAAATTGAATATGCCTTCAGTTCACAGCAGGATTAAGTTAAAAGGAGCAGATGGCGGCTCAGGAAGCTGCTCTTAAAGCAAATATCCTCTACAATATTCTCTTTACAGCCCAGAGCTGCTCGGGGGAAAGGCAAACAGCTAACAAGGGGGAAGTGAGAGATATTCCACAGTCAAAGCAAGACTCTCAGACGGCAGAACTAACATTCATATCTGCAGTTCCAGGAGGAGGAGGAGGAGGAGGAAGACTCTGATGTAACTCATCACAGCCTATTCACTTGGACACTTGCCTCAGTTGGAGAAGCTCCTTCCTCGACTTCAACCTCCTGCTCCGTTTTCTCACCGACAGCCTCCTTGAAAGGGGAGATGATGCTTCCTTTTCTCTGTCTCATAAGCTCAGAACTGGTCAGGTTACCCTTCTATGGCAATGGAGTAGACCCAACTGCCAGCGACTAAACGCCGAGTGACAATCCTGAGGACTAGTAGCCTTGGCGAAGTCCACAGGGAAGGGTGATGGTCCCCGCGGATTAAATCTCACTTGAATCCATCTTGATGGAGGGCAGCCACTTCATCCATCCTGGTCTGGGGCTGAGAAGGACCTTGTGTGCCAAAGGTGCTCAGGAGAAGAAAGTGACTCATAGTACTTTCCACCCCAATCATTCTTCCAATCTTTGGCCCTCTCAGACTCCTGATTATGGGTGCCGTCACACCAGAAAAAAAATATGCAATATCATGCCAACGCTATACTAACCCATTGGCCCTTGAGTTCTATAAAGAGCATCACCTAAAACTGGCCAAGAGCAATCCGATTAGCATCCATGGGTTCCTTGTCTCTGCTTCAAAAAGACGCCGCATGATTAGCCGTGAAACAGAACTCAAAAGCCTGTGAGATCTTTAAGCCACAAGATGATCCTTTTAAAAGGATAGCATCTCACCAATTCTGCCCTGACTGGAGGTCCAACACCTTCATCCATTACCTTGGGTACCTTCCTAAAGGATTCCTTTTTATACAACGCGAGTTTGCCCCAGCATTAGGATCACTGCCTAAAGTGTTGGGTTTTTTTTTTTTGGGGGGGGGGGATACACGTGACCACCTGAATGTATGTGGGAGTCACTGGAGAGAGGCCCTTCTCAGTTATAGCATCCAGAGCACCTTCTATGGCACGGGTGCCCAAACTTTTCAGGTTGTGGGGCAGTCACGGGTGTGTTTTACTTCCGCTTCCAGGAGCCCGTCGTGGGCCAGATGGACTGGCGTCGGGGTATGTGTGTGGATCTGGGTCCCAGGCCAGAATTTGGGCACTTCTGTTCTATGGGAAGATGCGCCTGACACCAATTTGATTTACCAGCTACAGACATTTGGTTTGCTCAGTTATTTATGAACATGTGCTACTTGTATGATATTTTTAGCTGGTTTGCTGGTGCTTTGTGCTCAGTTTCAGCACCATTACTTTGCTTGGGTTTTAATGTGATCTTTAAAAATTTTATGCCCCTGCGTGCTCTCTCTCTCTCTCTCTTTCATATGCTGGCATTAGAGCGCAGGAGCTAAAAACCTTTCTCATCCAGCTACTCTGATTCTGTCGATGCACATGAAACACCAATCTTTGAGGAATATGGGTGTGGACAGACAAAAGCTAGCTCAATTATCATAGATCAGGAGTTCTCAATCTTTTTAAGCCGGGGGGGCTGGGTCACGCTCCCTCAGTTTCAGGGGCCAGATGGCCATTTTGCCCTTCCTCCAACACATGGCACTTCCTGGTGTGGTGGAGGCGATGTGGGGGGAGACACCTGAAATGGTGCTGTGGGCTGCATCCGACCCATGGGCCACAGGTTGAGAATCCCTGCCATAGATATAATTAACATTGAAAGAGAGGGAGTTCTGTACACATTGCACAGCAAACCAACTGAAGCCACACACAGTAGACGGCAGGGCAACTATCAATATCAAGAGGTAAAGTCCTCAGCCATTAGTCAAGGTAAGGAAATTATGTTTTGAAGGAGTTTTGCTGCATACCAATGAAGGAAGGAAGAAGGAAGAGGCTGTGTTCATGAAAGATTGGGATACCACTGTTATCCTTCACACTTCCTGGGTGGCACATGACTGACCATACAGCATCCTGGGCAAGACTATCTATTTGAACTGTTCCAAATGTAGTCCTCGTCGTACGTTTTTATGCAAGACATCTCTTTGACATTATTACTGTGGTTGCTCAGTGATTAAGAAGCTCACCTTATTAGCTGGAAGCCCGGCAAAACAGCAGTTTGAGACCTGGGTACTACAGATTGAGCACCCGTCTCTGTCCCAGCTCCTGCCCACCTCGAAAGCAAGAAATTGCTAGTAGATGAACAGGGACCATTCCGGTGGGGAAAGATTTTGGGGACATGAAAGGAGCCTCATTTGGGCATCCCCTGAGTGGAGTTTCTCCAGCAAAAATCCTTTCAACCCAGAATAATTTCTGACATGAAATTATTATTATTATTACTGACTACGTGGCTGGGCTGAAGCAAGAAAAAGAAATCTGAGATGGATGCCCTTTTACATCCATAAATTACATAAGGGGAAAGAAATCTAAGTAAAGAAGGGAAAATGCAGGAGGCAGTGAATAATCTCAAAGTTTGCCTTCCATTTCTGTGTATTATTCTGCCTTATTTTCCATGTGCTCAAAATAATCAACAATCAGAAAGCGTGCCAAGAAAATTAACATTGAAATGCGGTCTGCGTGAGCTGTGGCGTCTATCCAGTGTTGCTTTGCATTCTTACAATTCTACAACATGCGTCTTAAAACAAGGTCGCTGCCTTGAGCGCCGTGTTGGCTGACTGCTATCTGTGAAGCAACCCAAGCGCAATACAAGGGCATCTTGTTCTTTTTCACAGAAGGAAACACCTTCTTCTTCTTCTCCTGCCACATCCGAATATTGGCGGTCCTCATGGCAAACAGCATATAATGCAGTGCCTTTGCATCTGCCTTCCGCATCGCAGCGTGACACCCATAGTACCACCGATCCAGTTCCGCGCATCACTTTCTGGTCCTGAGCCCTTTTGACACGCAACGTCTTCCTCAGCCCCAGGATAGATGAAGCTGCTCTCCTCCATCAGGATGGATGAAGCTGCTGTCCTCCATCAGGATGGATGAAGCTGCTGCCCTCCATCAAGAGGGATTCGAGTGGGATTTAACCCATTTGGGGACCAACACCCTTCCCTGTGGATTTTGCACCCTAAGCCATTAGTCCTCAGGGTGGTCAGGTTAGTTAACTCCCACCCGACACTCAGCATTGAGTCACTGGCAATGTGTTCTACTCCAGAGATTCCCGACCTATGCCCCGTGGACATAGTGCATTCAAGAAACAAAACCTTTGAAGCTGTTGGGACAAAATGGCCACCCCCATTGTGCAAGCAGGGCAAAATGGCCATCCGGCCCTCGAAGCTGACTGAGTGTGACCCAGGCCCCTGGCTTGAAAAGTTTGGGAACCCCTGTCTACTCTAATCCCATAGCAGGATAGCTTGGCCAGACAGGAAAACACCAGTGCAACAAAACCCAACTTCTATGCAAGAGTACAACAGAAGCAGCTCATTCATCTAGTAAGACAAGCAAACAGTCCAAATGCAGTTTAGAAACCAACCATTGTTTGTATTTTGGAGGAATCTGGGTTCATAATAAGATGACCTGCCATTTGATGTGCTCCCCAGTATAATGCAGTTGGGTTGAAAAGCGCAAACCAACCCAGGAGAGAGAGAGCGCGCGCTACTGAATTCTACCCGGGGCTCAAGTTCCTTCTCTAAAATCACTGCACTCAGAGTCATGCCGAGAGCGACATCAATATTCGGGCGAACCACTGAAAACAAGCTTATATGACACGCTGTTCACATCAACAAAGGAAGGGAAGGGACAAATTGACCCGATGATTAATTCTTCACTACCCGAACAGGAGACGCTGCAAATCTAGAGGAGGATGCTTTTGACTCAACACAAATGAACCAACATGGGCGGAAAGAATGAAGCCGGTGCTAGATTCTCAAAGGTCTTCATACTTGGTGGCATGAAAGTGAAGCACGTCAGCAGTTTGAGACCTGAGCGTTGCATGACGAGGTGAGCTTCCGTCTCTGCCCCAGCTCCTGCCAACCTAGCAGTTCGAAAAGCAAGGAATTGCAAGTAGATAAACAGGTGGGAAAGTAAAGTGTTCCGTGTGCCTAGTCGTGGCTGCCACATGTTCACGGAAAGATCTGTAGACGCAGACAGTGCTGCGTCTACATTCCAACCCGCCAGAATGGCTGCCTGTCCCCACCTCCATTTGTCCCAGGAAAACCACCATCGGCTGTGATACGTAAACTGGGCAAACAATGGTTTGTATACCATTGGTAACCGCTGCTCTAAACCATAGTTTGGAGAATCGGCGAGGGACACAGACTCTATACCAGCGATGGGCAGTCTTGGCTCTCCAGATGTTCTTGAACTTCAATTCCCAGAAGCCCTGATCAGCAGGAGTGTTGACTTAGGCTTCTGGGAATTGAAGTCCAAGAACACCTGGAGGGCCAAGACTGCCCATCACTGCTCTATACCCATGATGGTGAACCTTGGCACTCCAGGTGTTCTTGGATTTCAATCCCCAGAAGCCCAAGTCTCTGTGAATCCACACGAATGGGTTCACTGTGTGTACTGATGACAGTCAAACTAGCAATTACAGCCTCAAAAGCACAAAACGGCCTTTTAATCCCCTGTCTTATCTGAATTTGAAGACTCATACTGTTTTACATTATGTACGGCACTGACCTCGCCATGCTGGGAAAGAACAACAGATATTAAAAATACTGTTTGGTTTTCTACAAAGAGCTGATTCAACGAAAGTCAAAGGTTTATGATCTAGTGGAGAATACCTAACAGATTTCCAGGGCAGAGTTATTCACAAACCAACGCCCAAAGCACCTTCGGCTAGATGTGCGGGCATTGTTCCCACACATCGCTCACTTCTAAGACATAACCATAAAAGACCTTCACCTCCCTCATTTCAGAAGTGCCTTCGGCTTATACTCCAAACGCTGGCACCAATGCAAAAGGTGCGCTTGCAATGCAGATCAACATTTGTCAGCCAGGATGACGAGACGGTGCTGATGATGTATTTAATTAGCTGGTGGTATTTCAGAACTGCTTTGTTTAATCCCGTTTTTATTGCCAAGGAGCAATAACAATACATTTGCTCGCTAATATTTGGCCTCACCTCCATCTGTGTGGCATTCTACTACCGTTTCTCCACAAATAATAGCAAAAACACGAGCTCTCGTACGTAAAAAGGGAAAAGATACAGACTGTAGCTCAAGCATCCATTTGGGACGTCAGATTTCCCCAAATAATCTTTTCATGAACTCTACCGATATTAATGTGAATTAACTCTGCTGTCCTAAGAGAAGTGCTTTCAAATATACAAACCGCAGTCGTTCCAAATGCTTGGGTTACATAATGCTCTTGTTCCACGGTGTACGTAAACTTCACACTTAATATTCAGAGGTGTCATTTGTACCAGAAATAACGAAGAAAGCTTTTCCTAATTAAAAGGTTGCATAACATTTTTTTTTCCTTCCTAAAGTATCAGCTGCAGATGTAGTGCTGCCTAAGCATTATTATAATTAACCAAGATTTGGCAAAGCAGCTGCTCACCTTAGTTTTACAAGGTAACCGCGGCCAAACTGGCATAGAAATAATGCTGTATTAAATCAAAAGTAGACAAGAAAGGGGAAGAGATGACTTACACAAAGCGGCGAAGTGGTTAGACCGCTGCACTGCAGCCAGAACGTTGTGAGTTCGATGCTGACCAGGGCTCAAAGTTGACTCAGCCTTCAAGCCGTCGGAGGTCAGTAAAATGAGTAAGGTAAAGGTAAAGGTTTCCCTTGCTCGAAAGCCAGTCGTATCCGACTCTAGGGTGCAGTGCTCATTTGTTTCAAAGTCGAAGAGCCAGCGTTGTCTGCTTCTGCAGACGTTTCCATGGTCATGTGGCACGCATGACTAGACACTGGAGCGCACGGAACGCTGTTACTTCCCCACCGATGTGGTCCCTATTTATCTACTTGCAATTTCTAGCTTTCGAACTGCTAGGTTGGCAGGAGCTGGGACAAAGACGGGAGCTCACTCCATCCTGCAGTACTCGGGAATCGAACTGCTGACCTTCTGCCTCCCAGTCAGCGTTTTAGCCACTTGAGCCACTTCAGTCCTTAGTAAAATGAGTCCCCAACATTAACTTAGCACTCCCATTGGGCTGCTGAGCAGAGGGGCGGGGAGAACTCTGTGCTGGGGTGATGATGCGCGTGCCAACAGAAAAGGGCTCTGAGTGCCCCCTGTGGCATGCATGCCACAGGTTCGCCACCACTATACTAGGTGATATGTTAGTGTTAGATATCACCACTGCTCAAATTCTTACCAAGAGCTGCAAAGTTAGGCAAGAATGTTGTGATTCTGGGCATACGCAAAAATAGTCGTATAGTTTTTAGTCGATCCCACCGATGATGTGATCTGGGAACATGTGAACATCTTTTCTGGAGGGTTAGGGAAAGATGGGGAAAGGGCTCAGCTAGGTTGCAAATAGAGGCATGTCATGAAAAAGAAGAAGTCCAGCATGACTTTATACACCACGGCCAGCCTGAGCTAAACGCAACCCATCCACTCCACACACACACACCCAAAAAAGGATACTTGAAGAAACTTGAAGAGACTCTGGGGCTGCGAGTTTGTCTGTATTTTTAAAGGTGGACATCAATGTATGCAAAACACAGCATTCCACCTCCCATGCTGTTTTGGAAACTGCTTTAATATGTTGTTACCAGACCAGTGCTGACAACAGACGCTCCGGCTTTTATTGCTGCTAATACCCTGAGCAATTACGGTTGCTCAGCAGGAACCTCTGCCCAGAACTGCAACAACATGCACTGTAATTCAACACATATATATATTTTGCAGGAGCAATTCCTCTCGAGTTATCAAAGCACCTGCTAATGTGCAAAACTGCATAAATGGGGCTTAAAATGTTATTTGTGCCTAGGAGCTTATAAGTAATCATTTCAGAGGACTGTGCATGTCCTTGTATTATGGAATTTGCCAGACAGCCAAGTTAGGGGTGGGGGTCCTTCATGAACTCTTGAAGACTGCCCGCTAGCAAGGCAAAGGTGTGGTGAAGATTATGGTAGAGAGCTTGGTACTTAAAACAGGGGTGCCTAAACTTTTTCGGGCTGTGGGCCGGTCATGTGGTTCAGGGAGCTGGTCACTATGGCTCAGGGCCCGGATCCAGCCCCCAACACCAATTCATCCGGCCCGCGGAGCCCTCGTCGCTCCTGGAAGCGGAAGTAAAATGCGCCCGTGCGGGCGCATTTTACTTCCGCTTCCAGGAGCGACGAGGGCTCCACGGGCCGGATGAATTGATATTGGGGGCTGGATCCGGTCCCCAGGCCGTAGTTTGGCCACCCCTGACTTAAAATGTTAACAGGAAGCTGGAGTGACTCCAGAAATCAGAAGGATGTGAAAAATTACCTGCAAGGAATGAAACTGTGCATAATTGAACTCTCCAGGGGGTAAAAATAGCAGACACATAAATATTGAAGCAGGCTGTCAAAGTAACCAGGGAGAGGAAGCAGATCCTTCCATGCTGCAGCTTGAGAAAATAAAGCAGAAGGAGGAAGGGAAGGAGAGGAACCGAGTGAGGAAAAAGAAAGAACAATTTGGGTAGCCACAGATGGTGAGGCGCATGGCAAAGCGTTGTTGCCACCCGGACGTGTGCATTTATTTTGCTCTTTCAAAGGCATCTATTGGTGACCCCAGGAAAAAGGAGAGGACTGAAGTACTCACATAACTCGATTGCCGCGGCCATGCAGGCTCTTTCTCCGTCAAGTGTGCCAAATCCCAACGCATGGGCAACCCTTGGGTAGCTCAACTGTCTTCAAATGATGGCTAGCATGAATAAGCCACCAGATGGTCAACTTGGTAAGATAAAGGTCACCCTTGTTCGAAACCCAATTGTATCTGACTCAAGGGTTCGGTGCTCGTCTCCATTTACGGCCAAAGAACAAGTGCTGTCTGTGTCTGCAGATGTTTCCGTGGACATGTGGCAGTCACGACTAGATGCCGGAATGCACGGAACGCCGTTTACCTTCCCACCGAAGTGGTACCCTACTTATCAACTTGCAAAATCTTGCTTTTGAAACTGCTGGGTTGGCAGGATCTGGGACAGAGACGGGAGGTCATTCCATTGTGCAACACTCAGGGCTCAAACTGCTGACCTGCAAAGGTGACTTTGTACTCTGCAAAATTACAAACTGTCCCATCTATTCAGTTTAATTCAACATCCATGCCTCAAGCGTTCAGGAGATATAACAGCAGCCTATAAACTGGTCTGTCTCCTTTTTAATATAAATTTATTTATTACATTCCTAACCCGCCCATCTGGGATATTTTCCCACTCTGGGCAGCGTACAACATAACAATCATAAAAATCTTTACAATACAAAAAGGAGACAAATTGAATAAAATTACAAATATCAAGAAAGCAAAGACAGGATGATGTTTAGCTAATAATGATTCAAATCCTGATCTTTCCTGATTAGTTTTATTTTATTGTGAACAACAAACACAACTCTGGGTTCCATCAAATTTAGCTGATAATATTTCCGTCAATATTAACCACAACTGGATATATTTGCATGTCCTTTCAGAACTGGTATTCTT
This sequence comes from Bradypodion ventrale, assembly GCA_035047345.1. NCBI lineage: Eukaryota > Metazoa > Chordata > Lepidosauria > Squamata > Chamaeleonidae > Bradypodion > Bradypodion ventrale. The sequence continues at coordinate 3,397,500 of JAWDJE010000017.1, read as the reverse complement.
ATTTTCTATTGCATTTTTGCGGCTAGTTCATTGACCACTGTTGTTATTTTCAATAAACAACCTAGCCACGGTCCACTTATAAATATAAGACTGCAATATTTGATTTTGGAGATGCTCATCATTTGAAAACAGTCTGGTTAAAGCAAAATGTATTTGTACTATTAAAAAAAAGGATATAATAAGAGTGCATGGTACACCAAAATGTCCATCTAATGAAAGAGCTGTGGGATATCTGGTGGAGATAGCGCCTATCTTTGCTGTACAAAACGTCTTCTGTGACTAAGCTAGACATGAAACTATCAAAATGAAACCACCTTTTCGTGTATTCATTATGTAGTCCGTCCGTCCATCCGTCCATCCATCCATTTATTAAACTTATATCCCACCCTTCTAGGAAAAACTTTCCTACTCAGGGCAGCTTACAGTGTAAAATTTAAAAATACAGACTGACACAAACATTAAAATTTTCATCTAAAATCCCTCAAAACCCAAACACAGTAATAATAAAGCCTATGTTGGAAGCACTGGAGCAAAATAAAATGCCTAACAATCGGCCGGTGGTAAATTATTGCCAAAGGCCTCTTTAAAAAGAGAAGTTTTCAATTGCTTTTTAAAAACCTGGAGAGATGATACCAGGCGCAGCTCCACTGGGAGGGAATTCCATAGGTCTGTGACGGCAAACCTTGACACTCCAGATGTCCTTGGATTTCAATTCACAGAGAATTGGGCTTCTGGGAATTGAAGTCCAAGAACACCTGGATTGCCAAGGTTCGCCACGAATGCCATAGGTCCAGATTTAGAAAAGCTCTGGTAGCAGAATTATTGGGGGGTGATCTTTTTCTTAGCCTTGCAAGAACATTGGGAGCATATACATAACCCACAGGATCAGGATAATTATGGAAAGGGAACATACCACAGTCATTGGAATAGGAGACAATATTACATTTTAAGGAAAGAATGCCACTGCTTACCAATTTGAAGTCTTGAATGCTACAGATGAAGTATGGAGTGTTTGGTCGCCGACTCTCAATAAACACGCAATCTTTAAAAGGAAAGAGAAAATGTTGGTTTTAAATGTATGGCTGTATGTTTCTCTACCTTGGCATAAAGTAACCTGATGTGCATCACAGATAAACTCATTAGGGAAAACCACCAATTAATATTCTAGGGCAGCGGTGGCGAACATATGGCATGCGTTCCAGAGGGGGCACTCAGAACCCTCTCTGTGGGCACATGTGCTGTCGCCCGAGCACAGGGTTTGCCCAGCAACCCAATGGGAGCGCATCCTCTCTCTCTCAGCACAGAGTTCATTCCACCCCTCTGTGGCACGGACAGCAGCCTGTTGAATTAGGGCACTCGGTCTCTAAAAGGTTTGCCATCTAGGGAATATGTCCCTAGTGCAGGAAAAAGGAATGCAAGCCATGTCTTAAAGGGCTGCGACTTAAGGAACATGACTGCACAACATTTAACAGCAATTGTCAAGAAAACAGGCAAATTTAGAGGAAATCCCATTATTCAGCCTGCACAATGACCAGGTCACAACCCTCCTGTCATGCCAAACCAAGACAGAAAACAGCGCTCCTATGGCTGAACTGTTACCGTACATCAAGCAGCACAAACCCCATTTTGGCTTCTAACTGTGAAGAGCGGCGCATTGTTTAACCATAGTGTAAACCAGGTGAGAGCTTTATCAGGATTCCTCTGAAAGGAACAGAGCCTGGCCTGTCATCCTGTGGCTTCCTCCGCAAAATCCACAAAGGAAGCTGTAAATTTGGAGCGACGATGGAAAATGGTTCCTGCAAACATAAATAATCAGAAGCCGCCCGCAGGATTCAGAAATGAAATGCCGAACTCGTAGTGTTCGTCCCCTTGCTCTCTTACGAATCTGAGCCGTTTCGTTTATTTATATGCCCGTCTTTTGACGAAAAGCTCAAGGCAGCTGGCAAAGGAAAACTCCGACAGCAACGAATATGTCTTAATTCCAAAATGCTCCCTACAGTTTATCTTCATTGCTTCCAGATGAGAAGGTAGGAAGGCGTCTATAATATACTGCATGAGCCCTGGTCTCCCCAACCCACTTCTTATGTGGCCTGACATGGGCAGTTCTCCCTTGCTCAAGTCGTATCTGACTCTAGGGGTCAGTGCTCATCTCGGTTTACAGCCAAAGAGCCAGCGCTGTCTGCGTCTGAAGACGTTTCCATGGACATGTGGCAGACATGACTCGACACTGCTGTGCTGACTGACGGTCAAATAAAGATATATGTATGTATGACTTGACACCGGAGTGTACAGAATGCTGTTTACCTTCCCACCAAAGTGGTATCTATTTATCTACTTGCAATTTCTTGCTTTCGAACTGCTAGCTTGGCAGGAGCTGGGACAAGTCGTCAAGTTCAGCGCCCTAACCTCTTGAGCCACCGCACTCCCTATGATCCTATCCTTGTATGATCCTATCCTAGGGATGCAATAAACACTTTTCTGTCTTTATTATTTAATTTAT